>WOUH02000031.1:5858134-5875274 GCA_009936405.2 Stevia rebaudiana | reverse complement strand
TAGTGTTTAGAAAGTCTTTAGGTTTACTACGTTTGTCTGTTTTGTGTTAGCATATAGCCTAATTGTTTGCTGCCTAGTTGTAGATTTTTTTTTCCTACTATCCATTCTCTCTAGACTTATGTGGGTATACGTAGTTATATATATTGCGTACTTGATCTATGCTTATGGTATTTTTTTAATGTGGTCTCATTGCATGTTGCGTATATCATGTTTACCTGTTTATCCTGTTTACATGTGCGGCCTCGAACTCTCATGGGAAAAAAAAACAAAAAAAAAGAACTAAAAAACAAAAAACAAAAACAAAAATGTTTATATATATCTTTTTGGAGCCGAGGGTCTCTCACGAAGCAGCCTCTCTAAACCATTGGGTTTAGGGGTAAGGTGTGTCTTCATCTCACCCTCCCCAGATCCAACGATTTTTAGTAAGATTATACTGGGTATGTTTGTTTGTTTGTTTATTTAAAAGAGTAGTATACACTTTTTATCCCAAATGTTTGCAATAATTAACAGTGCAATCCATCGTTAACATAAAATTTCCATAACGTTTTAAGTCTTATCATTTTTTGTCCCTTAAATTTCAAGTCTTAAAAATTTCCGTCCCTAATGTTTCAACTTTCAAGTCATAACAGTTCGATCATAACATTTCAAGTCTTAGCAGTTTTTTGTTAAGGGTTTAATGACGAAAATTGTTAACACCTGACACGTTATGGACGAAAACTGTTAAGGATGAACTGAAAATATTAAGCCTTGTAAATCTTAGAGATGAAACCGCAGTTTACTCTATTAAAATTTTAAATTTGACTTTTTTTAATTTATATTATTACTAACTAAATTTAAGGAATTTATATATTTTTAAAAAGTTCTAATGAATAATCTAATACTCAAACCATAATTTATAGTAATAGAAGTGTCAAACATTTATTTGTTTTGAGTGTTCACAACACTGTAAGGTGAGTAGTCAATCTTTTTTACAGACTGTACGTGAATGTGAGGGATAAACGTGAGAAAAAAACGCTATTAAAAAAAATCTTCAAAAGTGGAACCAAAGTTTCTGGGAATCAAACGTCAACTCTAAATACTAATATAAATTATCATTGAATTAGGAATTAATAAACAATGAAGTTAGTTAGTTAATTACCATCTCATATTAAAGTTAAGCCTCTTAATTTAGTTTAATTAGAACCTCGAATCATATTATTATACATCTATATTATATGAAGTTTAATGCCCTTTTAAATTAATTAATAAAACCTCGTTTTAGGGGTGCTTCTTGTTTTTTGAGACTTCAGTTTGATATACAATATGCTCTTTATATAAAAATCATTCATTCATAAATATATACTATTTCTAAAAGGCTATACTTTTATATGTATATATATTCTAATGTAAGTCAATTATCAATATTTTAACATTACGAAATAAACTATTGACTTTGAGTTGTCGACAGATCGATGCATCGCCTTACATTTTTTAAACTCTATTGAGAAGACAAGATAACGTTTAAAATCTCCATCTACATGGCTAAGTTTCGTTAAACCTAATGGGCAAAATTATAATTTAGTTTTAGTCGGTAAATGTTTACGCGCATTGCATGCGCCTTTACAACAACTTTATAGAATTTATATGAAAGTGTAGGATGGTTGGATCTTACATTAATCAAACGAGTGATCATCAAACTAGAAATTAAATGGTTTAATGACTAGTGAAATAGATGGAACGATCTCATTTCTTACCTTTTGTGAATATATAAAAGGGAAAATCACCAAAATAACCAACTTAACAAAAGATTCACCAAAATGACCATCAGGCTTCAAGGGTGCCTGATAGTTGGAATCATGCAAAATTTTAGCTCAGGGAACCAGCCGGCTACAGGGCTGCTTGATGGCTACAATCCGGCAAAATGCTTGCCCGATGGATGGAATCAGGCAAAAATCTTGCCTGATATATTGAATCCGGCACCTGCACAACCAACTTGTTCTTTGGCAAAAATTTTGCCTGATTCTAGACATCAGACACTCTTGAAGCCTGGTGGTCATTTTGGTTAATTTCTGGTCAAGTTGGTTATTTTCGTGATTTTATATAAAAGTAAAATATAAAGAACCTACACTAAGAACATAAGAACAAAATTCACTTAAGCTCAAATGTATTATATTGATCACAACAGATTACAAGTGAAAGTTAGCACAAAAACTCGCATAAAAACGAATGTCACACAAAGCGTTTGGAATTTTGTAAGACCTAATTATTATGTTTTATAAGTTACAAGCTAGAAAAAAATAGTCGTTTCAAAACGTTGCACCCTTATACTTGGAAAGCTTGTAGAGTTGTAGAGTAGAAGTTTTGAATTTAAAAATAATTTTTTCAAATGGTAGAAATAAGCAAGTCACAACAATATTTTTATTTATTTTTGGTCAAATACCATATCTTAAATATACAAGGCTAACAAAAGAGTTCTAAATGTGTTAAACGACAAGTTCAACATAACATACCAAACTTAACACAAATAATAAACACGAACACAGCCTCTGTAACTAAACATGTCAATACTTATCCCAACACAAATTAGCTATTTAATAGAACATAACCTAATTAATATTATTAGATATAAATTTTCTAATAACATGACACGATATGACACGACATGACCCGACACATTTAATACGGTTAATAAACAAATAGGATGAGGTCCTTCAAATGAAACGACGGCTTCATAGAGTGATGGTTGGATGAGGAAAAGAATGAACGAGGGTCAAGCATGAAACTTGCTTAACTCAAATCAAAACCTAAACCTGTTTAAAGATCTACTTTGGGTCATGTCGTGCTAAAAGTTAGTGTTAGCAATTATTTACCTTGGTTTATAAGAGACAAACAACATACGCTAAAAAACAATTATAATAAGCGTTTTGTCTATTTACTATACTCTGATATGCCATTAGAATAGAATAATTATAATAAGAGTTAATTGCAGTTTTCGTCCCTGTGGTTCGCATGAAATTGCCAATTTCGTCCATTTTTTATTTTCTTGCGTGTGATACTCTGTGGTTTACACTTATTGCCATTTTAGTCCAAAAATTAACTCCGTTAAAATCTGCCATTAACCTCTCACCATCATACACCATCTTCATCTACAACCACCATCACCACCAGTCACCCGTCACCACCACCCGTTCTACTTGCAGGACTGCTAGCGGATGAAGATGAAGATCTGTAATGTTCTGATTGAGATTGTATTTCTTCCATTGTTGAATATAACTTCAATTTATCAGATCATTCGAAGTTTCAAACCCTGCAATCACCAATGTTTAACAAATTACATACCATAAATGGTCAGACACTCACACCAGTCATCACCATCGTCAAACAACCCCCACCACCACCAGTCACCACCATCAAGAAGCGCCACCGCAACCACAAGCACCACCATGCCGTCTTCTGTTTTAGCTGCAACCAAAACCCACATTTTTTAGAGAGAGAAACCTGTTTTTGAAGAGAGAGAGAGGAAGGGGAGACCGGAGACTACCATCGCCACCACACCATCGTCACCGCGTGTGTAATCTCCGGCTAAGTCTGCAACTTCTGGCAGGCTACTGTTATCCCACATTTTTAGAGAGACAAAGCGGGTTTTGAATAGAGAGATCGAGGCGACGCTGGTGTTGGGTTCCCGATGTTGGTGATGGTGTAGATCTACGGTGGTGGTGGTTTTGGGCCCAGATAAAGGCAACGATGGTGGTTCTTGGTTCCGATTATTGCAGCGGTGGTGGTTTTCTGATGGCGATGGTGAAGGACTGGTGGTGGTGGGGGTTGTTTGACGATGGTGGTGACTGATGGTGGTGGGGGTTGTTTGACGATGGTGATGACTGGTGGTGGTAACGGGTGGTGGTGACGGGTGACTGGTGGTGATGGTGGTTGTAGATGAAGATGGTGTATGATGGTGATAGGTTAACGGCAGATTTTAACGGAGTTAGTTTTTGGACTAAAATGGCAATAAGTGTAAACCACAGAGTATCACACGCAAGAAAATAAAAAATGGACGAAATTGGCAATTTCATGTAAACCACAGGGACGAAAACTGCAATTAACTCTTATAATAATTGAGAAAATTCTTATAATAGACATTTTATCAATCTTTAATCCCAATTACCGATATGACCTTTGAAATCTCTAAAATGTCCACTTTTATATGCAACTGCCGGCGTCTGTAAACTTAATTATAAACGTCCGGCCACGTTTAAATCCAATAGAAACTGACACGTGTCTTATATAGGTGTAGACGCCCGTAGTCGGCTGACACACGCCATACTGATCAAAAACATGCTACAGGCGCCGACACCTGTCTGTCAAGCGTGCCACAGGCGTCCGCATCTGTTTAAACATTATTACGTATTTATATGAGAAAATACGATCGTTTAGACTGTATTCGACAAACAACGCACATTATAAATAGTGCACATTATGTATTTGCAAGCCGCTGCCTATATATTTACAGGTGGCGTCTGCTTGTTGAATACACAATCTAAACGATCGTATTTTCTCATATAAATATGTAAGAATGTCTATACATGCTGACACCTGTGAAATGCTTGACAGACGGCCGGCGGCATACGGGCGTGTGTCGGATGTCTACGCCTGTATAGGACACGTGTCAGTTTTCTGTTAGGTTTAAACGTAGGTGGCTTCTTAAAATTTACAGGCACCGATGCCTACGTATAATTGAACATTTTTTGGATTCCAGAGTTGAAGTTTGGTAAAATATCCATTGTGAGAATTTTTCCCATAATAATTTCCGTTGTGTGTTGGTACTTTACTTGGTAGTTATGTCCCACACTGGACTCTTAATGTCAAACACACATATGCACAGAGACCTACCAATAACCCAATGATTAGCAATTAATTAATTAAGTCAAACCACACTAAGATACATCATAGAGGGTATAAATATGTTTCTCAGCATCTCTAAAACTCTCAAACCACATTCCAAATCCTTCTATCTCTAACACCATCAATCTTTCCAGCCATAGCCCTTTGAATCCACAATTTCCAACAAGATGGAGTCTTTTGAATGCTTTTTAGATCAAGAATGGGAAAATTTGAGCAGAATGTTCTCCGGCGATCAAGATTCCGACCACTTCTCCGGCAATGATTTATTTTCAAGTGAACAAGATCATGGTTTGAACTTTGAAATTCCTTCCAGCATTTCATCCTTATTGACTGAATCTAACATTTCTAACCCATTGTTTAATGAAAATCATGGCTTTTGCTATGCTTATCACAATATTAATAACCCTTATTTCTATCATAACTTTTCTCAAGAAACTAGCAACAATGGATGTGTTGCTAATGATGGTGCAACCTTTTTTACCTACCCATCTCATAATATCAATTCTTTACCATCTAATGATGTGTGTGATCATGAGCCAATCCATTTTAATGACGAAATTAATAATAACTCATTATTAGCCCAAGTTTTTTCTGATGTATCAATGGAAGAAAGTCTATGTTTGAGACAAAATATCAATATCGAGAATTCAGTTGATCCGATTGTCGCAATTGCTGATAAACCCAAACGTACGCCTTCCAAGAGGAAGATCGAAATGCCCGAATTGCCAAATATGGTGGAAGACAAAGTCAATGACGAAAATCCTGATCATGAGAATCTGAAGAAGAAAACTAGGGTTTCAAGAGATAATGTGAGTATTACTGTATTAATATTTTATTTACGTTATTGTGAGGTTGTGGGGTTATTTTAATATCTTCAATCACTTCTTTGAAGAAAGTTTAAAAAAGTATTTTATTTTTTTTTTTTTGACAGAAAACTAGAAAGAAAGTGCAGCCAAAGAAGAAACAAAAGGTGATGGATGTTACAGTTGAAGATACTAATAACAACAAAGTAGACGGTAATGCACCAATCGCGAGTTCAAGTTCTTGCGGTTCTGATGATGATTTGAATGGTGGCGCGATAAACTCGAACTGGAAAACTAGAGCTGGTAGAGGTGCAGCAACCGATCCGCAAAGCCTCTATGCAAGGGTGAGTGAAGATGATCATTGATCACTTTTCTCCGTCGTCGATTGTTTTTACGTAGTGATTAATTCTTAGTTCATTGTATGAAATGATGATGAAATTAACAATATTGGTTTTTGTTCGATTTACAGAAAAGAAGAGAGAGGATAAACGAGAGATTGAAAGTTCTTCAGAATTTGGTACCAAATGGAACCAAGGTTGACATTAGCACAATGCTTGAAGAAGCTGTTCAATATGTGAAATTCTTGCAACTTCAAATTAAGGTATGATTAGTTAAACTTATTTATTAAGCCATCATAATTAGTATTTAATAATAATAATCGGGGTAATTATATGAATCTAATCATTTTTTAAACTTTATGCAGTTGTTAAGCTCTGATGAAATGTGGATGTATGCTCCGATAGCTTATAATGGAATGGACATGGGTCTCTACCAGAAGCTTTCACAATAATCTTAAATTATGAAATTTTTATTTCATTGCCAGTTTATTAAAGCGAAAAGATTTTTTATATATCTGCTCTGACTAATTGTAATTATCCAATTCATATTCTTTCTAGTCGTGAGAAGTAATTGTAATTCTCATGGTTTTGATTTATATATATTAACAGAATGTTGTATTATTAGTTAATATAACTAATAAATTTTGGTGCTGGCTTACTTTATTTGAAAACTGTGATCCTTAATTAATTTCATGATCCATGACACATATCAATAATCAATCTTGATAAATAGCGTACTTACAAATAAATATGTTCATCTATGATCTTCATATCATGGTCATGGCCAATGCTACTTAGTGAAAATCAATATTTGTTATTGATTGTGAGTTAGCTTAATTTTGATCGATTATGATTAATATTGGTCAATGAAGACAAAGTGAGACCAATGCTAGTTAGTGAAAATCAATTAGCTCACTTATGGGTGATGATTAATCAAGGTTTATATGTTAACGATGGTAAGTTATAATCAATATTGGGCAATGCCGTCTGTTAGTTAATGGTGGTCAAAACATAAACAATCTTGCAAAAATAATATGGCCCCATTCACCCATGACAACCCGGTGTAATTAATTAGTTAAGACTTATTATTATCATAAAATAAATAAAAATAAGATGGTCTATCAAGGCAATTAAGGGCTCTTAGACCATGTGTAGTGCTTTCATGCCTCACGCCCCAAACAAGCCAGCAACCAACTTTAAATATCACCACCAAACCTGTTTTTTCATAGAACCACCTCCACGCCCGGGATGTCACTTACTGGAAGCTCTCTTACGCCCCCATCACGACCACACCTGACGCGGTGTTCAAGGCGTTATGGGGTGCCACCACGCCCCCCTTCCACACACCAGTACATATAGTCTTAGAGAGCTAGCATGACCACTATTTATATCATAGTATATAAATAACTGTTACTCGTATATGTGATAGCTTTTCTTAGAACAACTAATTCTCACAATATCTATATCTATTTTCATATCTAGTTCACAATAAAACTACAACCCTTAGGCTATTTGTATGCCCAAGTGACGGTGAGGGCATTGAGGTGTCACATAAGATAGTAAGAGTGAAGAAAGGTAGATCCTTTTTAACTTTTTAGATAAAAAATTGAAGAAAATAAAGGTGAAGAAAAGTGTGCAAGGTCAAAGAAAGGAGCTACTAGCAAGATTTTAAAACTCCACAAGAAACCAATAAAACAAAAGGCTATCAAGGAGAAAATCCGGAAAACATACACCTAACCAACATCAAATAAACCCAATTAATTAGTGTTTTGCAACAATTAATTTTCTCTTAATGAAATGCAATATCCTCTAAACTTAATGCAGTGTTTTGCAATTCTTTCATTTCTTTTTTTTTTTCATCCCGTAGTCTGATTTCTCGGCAATTCGCACACCGTCGAAATCGAGATTGGCAACCCGAATCAAAATCTATATTCAACCCTTCTTACTGAATCATCATCATCTTTATCCTCTAAAACCCTAACAAAATCACAGAGCATCAAATCCACATACGCAACTTCTTAATGTCGAATCATCATCGATACTCTAGCAAGGGCTTGCCCAACCGACCCCAACAACAGAGATTCGTACCAAAACCGAATCCGAATTTGAACCCGACTCTCTCCGATTCTCTTCGAAAGCAGCAATCATCTTCCTCTGGTAGTTCCAGTGGACAACGTAGGCCTCAAAGTGACGGCGTTAGTGGCAATTTCGTAAATTACTTGCCACATGACGAAGCGGTTGCTGCGGGTCTAGGTGCTGAAGAAGGGGGTTTGGATCCTGTGGAATCTCAGAGAGTTGTTGATTTGTTGAATAGAGAGTGTTCTCGCTTGCTGAAGCTAAATCCCAAAGATTTTTGGAGAGAAGGTTTTTTGCAAATTATTGATTTCATTGAATATTTCAGATCAGATAAATTGTTGGTTAGTTGTGCATTAGTTTGCTTCTTTGATCTAGCTGTTTTAAGCTCTTACTTTTAATGAGCCTTAAATGAATCTGCAAGTAATTGCTTGATTGCATTGGTTGATTTTCAGTGTAACTGTGAACTTGATCGATTGTTTAATTTAGTTCTTATATAGTTGCTTATCCAATTGGCATGGTTTTCTTGTAGTTTTTTGCTTATAATCTGAATGTTAGGTGGATCCAAATGCATTAATGACCAAATAAAAAGAATAGATGGTGTTCTAACAATATTGCACTAGTCTATCATGTTTTTGTGAAACACATTATCATAATAAATCATTATTTTGTTGGTGATAAGTGTTTTCTTCTTCTGTTTTGTTTTCAGTGGCGAGTGATGAATCTCTTCATGCTTTTATTGAAAGTTTCTTGAAGTTTAGAAGTAGATGGTATGACTTTCCTTATCGTGGAGCCAAGGGAATAGTTGCAGGAGTGATTGTTGGTGAGCATGAGCTTAACCGACGCGTATTTATGATACTCTATCGCATGTATGTTTACTTATTTACTTATTTATTTTATTTAGTTGGATCATAGTTTTGATACCATCATGGTTGCATAATGTTTACTCTGAAGGTCTTCAAATCGGGATCCTGGTGCCAAAGTCTCTGACAGTCTAAGTGCAAAAGACCATGCAGGTGTGTATGTGTGTGTTTTCAGTTTAGTTCAGTTTGCTCATATTAGTTGACTTGTCATTTGGTCAACATTACCAAAATATTAAAATTATCAAAAGTATTGTATTATGAAGCGATACATGTTAGTCTACAATACTACATACAGTTATAAATAATTCACTATAAGTAAAGAGGTCAAATATTTTAGGGAAATTTTGGGAAATAGTATGACAGTTTTGTTTACTAGATATACATGTAGTCATTTTGCAGGAAAAGAAGTTGCTTGACTTGCCTAAATTGCTAGATATATGTGCCATATATGGTCATGAGAATGTAGAGTTGACTCGATTAATTGTAAGTGGTTAAAATATTAACAGATGTCAATAAAGTTCTTGATTTTATTTATTTGGGACAAGATAATTTACCATCCTACTTAATCTCAGAAAAATATTATTCTCTTATAGTTATATGAAAACTTTTATTTCATTTGATTTTAATATACTTAATTAATTAATCTGATTTGCATCTATTATTTCTCAGGTTACTAACGCGATAAAGTCACAGCCTTTAATCCATGACAGTTTTACTCCTGCTATTTCTCATTTTATTAACATAGTTCATACCATGTATGAGCGATGCACCACATCCTTAGAGGTATTTTAATTTAATTTTTTTATAAACTTGTTCATCTTTCATCATTTTTGAAATAATAAATATACGAATATTTCATTAAATACAGGTTTTAATTTCAACTCATGAAGCCCGAGACAATGCTTCCACTCGACTTCACACAGACTATCTAGAGGTGACTTAACTGTCTTCAATTAAAATTTTATTTATTTATAATTGATGCGATCTTATATTTTACATATTTTTATTTGTATATATTTAAATTCATGTTTAGGTAATGGATTTTATAAATGATGCGGTTGTATCATTGGATGCTTTGGTTACTGCTTACAATTATGCAGCAGTTTACTTTTCTTGCCCTGTTGAAACAAGGTAAACAATTTAAACCAACAATTATACAACCAAATTAATTTTTATATATATTCAATTTTTTATATTTATATTTGTTGCAGTTATGGAAGTGATGAATTGATCAAAATCATTGCAAGACTGCATGATTCCTTGTTGCCATCTTTGCATAAAGGATTCCAAATAATATTTACAACAGAAAAAGATAAATTTGCAGAAATTATAATCAGCATAAAGATGCTAGCATCAAGAATAGTTAAATTCAGTTGGAGTTTATTAAATTTCAGTTACTTAAGTGAAGAAGTGTTTAAAGATGTAACTAATTTTCCATTTGCCTCAAAGATTTTTCCAGCCCAAGTTGAAGACCCTGTTATCCGTTCAGACATTTTGGTTCAAACTTTCCGTGAAATCAGTGAAGAATGTTCAACCGTTCACGAGGGTAGAAACGTAATTTCACTGCTTCAAAGTATCGAAAAGAGCTACCAATTAATGAGCAGACTCGCGGTCTTGGGGAATCAAGGGTGGATATCAATGGATAATGAACAATCACGGTTTATCTCTGGAATCGTTTCAGTTTTTTCAAATGGCACGAATGTATCGCATTTGCCGTCGAATAAAGCGGATGAAATGGATGAAGATAATGCGATCATTGAGTCGAAAATCAGTCAAGTTAAAGACTTGTTTCCTGATTACGGTAACGGATTCGTATCTGCGTGTCTTGAAGTATACGATCATAATCCTGAGGAAGTTATTCAGAGGATTCTAGAAGGAACTCTTGATAAAGATCTTCAGATTCTTGATACTTCGCTAGCGGTGATGCCGCCCAAAACCGCCACCAAAACCGACGCGCCTCCGGTGGGCAAAAAAGATAAAGGAAAAGGGAAGTTAGTCGAACTTGAACATGAACACGAACGCGCGCATACGATATCAAAACCGGTAATCGAGGGTCCATCGTCAACATCATCATCATCAGTTGGAAGATTTGTGAGAAAATCTGCAACAAACGCGCCTGATAATGAAATTCTTAATATTAAAGACGAAAATTCAAAATCTTATGCTTTGAAATCGCTTCTGGAGTATGAAGACGAGTATGATGATTCATTTGATGATCTTGGTTTAGGTGTCGGTGATTCGGGACTTGATGATTTGAATGAAAACGTAAATTCTATTGACATTTCGGCTTCGGAAGCTTCTAGATGGGGGTCGAGACAAAAGCCTCAATTTTATGTAAAAGATGGTAAAAATTACAGTTACAAAGTGTCGGGTTCAGTGGCGGCTGCAAATTACAACGAGGCGTCGATAGTTAATCAATCACAAAAAGAGTTGATTCACGGGTTGGGGCGTGGAGGTAATTTCCCATTAGGTGCAGCACAGAAGGTGATGGAAGTAAACGAAAGAAAATACGCCGTTGAACAAAACGTGGACAAAAAGGACGATAATGCCCCCGGGAAATCGAACAAACAAAATTACGAGAAAAGAGACGTTAACGCCCCTGTGAAAGGAAATAAACAGTACGATGAGCAGGGTGGGCGTGGGAAATTGAGAGGATGGGGTAGGGGTAATATTGTAAAAATGGAAAATGTGACGGAGGCGAACGAAGTGGAAGATGGTAACGATGGTAACGGGTTGGTTGGTGAGCGGGGTCGCGGGGGCCGGGGTAGAGGCGGGAGGAGAGGAGGTGGGAGAAGTAATAATTACAGGAAAGATCAAGCTATGAAAAAACATTTTTCTGGTCTTGGTGGGATATGAGTTTGTTGGTTAAATAATATTATTTAATATTTATAGTTGATTTTGGTTATATATACTTTTTTATGAATAGGAGTGACCATCCAAGATGTTTATGGAAGGTTTGCACTATATGTTTGACTGTTACACAAACGGCGGTTATATTTCGGTTACAATGGGGTCGTTATTTGGTAAACAAATATATTATCATGTCATACGATGGATTCGTGTTTTATTTCCTTGTGATCAGTGGAAATGGAGTTGTTTTTGAAAGTTATTGGTCGTCAATTAATTCATGAAGTGTAAGAGACAGTATGGAAAAATCGTAGTTCACTCTTTCTTTTATAAATCTCAATCAAGAATTCATGTTTTAAGTATGGTGCATACATTTTTATAACGTTTTAACATATAATTCATGGTTTTAAAGTTTGTTTAAAGTAAAGGGGAATTAGTGCTGTATATAAAATTATTCAACTAAAAACATTAACCAAAGCTCGTATGCTATGCAGAAGACATTTTATGAGAATGTATTACTGTTAATTATGTCAATGCAGTGTGTGAAATGTAACAGTGTCAAGGTTAAAGTATTGAGCAATTACGCCTTTTGAGGTAGAAAACCGGTTAACTGAACCAGGTTTTTAGTCAAAACTGGTTTTCATTTCGTTAATCTAATCAGGTTCAGTTATTTTGAAACCAGTTAATCGATATGCGCACCTCTGCCCATTATATTGTTAGAAGACACTGCTATATATGCGATAGAAAAAACAGTATATTTATATAATAAAATCATTAAAAGAAATAGTACATGTATACTCAACTTAACGGTGTATGAAAACAAACAAAAAAATGACGAATTTAATAAAATAATTTAGAACCTTTAGACATAGATGAATGACGATCACATATTGATGACAATAAACATCTGAACTAACAGTAAGTATACTTATTATACTTATTTATATGTTCATATACTGTATTCTTAAATCACCATACAAAAGTATGACCAATATCATATACATTTTGTATTTTGTGCACATACAAATATATCATTATTTGCTGACAATTATTACATGATATCCTACATTCTCAAATCAAATGTAATAACACCACTACTTGCCCTCAACTTTTAATACAAGTGAAGCCTTAAATTTAGCATAAAAATCCTTAAACCAACTCTCTTATCACCATATATTATCAAGTTTCCATTATATTGTTGATCAATTTATCAACGGATCAACCACTAATAAAACTCTAAGCTTTGCTTCATAAATTATATTAGATAAAATAAGGTTTTAGATCTGTAGCAGCTTCTCACTAATCATCAAACCCGGAAGCATAATGACCCACATTCTTATCCTGCTTAAAAAAGTACAATCGATAAAAGAGTCTACTTTTGATATTTAAGTTAATAATTACGTAACATTTCAGATATCTAAAAAATATATATAATACAAATATAAAATTAAATGGTATAAGATTAATTTAAAAGTAAACCAAGAAAGACTTGCCTGTGACAACATTCTCTGCTTGTTCAGATACTGTGTCCTTGCTTTATTAAGAGCTGAATTTGGAGACTTGTACATCCTCTGTACCGGAACAAACAGTTTTTAAAAATAAAAAATAAAAAATTCAAATTACAAGTTTGATATGGACTTTAATAACTAATATCACCAAAGTAACTTTTTTCTATATTATTATTAATATTTTTTTAAGAATACAAAAATAAATAATGATATAAATGCTCATAAAAATAAGAATGGAATTTGGTATCAACAAACCTTTTCGGTCCCAGATACTCGATCCCCATTCGAGAGAAGGTTTTTCTTTGGTGTGAAGTTAAACACCTCATGAAGAAATTCATTTTCCTGTTTAGATAGAATTAATCATCAATATCAGTAATTTATTAACATTCTCTGATTTCCATCACAATTAATTTCAGTTTTTATTGTACTGTGTGAGTTTCACAATGAAACAAATCAACAATTACTTTCCACCAAGAAATGTTTTGTTTCATCTCACTATAGATATAATAAATAACAAACTTTTATACTAAAAGTATCAAACCTGCATGTGTTTAATGAATCCTCCTCGAAGAAAACGCTTTAAAAAGTTAAGCTGTCAATAATTAAAGTAAACAAATTATTGTTGCAATAATATTATTTTGACAAAAGGTGTTTGTCAACAAGAAGCCACATTATAAAAACCTGTAATAACTGACACCATGTTGTGGTGGTAAGTGATTCTCCACCAATCTTCACAGAGGTTTCTGGACTATAACCATCCTATTTATTATATAAAAAAAAATTAACAAAACCGTTTTACATAAATGCAATATTTTTTTTAGATACTATTGGTACAAATATACCTCAAGAAATTCTAGAATGTCCCGGAAGGTGTTCCTCTGGTTGTTAAGATCCTTTTTTGCTGAACCTTTTCCACCCGCTTCAACAGAAAGATTCCTAACTTGATTCAAGATTTTAGCTTTCAGACCTTGAATATGCGTTACATCTTGAATAGAGAATCTTTCAAGATTCCCAATTTCAAAAATTAGCGCGAGTGCTTCACCAGCAACAATGCGAACAGATCTGTCATCTTTCTCTAAAAGGGTTGAAAAATAAGCGATCGACCTATGTAATTATACAAATGTTAGCTCATAGTTATCTGTTAAATTAGGCATCAATTTTGACCCGGTAACAAAAACGGGTCGATTTGAGTTGTGTTTTACTTTTTTATTTCAAACGGGTCAAAATCTGGTTACCCTTGCCAATTTTTGGGATCAAGTGCAAAACCATCCATTGTTGTGAGAAGAAATGACCAAGCGGATACCATGGCGGTTATCACTGGCGGTGATGGTTTGGTGGCAACAACCTGAAAATTTGAATTTTTATAATACCAAAATAAAGTTAAGAAATTAAAAGATTAATTAAATACAAAAAATGCATACATTGGGACCCAATTTAGGGTGGACAACTTGCCACATTATTTCCATGCATTTGAGCAGCTGATTTGGTGATAACTTCTTGTTTAGGGTTAATCGCAACCTCTAATTTAATTTCTGCATCCAATGGAGGAGAAACTGTTTCACATTTTGTCACAATCAAGTACCTGATGGATGAAATCATCACCAATTATTATTAGGTTAAAAAAGTCAAATTTATCTCATTATTTTATTACAAAATTAAGATACAACAAAATTCATACTTTTCATTCTTGCTTGGAATGTCAATGAGAGTGTAATCAGTGACACGAATGAGACACAAATTTTGAATGTTTCCATTAATAACTTCAGATGACAAATCAGACAGCAAGATTGCCTTCAACTTATTCTTTCCATCATTTATACTAAACCTGTTAGCCATAACAAATGAAATCCACATTTTTCAATATCACATTATACCAACAATTTACAAGAAGATAAATACAGATTATAAGATTTGGGTCAAAACAGATTGAACCGAAAGTTAAACCTAAGCAAATTACTGAAGTAACCTTTTTTTTAATTTTCCAACTGGTATATTATAAATAGCCCAATAAACCATATATTCAGAGTAATAATATGATATATGCAGCCATAAAAACCAATCTGAATCTGTTGTATTCAGTCAAACTCAAAAAACAAACAAAATTAAAATTCAGTTATCTGAATTTGGTTTAAAGTTCCAATAAATCCAAAAAAATAAAAAAAAGAAAGAAAGAAATTCAGACTCAATAACAAAATAAATCCGATTTCGGTTATGTTTGACCCAACTAGATTTTGTTTAAGTTTCAACTGGAAAAAAAAATCGAGCCAAATAAACCAAACCAGTCAACAACCCTAACTACAAAATGCACATAGATCATTAAGCAACTGAAAGAACAAAATCATTGAACACTTAATCGACGGTATCCTACATTTATACTTACAATGCATCACAAATTAACGAAATAACATACTCTATCAATAATTCAATACACAAACTTTGAAATTTCGATCTTACCGGTATCTATTGCCAGCAGACTTGATATCGAGTACTTGAACAACGATTTCTGGCAGATCAGCAGAAGAATCTGGATTAGGATTCGACATGATGCTGGATATCGCGTCTGGAGTCACCGATTTCGTCATTTCCTCTTGCTTGATTGGAAGATCAGATGAACAAAACACTAAGAACCCTAACTCGCTCTCTAGTTTTCGATCTGCTGTGAATCAAGGTAAATGGTCAATTAAATTGAGGGAGAATTGGCTTTTGTATAAAGGGTTTTAGCGGCAATAATTTGAAAAACGATGGCATTTGGATGTTTTCCCGGGGTTTTACTACTAGTTTTCAATTAAATTTCCCACCTAATATTTTGTGGGTTGATGATGATAAAGGTTTAAATTATTTTGAGTATTTAACGTAAATGATCCCTCAACTTCACTTTATTTCCGTAAACCACATTTTTTAATGAATATTGGAGTTGTATAGGCTGCTTTCATTTGTGTTTGTTAAGACGTAATTATTGGTAGTTGGTACTGGTTTGCATGTCTAAAAGCATTCACATCTTACTCTTAAAAAAATTGTGAGTTGGGTTTTCATTTAATTTAGAAATCAATTTTATTGGTTGTGAGTTGAGAAAACATATAATATTATTCTTTATTTATGTATTTGTATTTGAGAAATTTAAGAAGTTCTTGTTTATTTTATAATATTTTTAATAGTGGTTGTGAATAAATAAAAAAGAAAAAAGTAGTAAAAAATGTATAACAAATACTATTTGATTAAAACTGAAATTTACACACAACTAATTGTATGCAACATTAACGAGATTCAAAACTAGAGACGTCGTTATGCTATTGATACTTGATAAAGATGGTAAAATTTCGAATAAAAAAAAAAACAAATGTCGTGTACAAAAAAATAGGTAACATTTATAAATTATAATTCTAATCCGACTTTGTATTGCTTTATGTAATAAAATTCTATAAGTTGCATAAATTTGTAAAGATTTTATGATTTACATAATTTATATCTGATAACTGTGTAATACACAGGTTATAAGCTAGTTATGCATTTAAACATTCTTTGCGTCCAAACTAAAAGTATACAAACTTTGTAAATGGGTATTGTATGACATGGTGTCCAAATTCCAAATAAGGAAAATCAAAGGAACTAATAGTGTCAAAACTTAATAGTCCCAACCCGTGGAACCCGCCGGAATATCCAGAGACCCGTCGACCTTTTCTCTTTGACCCAGTCGAGACCTAGTTCCAAACCAGGAAACCAAGCGATGATTTCGCCACCAGTCACTCCCAAAATTACGTTCCACTCGTTTCCAACCCACGAATCCGAGAATCCAGTCAATTTCATCACTCATTAACCAAAATCTTTCGAAT
>WOUH02000031.1:5847166-5858034 GCA_009936405.2 Stevia rebaudiana | reverse complement strand
CTAAACGAACATAAACGAACTTCCCGCCGAACAGTTCACGAACAGTTCATGAACTGTTCGGTTCGTTTACAGGCCTACTTAGAATTGAAATTTTACTAGATGTGCTTAGTTTAGTTTATTGGTGGTGGGGGCGAATACAAGTTCTAGAAACTCATATTAGATAAAATATATATCGGGATTAGAGCTATAGCGTGTGGTAAACTGGTAATATTAATCCATAATTTATCTGAGTAATAGGGTTTAATTGACGTCGTTCAGGAAAAAAACGATAAAATATATACTTGGATCTCAAAGACTCATAAGAACACCTGAGTGGCGCTTGTACTAAATAAAATATATACTTGAATTGAGTATCTGCTACATTATTTTAATGCTAACCCGTCCTGACATGGTGCGAACTGGACCAAAAAAGTTTATATTTAAAATAGAAACCAAACCTTAAAATTCCCGACACCCATAAAAACATTACCTAGATTCGTCACTGTCAGCGGCCATGTGATTTTACACATTCAATAAAAAATCTTGAAGTATTGATCTTCCCCAATAATTTGCACATTTATTTTTATGTAATCTCTGGTTTTAATTTTTTTTGTAAAGAAATAAAATTAACACCGTGGTTGCAATTACTTGTTGTCCGTTAAAAAATAATATTTACTGCCTTTCCAATATTATTAAAGCCAGGTTGCGGTTATAGAAGATCTTAAAAGATACAAAGATTCCATGGTTAATTGGATATCATGGGACAAAATCTCTAAATCCCCTCTTTCTTTCTCACTGCTTCTAGATTACACATGCTTAAAAGATAAAAGGTTCTGGTTAACCTATTTAGGATAAAAAACAAAAATAATTAAAAAATTGTTACTAAAAAAATGTCGAGAAATAGAAGAAAAATGAGACACAAAAAAGAGACACTACATAAAATCCGGGTTTTAGCGGAGACAATTGTCGCCGCTAAAGGTACCAAATGTCGCCGCTAATACCTCATGTCGCCGCTAATGCGTCGCCGCTAACAATCCCTCGCTAATACCAGAACGTCGCCGCTAATGCTGTCGCCGCTAATACCTGAATGATCGCCGCTAATAAGTCCCCGCTAAAGGATAAAAAAATTCTGGCTGCCGTCGTCCCAGAAAACCGGTGCTATCTTGGATGATTCAGAACGAGATTTGAGAGCCTCTGAAATGGGAGAAATTGCTTCTTGTAGTATTTCTTGAGCTTTCTTACCAGAACCAGCAGTTAAAGCCAGTAATCCTGTTTGTTAACACAGATACCATGTAACAAAACACTCCAATTAAAACAATTAAATCAATTTCAATTTAAAGAAAAAAAAAAAAGACTTGATATGTACCTATGGCACGTGAAGCTAAAGCTACCTCTTTTGCAGAACCTTTCTTGATAGAAATCAGACACTGATGCAGCATTGTTGCATATCTAACAAAAAAATTAAAGAACATTGAATAATCTACAATTATACACCAATTTGTTACATCAAAAGACATTCTTGATACTTGTTCTTACTTCTTTTCGACAAATTCATGAGGCAAGTTGCTGCTAAATGCTTCTATGATTCCCACCAAAGCCTTCTCCCTTGTTGACCCCCTTTGAACACAAAATTAATAAATAAATAAATAAACTTTTATCAATTTAAACTAGAGCAAATTCAAAATGCAAACCAACCATTGTGCTTAACAAAAATACATATGTTGATCTAAAAATCACACGTCTAATACTCTAATAGATACAATTGCTCAGTATTATCTTACAATTCTAAAGAGAACTATTATTTCTAAGAATATATACAATAAATACAAACATTATTTCCTTAAAGATTACATTAGGCATACTTTAATGTTCTTTTTTGCGTTTTATTTTTAACAATCAATATGGTTAATTGGTTACAAAACTAATTAAATCAAGTCTTAAAATTAGGGGGGAAAAAAACACCTTTTTTCAAATAAATCATCTAAAAATTGATCAAGAACACTCTCTTTATCCGTCTGCACATCCTCCCCACCAATCCCCACCATTTGATCCGACTTACTGGTTGATGAAGAACTAACACTATCGGTGTCATCACCATCAAGCATTGCAGCATTCTTACGCTGAACACGACCTGCAAAACACCCATCATCTCAAACTTCCATAAGAATCAATTCAAACCTTTCCCAATTTGGGAAGCATAAATAACGAAAAATCCAAAATTGGGCTGACACAGTTCATATTTGGAAACCAATTACTCAACCAAAGGAAGTAGTTATTCAACCGAACAGAGCCCTAATTTAATTGAGGGAAAACATAATCAGAAACGATACTTACGTTGTTTACCCATTGGTGACGAACAGGAAACCTTAAAGATCGTTAGAAGAAACTACAAGGTCGACGATGAACAGAGTACCGTAAAAAAGCTAATTCAGAATCAAAGGAGGAATCAAAAACAAAAGAAATAAAGTCGATTGATTTTGAAGGTGGGAAGGACGATTGATCCATGAAATGATTTGGTTTCGAGGAAAACGATGATGGAATAAATCTTTGGTTTTAGGGATCGGTCCGATCGGATGAAATTCTTGATTTGCCGGTGGGAGGATGAATACCGGTGGGAGTTGGAGGTGGTGATGAGACGGCGTTTTTTTTTTGTAAAGGCACAATTAAACGGTCAATCTTGTCAGTCCTTAAAACTCTCGTAAACCGAGAGCCCGAGTTAGAATTACGTTGGCGTGCAATGCGTTACCTCCTAGTCGGACCGAACTACGTTCCCGTGCGGGAAACCATAGTCCACAGCAACGACCTCGAAAACCGAGCATGTCTCGAGCGGGAATCAAACCTGTGACCTTTGGAAAACCCTCACACCGCGTTTGACTTCACAAATCTAAAATTAAAGTTGGGCTAGGATTAGGATGTAATTAGCACATGGTCGAATATTCGTACCTTTTATAACCATTAAGTTTGTTTAATGGTCGAATGCTCGAATATTCCTAAATTAACTTTTATGATTTAAATTCTAATTTACCTTTCGTTATTTTGTGTGTTTGACAAGGGGCGGCCGTATCAAGTCGACTTTCGAGCAATGATGCAAAAGGCGCTAAGCGTTCCTACCGGGCGTAATCATGGAGTATTCAGATGTACTCGGGGAGTACTCGTGTGTACTCAAAGATACTCGGACAAAAAAAATGGTCTCGAAACACCTTATTAGAGCAAGTACTCGATGAGTACTCGGCCTTGGAGAACGACTTTTGCGACGGTGTTTTCGAGTTAATCGGTTTATTCAAATCGGATTATTCGAATTTTAGAATTTTGATTCGAAATTCGATTCTGATTTAATATGAATTGGCTACTTTATAACCGAACCAATTCGATTCGAATTCCTATTCGGTTCGGATATATCTGAATAACTAGAACAATCCAAATAAAGTTGAAAAATAAAGTTTTTTGTTTAACTTGAACGATCTGAATTCGAATGAGCCTAGGCTGCTTATTAAATTATTCGATTTAATCGGTATCCAATTAAACCAAAAAAATAAAAACTCAAATTCGAATCCGATTAGAAAAAACGAACTAATTAATCGGATTCGAATTAATCAATCGAATCGATTTTTTTCGGTTTCGAGTTTTTTCGGTGTTAAAGCTTCATATCTTCTAATAAAAAGTAAGTTATTTAAAATAAAAGAAAATTTTGTGAAATGGGCTCGACCAGACTAGGTAATCATAATCATCAATCATACAGAGTTGGGGAGATCAACCGGAAACTGTTTTTGGACCCTTAAGGTTTCTCAATTGTTTAAAAGGACGGAGATGTTCCTAAATTAACGACTTAAACGTTAACAAAATGAATGAAAATGACAAGTTTTTTAAACCTTAAGAGTCCAGATGAAGGAAACATTTTTTTGGATAAAATTGACAAAAGCATCCAAACCATACGGAATGACAATTTACTCATGCAGCAAGAATCTTTTATAAAAAGCACTGACATGTGAATATTACTTAACTTACATTTAGCGATTGGTTACTAATAAAAACTTGATTTGTTGCATTGTCAAAATATTACCAACTCACGATACTCATAATTCCGACGGTGTAATTCTCAAAGTAGAAATAAAACATTAGATCAAAGTGTGTTCCTTTGTCGCAAATCTGAGATGTGTCTTGCGTGTATAATTTAGTAATTTATGCACATCACCGTATCATTGTTACTAATTCAAAGTTAGTTGCATTTGTTCACTTTCGATACAAACATGACAACATCTGAATTGTTATACTTATGAAAACACATCAGTTTGTTAAGCTTTTTAGACTTGCATATAACGAAATGTGTATATGGTATACATAAGACATTGTTCATATTGTAACACTTCAAATCATACCAAACACCAAAATAATTTTTTGTACAAGAAGACAATACACGTACACAATGAAAAACTAACATATATTCTCGCCTATACATGAATTGCTCGTATCTAGTTGGAACATGTAACAAAAAGAGCCAGATATAATTCCTACCTCAAGAATACACACCAGATCACACAAAACTACACAATCTTCCACCACTTCCTTGATAGCTCATTGGTGAAAACCAAAGGGTAAAATAGGAATTTCAAGTGTCAGGTTCATGTTAATAACTAGTACGCGATAAAAAGGGTATCATATTTTTTCGTTGTGTCATTGTGGCTGGAGGTATGAGTTGTAATGTGTGTGTTCTCATGCTACAATCCTGCATCTGGTTTATTTCAATTTTCCATTTTTGTCAGTTGTCGAAACATGAAAATAACAATAATATAATCGTTAAAATATCAAACTTGTAAAACAAAAGTGTTACCTCCAAGAGTGTTAAAGTTGATAACAGATCCCTGCATTCATCAAGCAAAGAGAATTCAGTTTTCATAGCTTCAGCGAGTTCATACGTCATTAAATTCACATTTTCCACCTGTTACAAAAGAAAGAAACTATTTTGATATAGTGATTTTACAAAAAAGAAAATACTCATTTTGACGGAAATACATTTTTTTTTCAAATGGAAATAATTTATATAATCCAATTGACCTTAGTTGCAAAAGAGTATACTGAGACAACCATAGCCTCCATCACATCAACAGCTGAACAAATTGCATCTTTCAAGTTCTTAATATCTACCTGAAAATACATTAAATGTATAAAGTATATATATATATTTATTAATTATTATTATTATAAATATATAATTAATCAGATTGTTACCTTTGCTCCACATAAAACTGGAAGACAGAGAGAGCTTGCCTTCAGAGCCATAATAGCTCCAGTTAAGGAGATGGAGTAATCTCTATCAGTTAGATCCCAATTATCTAAACACAACATCTTCATTTGCCAAATAAAAAGAAATGAAGAATAAATGTCACATATAGAAACACAAGATAACTGTAATACAATCTAACAATTTTGAGTTTATTTTATAAATCTAATTCAAACCCTCAATATAGAACTTTTGTTAAAACCTATTAAACATGAGACTTCTTACCTGTTTCTTAAGTAGATAATGCAACTTTAAGTTTAGCTTCAGTTCTTGCATCTGCATTCGTTTAGATGTGACAGAATGCCACAACTTTGAAATAGTCACCCATCCATTGTATATATTTTTCTGAAACAATCATAATATAAATAACCCAATCATACGGAAAAATCATTCTACATGTAATATTTAGGCATGATTACACATTATTTTTGAAAAGTTGATTACCTTTATACATATTTTTTATGTAAAGAGAGTACCTTTATACATTGTAATAATTTTCAATAGAAAGTTTAAAACATAAAATTGAAAGTGGCACACCGGCGGTTACCTGAACAGCTGCTCGCCGGACCACCATGGCAGCATCAGCTTTAGCATTTGCAAACCGCCATTGCATATGTTTGTTATGCAGCAGTCTCAACACGTGTGCATCTAGAAGCTTCTTCTCCCCCACCTTCCCTCTCTTCGAATCAGCACAAAAACTCAAAATCGAAGGCGTGTTTCCCAAGTTACTGTTGCATCCTACACCATTGCTCACCGGAGATGGAGAAATTGATGATCCTCGTGGTGGTAGTTTCGAAACGTTGTCGCGTAAGACCTTGAATCCAGATACCGGCTTGTTATTACTGGTCTTCAACAATGGTGGTAGAACAGGAATCGGTTGCACTCGTCGGAGGAGATTGATCGTTTCCT
Organism: Stevia rebaudiana; assembly: GCA_009936405.2. Lineage (NCBI taxonomy): Eukaryota > Viridiplantae > Streptophyta > Magnoliopsida > Asterales > Asteraceae > Stevia > Stevia rebaudiana. The sequence continues at coordinate 5,851,868 of WOUH02000031.1, read as the reverse complement.
GCCAAAACCTAGCCGGAACCACAATCGCACGACGACCTCCTCCTCGAGTGTTATCTACAGTGCTACCGGAGGAATTACTATCTGTATCGGAAACAGGATGATCGGAAATATCATAATCACACACGGATTCTGGTTTATTATGTTCTAATTTTGTCTCAGCGATTTTAGATCCGTTTAATTTCAACTTCTCGTCGGTGAAATCTACACTCATCGTCATAAAACTCCCCTGCCGTGATCGCCCCTGCGTCGCCGAATACTTCATCCTTTCCGGTGAATCGTTTCTGACCTTGCTAATCGGAAGCGCAAACGATTCTCCTTGAAACGAAACCGATAAACTCCTAGTGGACATTTTCGTCAACATCTTCGCACTCGCCGGCGTTTCAACTGCCTTTTCTCGCTTGTTACCTACCGGAGATGCTACCGTCGACGGAATACTCTTCTTAGGCGTGCAAGTGGAATTCGAAGATGATTTTGTATTTGTAACTGGTTTTGAAGAAGTATGAGACAAATACCGTGAAGTAACATCTTTGGATTTCGGCCGGCGTTGCAGAGAACAGCCATTGTTATCACGTAACAGTGGCACACGCTTAGCATTTTCCGGCGACGGTGATAACACCTTAGAATTAGGTGTTGTAGTGGTAGAAGACGCATCAGCAACCATTATCGATCTCACATTCTCATAATAAAATCTCTAAAAACAAATTGCAAATTCCAAACTTCAGTGAGAACTATGAACCGGAAAGAATAGAGATGCGATTACGATGCTGCACGTGGAAACTCTAAGCCGGTTATGGGAATGAGGATATGAGGTATGAACGATGTTGTTCCCCTGCTTTACCAACAATAGGGCTGTTGTTAAATTGGGTGTGATATTAAGGTATTTATAGTTGTAATAATATTGTTAACTATTATTATTCGTGGTAACACATTTGTAACGCAATGACATCTGAGTGTTGGTTGGATCTCGAATATCAAATAGGTATCGGTTTCAAATTTGACAGTTTACTTATTTCAGCATGTTTTCTCTCATCTGAGACAAGGCGAGTAGTGGGTTGTCACATTTTTGTCAATTTCATCTAAAAAGGTTTTTTTTTTGTATCTAAGTCTATGATGTTTCTCATATATTGTCATTTTCATCTAATACGTTAACTACACAATCATAACTTTAGTTCTGCAGATTGACATATACGATGAAAACCAATATAAGTTTGAAAGAAATTGTGTTACGAGAGTACTAGACAAACAAAACAATTCAACGAATATATGCTCCCTAATTAAACTAAGAAACATGCCGAATACGACCTGATTGTTGTAATGCATTCTTATAGTCTTCTGATGAATATAGTTTTACTAAAATCATTATCTGAAGAACCAGCACGAAGCGAAGAATAAAATTTTGGTTTTTATGTAGATGAAGATTTGTGCGCTTTTGTTCAAGAAATCATATGTACAAAAATGATTTATATAGATGAATATGCAAAAAGTCACATTCGCACCTTTAATCTTATCATTAAAAATAGATGAAGTTAACGTATTGGATGGAAATGACAATATTTGAGAACGTTAAAGACTCAGATACAAAAAAAAAATTCTTTTTAGATGAAACTCTCAAAAGTCCTTATACCACAAGGATGAATTTGACAGTTTACTATATTAAAAATAACAGTTAAAAGTTTTTAACCTAGGTACTGATATTTTATGTGATTTAGTTATAAAATACAAACAACGATCAATTTCTCTATTATTTGTTATTGAATGTTTAATCTTGTTGGGTTTAAGATGCTAGGATATAGAATATAGAATATAGTTTGAATTTGAAATTTCATAATGACATCTTACGAAAAGTATTATACATATATTATGATTACATATCTAATCAATTTCATCTTTGTTGAATTGGCAAATCACAAACTCCTCCAATAGGTTCACCTGTAACTACCATTTAAATTTTCATATCCATGCACTTGTGCAGTTGTGCGGTTGTGCCAACATCAACCAAGTATCTAATCACAATCCTCTTTATCTCTATCAAATAGGATACTACCCTTCAAATCTTATATCCATATTGATTAACAGAATCACCTACTTTTGTCAACAACATCGTTTTTTTTTTCAAATATTTATTTAAAATTGTTCATTGGAGAAGGTTTATATGAAAACCACTTTTTTGGTGGGAGAATAAAAAATCACAACTTAATGAACTTCAAACATTTTCTCATTTTTCGTACGTTATTATTTTTTAAAATGAATTGCATCATTTAATCACAAATTTTCTTATTTTTCAAACGAGTATAATGAACTCGTATTAAAAAGGGGGGAAATTGCGTGATAAAACTTTAATACTACATATATGTAGTATGATGATAATTAAAAAAAAATACTTCTTTATATTTATATTCGCGTTCTTGGAAGATATTTATTCCATTTTTTTCTTTATTTTTTCATTTATTTATGTATACTACATATATGCAGTATGACATACTACAGTCATACTACACACTGCATATATATATTTAGTATTTTAAGCTACTTTACGTATTTCCTATAACTGTTTTTTTATGTATCTATGTATATATTACAAGTAGCCGTTCAAAAATAAAAATAAAAATGTATACTACATATATGTAGTATACTACAACTTATGACGTGAATTTTTTTTTTAATTTTTTTGACATAGCTTCATTATTTTCGTTTGAAAGAGAATAAAACTTGTGATTTAATAGTGCAAAACGTTTTAAAATGTAATAACGTATGAAGAAAATGAAAAATGTTTGAAGTTTTTTTAAGTATGATTTTTTGTTTCTCGCATAAAAATTGGTTTTCTCACGAACCACCCCCATTATTCATGTTCGTATTACACGTATAAATTTCAAGTAACACTTTGCATCCATGTTTATTATAAATGTTTTATAATATATAAACATGATACACTTCATAAAAAGATAAAGTAGGGACGTACAGATATTGCACTAAATTAAAAAGAGGTACGTGAAAATGTGAAATAACGTAGATAGCTGATAAAAATAAAAACAACAAAGTCGATAACAAAAACTTGAAGTATGAAAAAAAAATGTACAGAACAAGTTGCTTATGAGGTGTCTATAATATATACTCGAAATAATTTCATATATATTTACTAGGACACTAGGTTATATCGATAAAAACTTGCCTCACAATACCAACATATGTATGTATACGGTATACCCACGAAATATTATTTTTGTGCTTTAATGTTTCTTTCCACCTCTTATTTATTTTACATTTGTCACCAGTTATAGAAAAAAGCAATGGTTATTCCACAAGTGGGTGGGTACTACCATATTTCACATAGCAACCTCTAATTCAACACACGAAGTAATTAGACTACCAACTACTATTCTAGAGGTCAAAAGATTCACATAATTATATCATTTCCTTTTGTTTTTAATTTTTTATATCTCCGCATACATAATTTAGCTTTAATTTAGTCTTAAGCTACAATCATCCCATATTTTTAACTTGTAGGGTACCAAACCAACTAACCCCAATTCCTTAATCAAAATTCTATCAAGTATCAATTTGCTAACTTGTGCATGTCAACTAAAACATTTTAAACTCACGAAATCTTATAAAAGAATATCCTTATCACAAATAAAAAAAATATAGCCAAGTCCCTATAGGCTAATCATCTAAACGTATTAACATTTTAAGTGTGATGTTTACTGATATTAATCTCGATGCTACTTATTTCCAAACAAAAAATGAATCATTTTAGCTACTTAAACCGGTTCAACAAGTCATTATAAGATTAACATTTCTTGTAGATTAGTGAATATTAAACTATGAAATTAAGAGTTGATAACTTAAAGATTACTTGAAATTATAATTAGTGTTAAAGTTAGAGGTGTTTGTTAGCTAGTGACATGACCAACTTTTGATAGTGATGAATCTAGTGGTCATTGCTTAATCCCATGGTCTACAATTTAAAAAACAACATACATATATCATAACCTCATGACTCACGTGTATGTTTGTAGATTACTTTTAGTTCTTTACAACAATTTTATTTTAATATAGAAATACACGAATTTGTTTTTAAATAGAGAATGAGGTTCATGATATTGTTGTAGAAAATCCGGAGGATGATGAAATATGCAAAGGAAGGGTAGTTGAGATGTCAAATATGAGCTCAGCTAGAAATAGAAGGGGGATCAAGATTAACTTGATATTGAAGAATGTTTTATTTATTTTATTTGTCAATGTAGGGTCCCACATACCTACCTACAAAGCTACTTTGCAATACCTGTTTAGAAGAAGATGTTTCATTTCTATACCAGCTTGAAACAATAGCACAATTACTTTCAAGTTACACTTAATTAATGGATATATGGGTTGTATAGGTACTTATTGTGACACCCGTCAATTTTCACGTCAGCATTTGACTTACGCTGAACGTACCTTCATACATATTATATATACATGAACTACTATCTATTATCTTAAAACCTTTATCCATGAACTATGGTTTTGAACTACGATCTAGGAACTATAATTTTGAACTACAATAATTGATAAACCTCTCGGTCAAACAACTATTTGAGCAAGTAAACAACTCATCCGAATAAGCAACCATTGAACAAATAAATACAATCATTCGAACAATCACACCTCATTCTTAGTTCATTTCATTTTGTTCATCCAAAGAGCAAATAGTTCATTCCAT
>WOUH02000031.1:5833912-5847066 GCA_009936405.2 Stevia rebaudiana | reverse complement strand
TTTGTTGCATGTTATAAATATTGTAACGCTTAGTGGCACGTGTGATGAACAATCGTATCACGCTCCGACGATTCCGCCGTCGGTTGGGGTGTGACACTTATTCAATTTAATTATTGTCACTAGAGTACATTAAGATACTTTGAAATCACGGATTGGTTAATGGTGATAACTCGATTATATTGCGATTAGATGATATGATTATACTCCTCTTGAATGTATGATTTAAGGTAATCCCATCACAAAACTAAACTAAAGATCTTAAGCTAAACCAGACGGGACTCAGGATTACACGTTAGTGATTAAATATGGAAGGTGACTAGTGTTGAGTCATGGTTGGAGCGTGCATCTTAAAACATGGTAAACTGTTTTTAATTGTTTATTTAATTGCTTAAATCATTCTTGTATTCATTTACTGAGTGAGATTATACTGGGTAGGTTGTTTGTTTATTCTTGTGTTCATTTACCAAGTTACCTTTGCTAACCATGTGAGTTGTGTGGTCCTGAAAACTTAGCCCAATGGTTTGGGCTCCCACCTTCCAATGTGGAAGTTAGGCGGTTTGAAGGACACCAGGTGATAGATCGAATCAGGATTTAACCCGAGTTCAATTATGATTGGGGGCGAAGGTTTACCTATTCCAAGGGGTTCCTGCGTATCTGGTGTCGTCGTGGATTCTCACGGAAGTCGAGTAATCGACCGTGAAATTGAGAGATAGACGTGAAAAAAAAAAACGCCATTAAAAAATGTGAGTTGTGTGTTATTTTTTAATTACCTCTCATGACCTAGGAGATAGAAATTCATGAAATAGTTGAAAATGTTGAAGTTCGTGAAGTGAATTACTAGATACATATATTTCTTGACATAGCTTTGAACAAGTATAGCTAGTCTATTTTTGTAAAGAAATTGTATTTTGCAGTTGAGAAGTAATTGAAATTTGAAGTCAGGAGAATTCTTGCGCGTTAGAGTGTTGTTTAAAACATTAATTTTTGGGAAATTCACCAAACTAAGCAAGTTTGACCATTTTATTACAAAAATAAACAAGAATTTTGGAGACTAAATTCCAAAAAAGTGCAGGCTAAAATTTAGCCTGCGTTTTTTGAAATTTAACCTGCATTTTTTAAAATTTAGCCATCGTTTTTTAAAACAAAGACTAAATTTTTAAAAATGTAGGCTAAATTTTAAAAAAGCGCAGGATAAAAAGCATCGGTTAATTTTAATGGCTATTAGCCTGTACTTTTGAAAAAAAAAACGCTGGCTAAATTAGCCAACGAAATGTAGGTGACAAAATATGAATGGGTGTTGACCAGATTTTAGCCTGTGTTTTTTGACTTTTTAGCCGGCGCTTTTCATGTCCATTTTGGTAAAAATTGGGTCAAAAATGTTTAATTTAGTAATTTTCCCTTAATTTTTTAGTTGTTACAACAGAGAAAAAAGTAAATATGTGTGAGTACCCCCACTTGTCATAACTTGGTTAATTTGAAACCATAAAATGTTTTTATACTTCCTATCTTACTGATTTCGTTATTCTTTTATTTCGACATTACTCAAAGAAAACACAAAACATTACATGTCTTGCAACTGAGTTGGTTCAAAAGATGAAAAATATACACAATTAATCTATTAGCAACGAGGTTCAAACTATATAATAACCATGAGTTAGAAGATACTTGGTTGGTAGGCTAATGTAGGTGATCATTAGAATCAGGGGGAGGTGGCTTGGGGATGTAAGGCATAAGAGGAACATCATGTTGAATCGGTCCATGCCTTATCGATGCCTTTGAACTTGGAACCGGATCAGTCTGGTGATAATCGAGCAAATTAATGTTGTTTCCATCACCCTGGTAACGATTATCGACGCTTATATTCTCCTGTGAGGTGTTACGTATACAGTAAAATTTTAATTTTAGAGATAAAGAATCAAATATGAATCCTCTAATCATCAAAAAGAACCAACAAATTAGAAAAATAAAAAACCAGAAGAACTCTTTTACACCCGACATAGTGTGTCGGGTTAAAATGAGAATGACTGGAAATTGGAAAACCATTTTAAAACTGAAAAACATTTTTCGGCTGTGAGATGTTTTTGAGTTAAAAAATTATGACTCAAATGAATATTTATAGGTAACGAAAAGTAAGTTGTATTTACCAATGATTACCAGTTTTGGGTGTCTTTTTAACTTGGAATATGTCTACTGGAAACAAGTCATTTCAGAAATAAATCTAAAATGTTATGTACTAATCGAGCATTTTAAACAAATTAAATAAATGCGAGACCTTGAGTTTCCTACAATGGTGGACCTTTACTTTCATGTTTGCATCTCCATAGCCTGTATCAATTAAGAAAAAGAATTTATAGGGATAGAATAAAATACGTGCTACAAAGATGGGGTCTCTACAATAAAATAAGTTAACACGAAACATTTATTGTTTGTATCGTAGTGAAAGAACCAAACAAAGAGTCATTGTTTCATAAAAATTATTGTTAATGAACCAAATTACTGATTCATATCATCAATTTTGTGATCACAAAAATTCATTGTTGCGAAAGTGCAACTGTTTCATACAAAATTGATCTAATACAGACTACAAAGATGGTCTCTATACAATAAAATAACTTAACACCAACGAAAATATGTTAAAAGAATGAACATGATACGTTAGCAAATATAAGAGAAATTACCAGTAAACGAGGAAGAACATAGACAAATCAGAGACACTCCAAATATCAATAACAAGAACGACAATCCAAAACCCTTCATCATCAAATCAAACCCTCAAAATCAAATCAAAGATAATGACTCTTTCAAGTTTAAATACCATCAAAACCGAGTTAACAACTGAATCAGAACACTCAAATGGCGACCAGGTAAATTTTTGTGTTCTATATGTATAATAACATAGAACTTATCACCACCACCACAAAATAAACCCTAGATTGGGTAGATGATATGTGTGCTGGAGACAGCGGTGGATGCTCCATTAATGGCGATCGGGGGAAGCAATTTGCAGAGATAAAATGGGTCAGAAACAGAAATCGAATTAAATGGCAATTGCATAGAGTGATGTGAGTCTGAACGTTTACAGGACATCGTGCATTGGCTTTGGACATTTGCCGCGGATTTCGAAATTATTTTATTCGTATCTATTTTATTTTACTGAATTCAAAAAAAACTGTAGCTGTATTTTTTATTTATGTTAACATTTAATGCTTTTCGTTCTTTATTTTTATTTACAGCAGAATACTCATTTTTGTTACTTAAACCACTTAACAATCACCTTCCATCATTAGGGCAAATATACTTTGGTTAGTTAAATTAAATTAAGAAAAATTGCCCAAGATGAAACAAAAACTTGATACGGTAAGAAACTAAAACAAATGGGATGATAACGGACTAGGTCAAGCAAGACACTCCCGACTAACCGGCTAACCGTGTATTGGTACCAATATCAAACAAATATCGACCAAACACCGTCGGTTTTACATTTTTTTCGGTTTGTTACCCTATGGTTTAGGTATTTTCCAGTGTTTCCAATGATACCGGTACCACCAATACCAAACCAACGAAATCATAACGTGTTTAGTTTGTACTCTCACTTGCTTTTGGTTTCAGTATTTTCGATATGGTACTAGTTTCAGATTTACACCTGTTTAAAGCTATTCATCAACTCTCAGTCTTATAGAACTCTAATTTTTTATTTTTAGACGGTTTCTAGGTTTATTTTATATTGTTAGGGTGAACGGTTCCTAATTCGACTAATAACAGAGGCAATCCCCGACAAATCGAATCAAAGAGCTAAACTCGTTCCTAAAAACTAATCGAATCAAAGAGCTAAACTTGTTCCTAAAAACTATCATATTCAATATGTTCTCATTTAAATTCAATGCACACCCTGGTGGAATTATGTCTTCTATCATAAAAGGTATACGGTTTAAATCATGCAAAGTGCAAGTATAGATGATTATAGGAGTTGATTACGAAATATCTAAAAAAAAATGACACACATTCATATATTTTTTTAACAGCAAACACACCCACTAATTCTACCTCTAACATACAATCTAAAAGGCATATATCTCGATCACATGAGTTAGTCTTACAATGGCACATGAGTTCAAGCCAAATACCTGTTCAAAATTATTAATCGGTATGATTAAACAAATGGTTGACTTTGTATAAGTTGTAAATAGCCAAAAACATTCAAAAAAACAATAACCACATACTTCCACAATCAGAAACTTTAGGATCATTTGACATAATGGATGATGGATTGTTTCTTTTCCAGAACATGAAACAAGAAAAAAGGTGCATACAATCCACCCATGTTACATACGTTTGTTCGATGAGATCTTACATATTATTCTAAATGTTGCAACCGCAAAGCATTTACCAAACAACTTTCTCATACAAAGTAAAAGGAAATAAAAACAAGATAATATTATAAACATATTCCACAAACCATTTGAAGAAGCAAATCATATCACATTCACCAACAGTCGCTTCATTTCATTTCTTCAGATGAGGAAAGCAAGCAATGACATCAGCTTTTGGGTGTTTTGCTTCAGCATGTTCCCTGCATTTCACCTCTGATGTTGTGCAAATGAAAGTTTGCATACATACCTTGCACTAATATCCAATAAACCACATCATATTCATAATCCAAGATTTATTTAAATTAATTATTTTAACACAAGTTGACAGCATCTGAAACTCTTGATGTTTTATCTTACATGACATTATATAGAGTCATATCCATTACCCCTTTAATATAGTCATCCACTTTATAAATTGGTGGCCAGAATCTAATCTAATTTAATCTAATGGTTGAAAACTGTTTCATAAAAAGATATCATAATCCAGATTTTACAAGAAAGGTTATACATACTTTAAGACTAGAATTAACGAAGAGTCTCATAATCCTTCCATCTTAATTCTTATTAGAAACACTATTTATGACTTTCAAAACATGCTAAATTCTGCAGGATCTATACTTAACCTTTGTAAATGACAATATTTCACTTGGCATGTTCTGATAATTGTATTTACGTATTCCAATTTCTGATATGAAACAAAAAAATGTGGTGTCCCTTTTCTTGTACAGTTCTTACACTGATTAAGACAGGTTCAATATGATTGTATTAACTTCTTCTAAAGGACTGAATTTTAACAGTCAGAAAACATTTGCATAGGACCTCTATCATATTATCTAGCAGTAAAATTACCAAATCAACTGATATACCAATAAAACCAAACACTCCATCTGATTCAGAAACAGAGCTCCTAAAACATATTTCAAAACCCTAAACATATTTTACACTTTTCGAGCTGCAATTCGATTTATACAAACCTGGATAAAATAAATGAAAACTAACCTGGATGTTCATAGCTTTCTTGTTGGCTTCAAGCTGACTACCTGTGTACAGATCGATCAATAACTCAATCAGCTCATAATGGCAACGAATCACAACGGGATGAATAAAGAACACAGAGATCGATCGAACAAGTGTATGTACCTTTGGAAGCAGCTTTTGCTTTCTCTAAATTCCTTTCACGAGCTGTCTTGGACTTTTGAGCATTTCCTCCACCCATAGCTTCTTCCTGCAATCTCGCTTCGGAACCCTAAATCGATAGGCTTGTTTTCGCAATTTGGGTGAAACCAAAGAGGTTTTGTGAGACCTGTCTTCTTATACGAGAAATGTGACGCGTTTTTCCTTTTTCAAAACCCATTTTAAGTTTTAATTGTTGTAACTGGTAGGAAAAAAAACGGGTTAACTAATTACTCTGGCTTTCTTTTTTTTATTAGATTTAACATTCTAATAACCCGAAATTCAAATCTAACTGAATTTAATCTGTTCATAAAAAACTGAACTTAAACAAAAAAATTTGTTTTTTTTATTAATTTTAGAATAAATTATATTTTTTATTCTTTACGCTTGCCCTGATTTTCAATTGATGTTCATTTCCTGCAAAATTAATGGAAATCATTCTTTATGTTTTTAAGTATTGCGTGGTTCATTCCGTCCGCTAACACCTGTTAAGATTTTCTGTTAAACTAGTCATCTGCATTGCACATAGGGTATTTTTTGTTTCTTAAAGTTAGTGGGACTTTTTTTGTAACTGGTGATTTCCATCAATTCTAAAAGTAAAGACATTGACAAAAATTCAGTGCCAAATGTAAAAAGAGGAAAAGTGTAATTTACTCTTTATTTTAATTGAGACTTTATTTAAATCCAACTTCAAGTCTAGTTATATCAAATTCAAATTTAGGTATCATGAATCAAACTGACCTGGATAAGCAGAGCTTTATAATAAGAACTAAGTATATGAAAACTACAAAACAAATATTTGCTTAATCTAAGACCCTTTGTGATAGACAGATTGTATGAAGACAAACAAGAGGCTAATTAGTAGAAAATCTGTTATATATTATATGTTGTATAACGGGAAACCCAGCATTGTATCATTAATCATCATACATGAATCAATGAACACCACTAAAAGTTTTTTTTTTTTTAACAGCAAATAGCGCAGCCACCCGGCCGCACCCTAGCAAACAGATCAGCCTTTCACCCAGCGAAATCGCTGAAAGCGTGACGACCCCGCCCCAGCATCCAGGAGGAAACCCAATTTGTAAGAAAACCTTTTGGCTTACCGAAGAGCATTTTTTTTTTTTTTTTTTTTTTGCTTTAAATGAGACTTCAACCTGATACCTCCCACATAGGAAGTACTCAAGATACCATTAGGACAAATGTCCCTTGTCCCTAAAAGTATTTAATATACAATGTTAAAATGCATTTTGTTGAAATAATTCATAAATATATATAGGATATGATTGGTAACAGGCGATGAATTTTACTTAGCATTATTGGTGGATAAAATGAATTCGATACAGCTGGAGAGCTCAACAAGAAACCGACTAAAATTAGTGATTCGAGTTTACGTTGCCTACTCCACTCCCCATCTCGTGGTCCCACTGTAGGCAATCAAGATACCCAAAAACATATGTAATCTTGTTTTAAATTTTATTTTTAAGAACAAATAGTTAGTAGTTTCTATGTTAGTATCACCAAGTTAGTATTAATTTCATCCTTACCTGGATTTGAACCTAGGATCTCCAAGAGAAGCTTTGCTTCCCACCTCACTTTTAACCACTAGGCTAAGAGATCATTGGTAAATCTTGTTCTAAATAATCTCATATTCAGAAGAGAGAAATATTGTTTCCTTAATGTCCAACACTCCAACTAATATATAAAATTTGTGCTCATGTGGTTTACTCCAAACTATAGTTCTCAATGCGTGAAATTTGTCAATAGAGTCCCTGTGATTTTAAATTTTGTGAATCAAGTCCTTGAGGTTAATGACATGCTTATTTTCATTCGAAAAATCTTGTAAAAGACAAACGTGCCCGAATTTTACACCCATGTGATATGTCTTCTTCCTGTTATGTACTCCCTCAGTCCCTCCAAATCTTTCTTGAAAAGTGAAAACCAATACAATTCATAAACAACCATACTGCAAAAAACATATTGCTTCTCTTCTTCGGTTCTTCCTCCTATGTCTTCTTCCAATTAACCATGGTGCAAAACACAATCAGTAATTCAATTTTTCAATGCTTCAATACGAACAAACAGTTTCAAAATTATTGTTTGATTCAAGGTTCACATTCATAAACCTCATAAAAAACGTTACACAATAGAGGATTAGTCATCACTGCATATATTTTTCATATACCTACACCCCCTCCGAAACAATACCGGTGTAGATGGTATCAGTAGAAGTCAACATTGTTAGCCTTATAGATTTAATTCACAAAACCCAAAAAATCACAGGGACTCGACTGAGAAATTTCACGCGACCAGGACTCACTGTGCAATTTGTTGTAAACCACATGACGCAAATTGCATATTACTCTAGTTTTTTGTTAAGGTGGTTTGTTTGGCCGACCGAATCAACCCATCAATTTGACCGAAATAAACATTGAAAAACAATTTCAACTATAAACACTATAACCTTAACTAGTAAAACAGGGAAAGTATACTAGTAAGAGAAATTTGTGAGAATAATGCTTAGAAATGATACTACATATGTAAAATTACAATACAAGTTAGATAACTTGAATATTCATGTGATTTACTTTATATATTTGTCTTTGGATATAAAAAATTACCTTATTTGTTCCTAACGTATGATACTTTATGATATATTTTGTCCTCAAGGCTCACATTAGTCATAACATATTTGATCCATGTTATGTCCTCTAAGGACCAAATGTATTGAAACATAACAAACGTTTAGAGCATAAAAGTTAATTTAGCATACAAAAGGCCATCGAGGTTTTTACTATACATTCTGCGTGTAACAAAATTTATGCTTCAAACTTAAAAGGTGCAACCAAGGCATAGTTGTTCCCACTTGTCCACTTTACGCGTAAATTATTCCAAAATGTCCACTGTAGGTATAAGTTTGGCCAACCCAATCCCCTCCTTTGATGTAGTATGAATTACAAATTATATATTTTTTTTGATAAATGATTTCAAATTATGACACAAACATTTTTAAGTTTATTTTTGTTTTCATTTAGATAAACTTTTATATCATTTATCTATTACTTTTATTGTCGGTAATAATAAACAAGACTTAAACTATTAAATAGGATAAAAATCATCATGTTTAAGTTTAATAATTTTTAAAATTTATTTCATATAGTACATTTATGTTTTGGCTTCTTGTTATTGCATGTTTTATTTATGATTAAATTTTATCTTATTAGATGTAACAATGTCGTATGTAATAAAATACTTTGTTTAGTTAAAAAAAAAATAATATTATATAAAATTTTGTATACATTAAATTATATACTTGTTTTATCAAACAATATTGTGTAATAGATATTGCATGAATTAATTTTTTGTACGATACGAATAAACATTGGCAAAAACCTTTTCTAGATATTGTATATATTAATTTGTGGGCTTGGTTTTTTCGGTGCGGTTATTTGGGTTAATTCGTTTTTATGATCACCCCTACTTCTACATGTGAAAAACAGTATTTTTTATGTGTATTTCACATTAGAAACACATTGTTCCATCATTACTCGTTTTTTTGGTATTCTTTAATGAACCTTCTCCTATATAGTTATACTACTAGTGTTACCCACGCTACTCGGTGGGGAGGCATCTCGACAAGTTGTTGCATGAGGCACTACAAAACCATAAACTTACGCTTGGCGTATGACGACACATTTTAACCGTAAAAAATCTTGTTTGAAAGATATATCTTTTTACTAAATACAATCACATTATTTATTTTGTTCTTTTAAGTTATATATTTATCTGTAACTATAACTAATTTCGCTGTTAACAATTGGGGGAAGATTCTTGATTTCTTGTCATTGTCAGGGTGGTGGCCATCATGCAATGAATTCTTGTATCTTATACATTAAATTACACCACGTTTCTTCGCAGTATGATCTTTTATATAATTGTTATATATCTTATATTTACAAAAGGGTCCAAATTAAATGACACCACGTTTCTTCGCAGCATGATCTTTTACATAACTGTTATATAGATCTTATATTAGAAAAAAGGTTGGTCCAATAAATGAATGAGACATATCCTTTTTTTTAAACAGCCATGAATATTATTAAGCCCAGTCACCCAGGTAAACTAATTAGCGAAAGGTCACACACGCCCACAAAACGTCAGCGCTGGTAACACGACCCACCCACCATTCCATAGGAAACCCACCACTCAAAGGTCCACTATGGTAAAACATCAGACTCACATGAAAATGTTTCAAGTGAGACTCTAAACATGACCTCAACATTAGAAGACAATTATGTACCTAATCCCATACGAGTTGATATGAGACTCAAATGAATAAGACATATGAAGTGCATTTAGCTAGCAGTGTCAGGAGATGAGCATAGAGTTTGAAAGTTTAAATCTGATCCGGATATTATCAATTTCATTGAGTTCTCTCTAATCTAACTTAAAAAAAGATTGGGTCACTATAATGTATATGCTCGCAAGACACGAAAGAATAATCTATTCAAGAGTATGATCCTGGTTAATAGATCTTTTGGCTGAAAAAAAAAAAAAAAAAGAAAATAAACGAGATGTGGTTGAACGGGTTGGTTGTTGTGCCCATTATAATAATAATTGTTACCCTCTTCAAATATATAAATGAATGATACATTTAATAATAGATGGTCCAATAAGAATTAAATGATTAATTTGGCAATAAAATCACCAATTCCACCGCCAGATTTCACAATCGTCTTCCCGCCCTCACAACTGCACTTCAGTCTCGCACAAAAATGGCAGAAACCCGAATCCGATTTGGGATATTGGGCTGCGCCGGCATAGCTCGCAAGGTTTCCAGAGCAATTTCTCTTGCACCCAACGCCGCCTTGTACGCAATCGGCAGCCGATCGCTCGAAAAAGTCACTGAATATGCAGCCTCCAATGGTTTCCCTGAATCCACCAAACTCTACGACAGTTATGACGCCGTTCTGGATGACCCTAACGTTGACGCCGTATACATTCCTCTGCCTTCTAGTCTTCACATCAAGTGGGCTGTATTAGCCGCCGAGAAGAAGAAACACATCCTGCTTGAGAAACCGGTGGCGCTAAACGTCGGTGAGTTTGATCAAATTCTTGAGGCGTGTGATTCGAATGGCGTGCAATTGATGGATTCTTCCATGTGGTTGCATAATCCAAGGACGGCTAAGATGAAGGAATTTCTCTCCGATCCTCAGAAATTTGGCCAATTAAAATCGGTAACATGTTAATTGTTATATTTGACTTGAAATTCATACTATACTTTCATAATTTTGACTTCTAATTCAGGATTCTATAGAATGTTTCATTAAGTGATTTTATAGAATGTTTCATTTGCATTCAAGTTTGTCAACTATTTCAATTAAGTCCCTCAAAGTTTTTTGTGCTGTTTAAAATTACTCAACTTTCACTATTTGTTACAATCCTATGTAATTTTTTAAAAACTGTTTAAATATTTTAAAATTGATTAGGGCAATTAAAACATATATGAATCTTGATTTAAAATAAGTGAAAACTTTTTAAAATCAACATGAATTTTGAGTCAATTGTGTAAAAAACAACTTCATGAAATAATAATAAAGTTTCATAAGTCAAATTAAGAATCAATATTCATTAATTAGTTACTCGGTACGTGCGGCTAAAGAAGAAAAACCCACGGTGGTGGACGCCGGAGAAGGGAAGGCCGGGTGGTGGTGTTCGTCTGGCTAGGGTGGTTCGCCGGAGACCGTTCTGGAGAAGACTAGAAGGTCGATTAGGGCAGAGAAGAGGAGAGGAGGGAGAGGGCTTGTCATTTTGTTGAACTGAATGATTCAGACTTGGTTTCACATCTGACCGAGTCAGATGTTAATTTCCCATTCAGATGTGATTTTTTTATCAAACAAACAGTCTGAATCTGACCGGTTCTGACTTTTACCTCTTAATGGTTCCATTCAGACCCTTCCAAACAGCACCTTATTTTATTTGCCTCAATCAATTTCAAACAATTTAAATATTTAAAAAAATCACATATAACTGAACACTTACTGAAAGTTGAGTGACTTTAGAGAGACAAAAAAACTTTGACTGACTTAATTGAAATACTTAAAAACTTGTTTAGATTTAACAAAGTTACCATTTTTAGTTAATCTTGTTTATTTACCTATTTGCCCTTTTTCTTTTGAAGTAAATGCTATAAATTCGGCATGTTTGAGATCAATTAATATACTTCATTTGAACCTAAAGTAGTGTACACCAATGTAGATGCATTCCGTTTTTACATTTGCCGGCGATCAAAACTTTTTTGAAACTAATATCCGTGTGAAACCTGATCTTGATGGTCTCGGCGCGCTTGGAGATCTTGGATGGTATTGCATATGCGCGACATTATGGGCTAACAACTTCAACCTACCCAAATCTGTAACCGCGTTACCAGGAACCGTATTTAACAAAGCAGGAGTCATCATATCATGCGGGGCTGCATTACACTTGGACGACGGGAAAGTCGCAACTTTTCATTGCTCGTTTTTTGAAAATCTAACAATGACCATATCCGCTTTGGGGACAAAAGGTAGTTTGTATATAAATGATTTTGTTATCCCGTTTGAACAGAAACATGGTTCGTTCACGACCGCAACTGGGTCTTGGTTCACTGAGTTGTTGAGCGGGTGGGACCCTATACCGAGTCAACAAACTGTCGTGACTGATGTTCCACAAGAAGTGCTTATGGTTACTGAGTTCTCGCGGTTGGTTAAACGTGTTAAGAATGATGGTGGGTTGGTTGAGACGATGTGGCCGACACTGAGTCGGAAAACACAGTTTGTGTTGGATGCAGTGAAGGCGTCGATTGAGAAAGGTGGTGAGTCAGTGAGTTTGAGTTGATCGACTCGGTTAGGGTTGGTTTGTGATCAATTTCCATAATTAAGTGTTGAATAATGTTGGAGCTATGATTATATGAATAAGTTGATTGCAATGCATTGTTTCTTATTTATTTGTTGGTTTTTTTTTTATGTTTGGCTTTGAACCAATCATTATGTATAATGTTTATTCGTGGTACACTTTTTATTTGTGTTTTTCATATTTATTTGTGTTAAACTTGTGAATCCATGTCTTTTGTTTCATTTGATAACTATACATTACACTTAGTTGCAAACTTGCAATGTTTTTTTCGATAGTTCTAGGAAGTATTGAAGTGTTCGCAGTCTAGAAAGATTAAAATATAAGGTATCACTAACTACTATTTAGGCTTTAAGTTTTACTTTGGTCGACTAATTTTTATTGTCTTTAACAAGATTTGAACCTATAACATTTGGGTGGTATATCTCACATCTTACCACTAGATTCTAACGTTCACTCATTTCGGCTTTGTGTGGAATAATGTTGGAGTATGAAGTGCAAATAAAAGTAACTAAACATGAAATCGAAAACTAATTAAAGTATTAGGAAATTTAGCAAGTTTTTCTCTTTAAATTAGGCTATCCGTAGCGGTCACCCCTCCGAAATCCTTCCCCTCCCAAATTTTCTGCCACATCATCACCCTTCCCAAATCCTTCAAACCCCACAATGGTCACCCCTCCCAAACTCTTCCCCCAATGTGCCACATCATCACTACCCATT
>WOUH02000031.1:5757767-5793236 GCA_009936405.2 Stevia rebaudiana | reverse complement strand
AATAGGGTCGATAATCAATTTTAATAATTTTATTGTCGTGACGTTTGATGAACCCTTTCATCTCTCAGGACACTTAAATTTAAATAGGCAAATTGGATTTTAATAATCCAAACTTTGACTCATTGGCTTGTAATAATCCTAACTCAGTAAATTGTTACCAACAGTCCAAACTTTTATATCATTTACTTGTGGCAGTCCCTAACTAACGGAAGCTAACTCCGTTAGCATATTGCTGACGTGGCATAACGTCACGTCAACAAAATCAACGCCATGTCAGCAAATCTTGGCATGTCAGCATGACACGTTAGCAGATTTTGCAATGTCATCATGCCACATCAGAAAATCTTGCCACGTCAGCTAGGTTAACGGAGTTAGCTTCCGTTAGTTAGGGACCGACACAATGAAAATGATATAAAAGTTTGGATTTTTGATAACAATTTATTGAGTTGGGATTATTACAAGCCAATAGGTCAAAATTGGTATTATTAAAATTTAATTTGCCTTTTTTTTTTAAATAAAAGAACAAATTGAGTAATTGAATACATGGTCTACATTTCAACTTCAACAACTTGAATGCTATTAAATTTAGTTAGCAGTTTATATAGCGAGTTTTAATGCCATATAGGTACCATATTAGAAATTCAAACATTTTATTAAATGTTAGGGTGGGAGGAGTACCAGGCGGCTAAGGGCATCGGCAATTGAAGCTGATCGGCAAGCCCACCGTCACCTTCATCGGCTACACCCATCGGCAAGTTGGGTAGTGTTTCTCGGCTACTTTTTGCCGAATCGGCAAAACTCATAGGGTGTTTAAAAAGTGGTACGTTGTGCTTAAAAAGTGGTACTTGTGAATAAAAAGTGGGAGGGTAGTGAGAGGGTACCATTGCCACTAATAGAGGGTACTTGACAGAGTAGTTTAAGCATTTGATGTGGCATAATTTGATTGGGTAATTTGAAAGGGTAGTTTAGTTTGAAAGGATACCACTCCCTCCACCCTTAGATTCTTGGTTGAATAGTTTTACATCGTGATTTGACCAGGCCCTGATCATTGATCAATCTATCAAATTATTTTTTTGTTATTTTATTAAACAATATGTATTTTGTTATTTAGGATACTTCTACCGTTGACCAAGGTCAACGCCTGGATAGAAACCTAATCCAACTCTGTTCCAATTCCCAGAATTGTCAGTGTCAGACAAAATCAGCAACCCACTGTTGAAAAGCCGAATCCAAGATAGGAGCGTCTGCAACATTCATGGGCGGGAATGGAATTAAAAAACCCTAATTTCAAAACCCCCAAATTATTTTAAATTATTAATCTTCTTCCTATAAACAAAAGCATTCAAAAAGACTCGTTATTCACGCTACCTTCACATGCTCCTACCCTCTAATCTCTGTTACATCCACCAATCCGCCATGGATGCTGGTACCACAAGCTTTAATAACCATTAGCAGCTTCTGCTGTTGTTTTCTGTTCGATAATTACTATTCTGACATTCCACAGATCCTTGCACCGCTTGCTTCATATTGGATTTGAATATTAGTTTAATATCTTCTAGGTCTCCAGTCAAAGGTACTTATCGATTCAGATTCGTAGCCTTTTTTTTTATAATTATAATCGCAATTTAGGAATTTTATACATTTTCAGCTGAATGTCAGTTTTATGCTGTTGTTGTTGCTGGTTAACACTGTTATATTGATTACTGATTCGATCTATTCTTTGTTCGGTGGAAATTTGCTTCAATTTTGAGAAACAGATTATTTTTCCTTTTTTTATCTTTCGATTGATCAGTTGCTTTGAATACAAGTTACATTTGACTGTTTATGTTGGGTTAGATAACGAGATCCTATTTAATATCTTTGTTTCAGTTCAAATTTAGTTCAATTGGTCATGATTTGTTTGATTTAGGTTGAATCAACTGTAAATCCGGTTTCAATTTCTGGCATTGAGTGAGATGGAGAAGAAGAGTTGGTTATGGAAGAGGAAGTCCTCTGATAGGAGTCCTGGTGAGACTGAAAGTTCCACATCCATATCTTCACATTCTGAGAGTAATTCTGATGAAAAGGTACCAAAACGATTTGATTTTTATACCAATGAAGTTGAATTCATAAGTTTTATAAACAAATTATGATTATTTTGTTTTACAATTGCCATTTCTAGGTTGAACACGAGGGTTTGAGGAAATCAATGAACCATTCACAGTCACCCGAGGTCACATCAAAGGAGTCATCCTCGAACTCAGAGGTTAATGACAGTTTTAAAAGCCTAACAGAAAAGTTGTCAGCAGCTCTTGTCAATGTTGGTGCTAAAGAAGATTTAGTTAAGCAACATGCTAAAGTTGCAGAAGAAGCTGTTGCAGGTACAGCTGGAACTGATTATATAGTTGTTGCAATTTGAAATCATCAAGATCTGTTCTTGATCTTTGATAAACAGTTTTATTTCTACTTATATGATTATTTCGGGTCAAGTAATCAATTTTAATTAATTATTAAGGAAATTAGATATTAAAGATCCAAACTCTGACCTGTTTGGCTGATAATACTTCATACTGACCATTTGACCAATAACAATCTTAACTTTCACTTTTGCTTCCAAGGGGAATTCCAATATAAAATATTTTAATTTTGATCTGACGAAAATTTCGTTTAGCCATATTATGATTTTGAGCGTGACGAAAAGTGGTTTGAAAAATAAATTTGTGTGTGCTGAAAGTTAGGAGTGTGATTATCCTTGGTAAAGAGAGTAGTTAAGAGTGTTGTTGGTCAAACTTACAGTACGTGTTATTATCAGCCAATAGGTTATAATTTGAATTATTAAAATCCAACTGTTTTAATTAAATATTATATGATCACATCCAAAATATGTTGAATATCTTGTTAATTTTAGGTTGGGAAAAGGCAGAAAATGAAGTTACACAACTAAAACAAGAACTTGAGGTGGCATTGCAGCAGAATCTTGCACTTGAAGTTAGAACTAATCATCTAGATGGCGCGCTTAAAGAATGTGTTAAACAACTGAGGTTAGCAAAAGAAGAACACGAGCAAAAGATTAATGAGATTGTAGAAGAGAAAACACGCAAATGGGATTCAATAAAAAAAGATCTTGAAATCCAGATTAGTAGTCTTCAGTCTAAATTACAGGTCTCTAAACCTGATAATTCTCCGGTAATCGATCCAAAAATCCTTCAAAAGCTTGAAAATTTAGAAAAAGAAAACATGAACCTTAAGTTTGAGCTTAATTCTCAATTAGAAGAATTAGAAATCAGGACAATTGAGAGAGATTTGAGCACACAAGCAGCAGAAACCGCAAGTAAACAACAGTTGGAAAGCATTAAGAAAGTTGCAAAACTTGAAGCTGAGTGCAGGAAGTTACAATCATTGACCCGTAAATCGCCTTCGGTTAATGATAATCATAAAGCGGTTTCAATTTCTTCGTTTTATGTTGATTCGCTTACAGATAGTCAATCGGTTGACTCGTTTAAAATGAATAATTTGGAGCATAATGAAAATGAACAAGGGTGTTCAGATTCATGGGCGTTGGCATTAATGGCTGAACTTGATCAATTCAAAAGTGGGAAATTAGTGGCTAAAAATGTAACTTCTTGTTCTGAAATTAATAATATTATGGATGATTTCTTGGAAATGGAGCGTATTGCTTCATTATCAGAACCTCAGAACGAAACCTCTCGTTGTAATTCTGAAACCGAAGATAATAATAATAATAATAATTCCATGAAAATTGAGCTTGAAGTTATGAATCAGTGCGTATGTGAGTTGAAAGATAAGTTAGAGAAATTAGAAGCTGAAAAGTGTGAACTTGTGGATGCTTTGGATTCAAGCAAAGAGTCTCTTGCTTTGTCAAATGCTGAGCTGGCTGATACCAAACGCCAATTGGTTGACCTGCGAAAGGAGTTGACCATGGTCAACGAGTCAAAGGAGATGCTTGAGTCTCAAATGGTTGACCTGAGAAAGGAGTTGACTGTTGTCAACGGGTCAAAGGAGATGCTTGAATCTCAAATGGTTGACCTGCGAAAGGAGTTGACTGTGGTCAACGAGGGGAAGGAGATGCGTGAATCTCAAATAGTTAATATGGAAAAAAATGCCAGAATCATGTCTACAGAAGTTAATTTGATAAAGGCAGATGTTGAAAAAGAAAAAAGATTTTCGTCTGAAATGAAAATTAAATGTGAGCAATTGGAAAAGAAACTTGTGGAGAAAACAGAGGAAGTCAAGCTTCAAATGGTTGCTAAATCAAATGATGAGTTAAAAGTCAAACAGGTACGCTTTCTTTCACTAGAGTTGTATTTATATTCTTTTACATAACTTATCTAAAGCGTATTATTTTACCTGTAGTAATCATGTTTAATGTTTAAATAAATCAAAGTTTGTTTTTGATAATAATCTGTTTTATACCAAATGCAACAAAAAGGATTATCTAAGGATAAAAAAGAATTACTTATTCTTCTTTTAATATATATCCAGGGACTTTTATTCCCGTATCACAAAGTTTTTTTTTTTTTTCTTTTTTGCAAACACTTATACTATCTTTATTTTTCAAACAGCAAAAGTATATTCAAACACTAGTTTAACCATCTGTTATTACATTTTTATGATTTGATTCTGATTACTCAAATATGTTCATCCAAACACTTATTATCTTTACAAAGGATGCATATGGAATGATATTGTTAATGTAATAAGCATTATACTTCACTAACATTTAGTTGGTTGAGGATAAATAATATTATATTAAATAAATTAATGATTTATTTACAGAATCTTGAGGTAGCAGCAGCTGATAGACTATCTGAGTGTCAAAAGACGATATCGTCCCTTGCTAGACAGTTGGAATCTTTAGCAACACTTGAAGATTTCCTAATCGATACTGCAAATCTACCTGGTTTTTCTCAAAATTCATCAGTTTCAAAAACAGGTGGCGAGTTATGGAAGTTGCATTCAAACGATACCTTCATGCCTAAAAAGACTATAATACCCACAAAACAAGATGAAAACAGCTGCGTTGTATCATCGAATGGTGACATTGATGAGTCACCATCTTCATCTTCTTCATCAACTTCATCTGCTGTTTCATTAAGTCGTTTTGGTGGTCATTCTAAAAGCAAGAACGGTTTTGAAAAGCTGTTTTCAAGGAGCAAGAACGGAATTCAAGGCGAAATTCATTAAGCGTAAGAAGATATAAAAAATATTTAATAATTGTGGATTAAAATGTGTTTTGTTGCAGTTAATTTATTATACTGCTGTAGCATGATCCTAGAATCTTATATTGTTTTTGTAACTGAAGTCATCATGTGTTTGTGCATCATAGTTTTTTGATGTTTGGTTGAGAATTTTTTTTTAAGGTGACAGAAATCGAGCAGAAACTTATAAATATTTGCTTATGGAGTTGTAGCATTTTACGGGACAAGAAATTTATTAAACAAAAAAAGGTATAAATATGTAATGGCTTTCAAAACCAAACACCTTGACAACATTAAATCATGCTTATAAAGTGATACACTATTTGAATGTGTGTAATTATATTGTGTAACACCGGATTATTCACACGGTTTGCACTCCAATGATATTAGGGATTGAAGCGATAGTCCGAATCAAAACGTATAAATTTCAAGTTTTAAGAGCGTCACATCCTACTAAACCATAATCTTTATAGTTTAGGAAAATTTTTTGAGATTTCATTTAAAATAACTTTATATTCTCTATAATAGATACTAAATTTAGAGATTTAGTTTTCATTCTCTACATTTAGAGAATCTATATTCATTCTCTCTATCAATCCCTATATTTTTTTGAGTGTGTAATGAAATAAAGAGATAAAAAATAAGATGTATGAGTTTTTAATTAAATAAAGATAAAGATGAAGAATGAGATGGAGGAGATTTTAAAAAGATAGAATAAATTATAGAGAAATATTGATTTTTGGTTGAAATTTAGAATTGAAGGTAGAGAATGCGATATGAATCCTCTGACTTGTTTTAATTTATACAATTTAATGGTTATAAACAAAGCCTTCATCTTCATCTATAGAAATGTTAAGTACATCCTTCATATTAATGGTTACAGTAATTTTTAAGAGTACTGTTAAATCACGGAGTAATTCTGCATAACGGTTAAAAACTGTTGATCCTAACTATTTAGAAAAAACTAAACAGGTTTACTCAATATGAAGTCGGTCGTACAAATACGAACCACACACACCAATCGCATATAATTAGGTCGTTGCATTTGCATACCCAATGACGAAACATTTTCAATTTCTCCAAAATCATCATCGTTAATCATGGCTTCAGGTACAGTTTCCGATAATTCTAATCTCTCCTCGATATATCAATCTGTTACGTTTGAATTTGTGGTTTCCGAGTTTAATCCAACACGCATCCTAATTGGTGGTCAATTTCGTTTATTGAGGTTGTTTGTATCAAGTATTGTTCGTGTTGCAGATTATGCCAAGAATATCGTCGCTGAACTCGAATCCGCCTCGCAGTTGAGGGCTGCTGGATTCTTCATAACACGAAGGCCATGGCTTGGTAAATTTTGATTCAATGTTATGATCGTTTGATCATTGTTATTATTTGCCTTCTATTAATAGTTTATTGTTTAGTTATCATAAAAATCGACCTCATTTTGTTCCAATTTGAGGTTAATGAAGGTTCCATTTATCAAAATTTTAAAAGGATTTGCAATTAACTTGTAAAATATGATATCAAAGATGAATTTTTTTTAGGGTTTTATGTCTTGAGAAAGTGTAAACAGATTATGGAACAATATTTTAACTAAAAGGTAGGCACTTTATTCAAAATAAGGTTATTTTACTTTTTCAGACTTTCTTGTTTTCATGTGAATGACTGCAGATTTATACGGGGTTAATGTAAGACCAGTTGCTCCTTTTGGTAGCACATATAGTAAACCAGTTGTTGATTCATCTTTGATACATAGATGCTTGCCAGATGAATTACTCTTTGAGGTATGTTAAGTTGTTAACCATATGAATATTTTCATAATTAAGTGATCAGTGATGTGTATCACCAGACTGGATTTAATAACCTTTTATTAAGATTGTATTCAGAATTGAACCTTTTTTTCAATTTATAATATTTGTTCTTGTAGATTTTTAATAGAATGACTCCATACAACTTGGGGAAAGCAGCTTGTGTTTGTAGAAAATGGAGAAATACCGTACGCAACCCTGTTTTTTGGCGCAACGCGTGCTTAAAAACATGGCAGGTATGTTAGTCATTAATGTGCAATCCTACTTTACAAAAATTTTATTTAAAAGTTGTTATAATATATGTATAACTGTATATTGAATTTTGTAAAGATATCTGGTGCGGTAGAAAACTATAAGCTTATGCAAAGCAGTTATGATTCCTCCTGGAGGAAGATGTGGCTATTGAGGCCACGGGTCCGCATGGATGGTAAGTTGATAATGTTTTGTTATTTAATTGTATGAGTTTTGTGTTTGTGTTATTAATTTATTTTCCTTTAGGTATTTATGTCAGTAGAAACACATATATTCGTGCTGGAGTAGCAGAATGGAAGGTTACAAATCCAGTTCATGTGGTATGTTGTAACTTTTTAATAATTTTTTTTGGTAATTTGAAATCTTACTGTTGTGTAATGTATTCCAGTTTTTATTCGTTTCAACACGCATGCTTCTCATGTGCATTTATCTTTAAATCTTATCTATATACCTTATAAATAAGTAACTTACTACGCAATGTGTCCCAGTTTAGTTATCCAAGATTTTATTTTTGTAGTTCATCTGGATTTCTGGTCTTTGATTTAGATTTTGTAAACTTCAAATTTGAGCGTTGATAAGATTGGTGTTTGTGGATAATTTTATATTTATATTGTCCAAAGGTTGATATCAATAGAGATCCTATAGGAACCACTAGTAAACAATAAAAGCATTTATCCTTAGTATTGTATGAAATTAGTAAAAAATTAAAGGTTTGTGTATTATTATTATGTTATATATGATTGTTTACGTGTAATAATGATTGGAAATTTACTTTCTAACAATTATGGGTCTTCTTTCTTGTCTTGTAGGTTTGCTATTTTCGGTACCTTAGGTTTTATCCTTCTGGCAGGTTTTTGTATAAGGTTTATTATTTTTCTCTTCTCACATGCAATTTACAATAATAATAAATAGATGTTGTTTCAGGTGTTGTATGCATCTCACGGTGTATTTTCTGTTGTTTATGAAAATTTTTAGAATTCATCCGAGAAATTAAAGGATGTTGTGAAATTCATGAACTTTCGTTCTACTAAAACCGAGATTTGTCATAGTGGTCGCTTCACAATGTCTGAAGACAAGGTTGGTATATTGTTACTCATAATTTTTTAGTAAATACGGGGCTATCTCATATATACCCCTGAATAAATGCATAATATCGTTTTTTACCAAACCAAACAAATTAATATCAAAATATCTAAAATTTTATGTGCACTCAGTTTACTAAATACATTTTACATTACGACAATTATAACCTTCACATGGAAGTTTTACTGGAAGGGTATATATGTCATAAACTTGAAATTATCCCTAAATATTAGCTCTTTGTTTGAAATGTAGAGTGTTTTTTTTTTGTAGTTAAAATATTTCATGAGATTGTTCAACTTGCAGGTTGAAGGTGCACTTTTGTATCCTGGTATGCGTCCTACTATTTGGAGAATACGCTTGAGGTATGCTTCTTTTCCCGACAAATTATCCACTTGATTATATAATATTATTATTTTATTTTTTTTTGAAAATTTTAATCAATGCATATACATATCTAGAGACTTGACTTGATGATGTCATGGTTGTTTTGATGCTTGAAATGAAAAGGTTACGCGGTACAACAGCTGGAGCAAACAATCGAATGGATCTTCTTTCAATTGTGACAAGTGGCGTGCAAGAGAGCGAGGTTCCGGGGCCCGATGGGGACATTCTTGGAATTGTTGAAGGTTGGCAAGATGATGAAACTCATAATCCAGAAGTACCTGCAATTTCTCATACAAGAGGTTTAACACCATTTGTGTTTGTTCCATTTGAAGAGGTATTTCAATTTCCCCAAATTAAACATTCTTGATACACATCATTTTATTATTATTATTAAAAAAAATATTCTTATTTTTTGTTTACATTTTTAGGCGGAAAGTTCGGTTCTGAATCTGCCTGTCGAGCGTATGGATTATTATGTACCCGGTTGAATGAATGTCACGGAAACGGGTATTTGTAAATATAATAGATTATAAAAGTTATGTTTGTTGAAAGATGTATGTTGTAGACATTATGATATAAGGTTGAAGAGGGGGAAAATGTTTTGACCATATGTGATTATAAGGTTTTGTATAAGTTATGCTACCTTGCCTCTTTGATCATAATGAACTTGTTATGAATTATCTTGTTTGTAGGGTAATATCTAAAAGTTTGGTATATTGTGAAAATGGAAGACATGACAATAATTGAAGGATTTTTTAATTAATCAAGTTTGAATATTAAATATTGTTATGACTTATTCAGTATTGGGAGAAACTCTCTTGGATGATAAGTCTTGTATATAAAGAATGGATTGAAGTGAAAGGTAAACTGGTCTAATCTTCACACTCACCTTTTTGAATTATTTAAGTTTGGATATCAAATATTCAAATACATATGTAATACTAATCTCTCGCAATTCAGTATTATATCAAAAGAGATTGAAAATCAAAGATAAAGTTTAAGATTAAATGTTAAAAAAAGAGTGCAAAAAATTCAATACTGTTGTTTAGTGAGAAGAGATACTAGATGATCACTAACTTGTGTTAGCAATATGTTAAAACTGATCATTAGCTTTTAATTAGTGAGATGCAGAAGCCAGAAGGTAATCGCTACCTTGAATTAGTGAGACAAGAATATGTTAGATCGATGCTCAAACCATAATATATATCGTTGTGGCTATTAATATGATACTTTGGATGCTGCACGCCAAGTAACATTATCTAAGCATGTGTTTGAATAATTAAACGATAAATCGCATCAAGATTATTTTATGCATGTGTGTATATATATATATGACGTAAATAAATATTGATGTATTACCTATTGTAAGTAAACTTGTATTTAACACGGTATGCATCAATCTAGTTAGTTAATTAGTAAGTAACTAAAGTTAGTCATATTCTGAGTTATCAATTAGAGTCATTTAACTAGTTGAAATCTTGTAAGTTGTAACTATAAAGCTAACTTGGTTCGGTTTGAACAGTTTACTAATTATACAACAAAACTTACAACTAAATGACTTTAAGGCTATGTAAAGAAATCAGACATGTTTTTGAACCTTCTCGTGTTTGCTTCCAGGGGTGAGGAGCTTACAATTTCAAAACTTTATATGTTTGGCGCTCTCACTGCTACAAATTTTTATATAAGCAAAAAGTTAATTAGAATATAACGTTCTAATCATTTTGGTGAACGGTGCGTGAGAGGCACGCGTGTGGTTTTAACGAAAGTGTAGACGATAAAGAGACTCAAGAAACGAAACTGCAAATAGTTAAAACCTTAAGAACTGAAAATGAAACCGTTAACGTGAAATGAAACTGTATGTTTATACAAATCGTATATACAAAACGTTATAGTGTAATTAAGTCTTATATAAAAAATCATAGAGGTGTGAGCGGCAAACATAAAGTTTTGAAATTAGAAGCTCCACACACGCCCTACTCTCACTGACTTCATCCGCCATCAATCATCGCAGAGCTTTCTCTGATGTCGTAATCTTATCTCAACTCCGATCAATTTCCGGCGGGTATATGCCACAGAAATGCCGGCAAGATCCGTCCATGGACAGCAGGGAGGCTAACCTTCCGTCGAATCACAACCATCTCAACTCTTCATTCAACGCATCCACCTCTTCTTCTTCTTCATCCTCCTTCAATTCTTCCTCCTTTGACTTCATCAGTGATGTGCGAGCCGCCTTCAAGCGCCACCGTATGATTTCTCATAGTGTGTGTCTGTGTTTCATTAATTTCGATGCAAATTATAGCTTTCGATCTAATTGGATTATGGTAAATTAGGGATTTTGAACTTCTTAGGGCATGTACACTAATCGAACAACTAGATTAGTTCTACCAGTCAAACTTAGGGTTTCGTCTGAGTTCATTTAGAAGACGAAATTAGGGATTCAGTTGGCTTCCAATCTGTCAGTTGCTTGAATGATGAATCAGATTTACGGTTACACAGACCGCTGCAAATTTGCCAATTTAGGGTTTATCTGTTTTCACTGAGAAAATCATGCTTCTGAACCGTGTGGGACTTTTTATTAATTTCAGTTTTTTTTCTACTGCAGGTATGATGCCAGAGTTGAACAATCTTCAACCTAGAAGGTTAGTGGCTCCTAGAAGGGAAATATCAACGAGCTCAGGTCCAGTAATAGATTCTAAAACAGATGAATGTCATGATGTTTCTATTAATCAAGGAGGACGGGATTCTGGAACGCTGATGAAGAATATGATGACTGTTACAACCGTTAATTATGGATCTGCTTCAATCACGCCTCCTTCAATTTCAGATACGCCTACTGAAGAAGGCAAGTTTATGTCAGTAGATGTTCAGAGAGGTCAACCCAGTTTCAGCTGTGAGTGTAGAAGCAACAATATGGTTGATTTGCCATGCTTAAAATGCAGACATAATATACACCCAGATGGCCCAAAAAAGGTCCACTTTGCATTGGGAAATGACACAAGATCTCATGGTAAAATTTAACATTTCAGTTAGACATTCTTTCAGTTTTTTTTATATGCTTGGTAAAGATTGATTTTTTATCTCTCATTTTACTTATTATAAGAGTATGAAGGTTATTTAGGATGAGTTATTAGCTGGTGTATCTAACATGATGATATACAAAGTTAGAAACATATGTTAGTGTGACATATACATATTAAATCCAGTTATTGTATGCACTGCACCATGTTTATGCAGGGTCTGTTGACCACATGGACAAAAGAATTGCCAACTTATTGACTCACATGGGTTCACTTGCATTGACAGAAAACGAACGTGGTGTTAATAATCAACCGGATGTCTTAACTGCTCCAAATCATGATGTTAAGGAGCATAATTTCAATAATCAAGTCAACCCTTTGAGGAACTTCTTGCAGAGTGACTTTGGCCACCAAGTGACATCATCATCAGTTGTTGGTTCAACTTGTGCTACATCAACCGTGAATTCACTAAATGCTCCAATGCTTAATTCAACAACTCGCAATTCTCAACCTTCTGACATTGGTATGGAGGACCCACCAAAGTATAATAACAAACTAACAGTTGATCAGAATCTTGAAAACAAATGTGAAGTCAAAGATGCAGGGTCAAGTGGTATGCTTAAAGATCCTTCTCTTGTTGACAAGTCAACAAAGGGGGACCTACTTGCAGGTTATAATACGGAGTTAGAAACCCAACCTCCTATAACAAATGATCAAATTTCTGAAGTGAAACCTGTAACTTCAAAGTCTGCAAAAGTTGAAAAGTCTGGATCCAGAAAAGATTCAACAGCACATCGTAAGAAAAACTATGATCCTGATCATTTTTTTAAGGTTAATGGAAAGTTGTATCAAAGACTTGGAAAGATTGGAAGTGGAGGAAGCAGTGAAGTCCACAAAGTTATTTCTCAAGATTGCACGATCTTTGCGTTGAAAAAGATAAAGCTTAAAGGTCGTGATTATGCTACCGCGTATGGGTTTTGTCAGGAAGTTGAATATTTAAACAAACTCAAGGGAAAAGACCACATCATCCAGCTCATTGATTATGAGGTATGATAGATAATAATTAACCTCAAAATATGCAATTTAATATCCATTATACTAGGTTAAAACCTGTGTAATACACAGGTTAAATAAAAAATAATAATAAAATATTAAATATTACATGTTGAAAATAGTCAAATAGATATGAAAGATTATATATCACAAACAAGAAAATGAAATCTTGATCTCATAAAATTGTGACTCGTGACTCTAAACAACTAATAAAATCTATAGTTGAAAAATAAGATTGGATTCTATATGCGTCTATATATTTAAAGTTACAAACTTATAACATTTTAATATTTAAAATTTGTAAATCAGTTTTGTTTTTTAATATAGTGTCACTTTAATACAAATGTGTCTTTATTTGTTTCTAATACGTTTCATTATTACATCCATCTATTACCATGTGTAACTATCTTTTATGACTGCAAAAAAGGAAAAAAAATTAAAAAAAATGGTGTAATTGTATGATTCTGACATTCATCTTCTTGATAGGTGACAGATAAGGCTCTGTTGAAGGAAGTTATGAGCGGTTGCATGAGCAACAAAGATGGTAGAGTAAAGGAAGATGGGTGTATATATATGGTACTTGAGTATGGTGAAATTGATTTAGCGCACATGCTTTCCCAAAAATGGAGGGAACTCGATGATTCAAGTTCAACCATTGATGAAAACTGGCTTCGTTTTTACTGGCAGGTTTTTATTCATACCCTTATTATTATGCCTCTTAGTCTGGTGTTCGCAAAATTGTCAAACTTGTAATCATGCTATATTTTAGCTACATAAAGTCTTCTCATCAATGCAGTTTCAAACTGTGGAAACTAAATTCCAAAAAGTTTCTGAAATTTTGTTTCAAGGTAGTTATAAGAAATTAGTATATGGTATATATATTATGATACTTACATAAGTCATTTACAAGTTATATATTTTATGTTACTTGAACATCTCGTTGTACAATGTAAACCACTTGCTATTAATTTGGCAGATGAATGTTTTTATACATGTAAATTGTGTAATTATATTTCTTTTGGCAGCAAATACTTTTAGCTGTTAAAACCATTCACGAGGAACGCATTGTGCACTCAGACCTAAAGCCAGCTAATTTTCTTCTCGTTAGAGGCTCGTTGAAACTAATTGACTTTGGTATTGCAAAAGCTATCATGAGTGACACTACAAACATTCAACGAGAATCTCAGGTTAGTTCATTACCACTGTCAATTCTAGCTTCTGATAAAAGTCAAAGGGTATTTTGGTCATTTCACTCAAATTTAACAGAAATTTAAAAGCATAAAACCCAAACCTGTTACTTCACAAACCATAGAGAATTCAAGACCATCTGTGTAATTAACTTTTCATTTTTATAAAAATGAAAAAAAAATTATATATACTTGGTGCAGATGGGTACACTAAGTTACATGTCACCTGAGGCGTTTATGTGCAACGAGACAGATGCAAACGGAAACATAATTAAATGCGGTCGCCCTTCAGATATTTGGTCACTCGGTTGTATTCTTTACCAAATGGTATATGGAAGAACACCATTCGCTGATTACACAACTTTTTGGGCAAAGTTGAAAGTAATCACAGACCCAAATCATGAAATTCATTATGAACGGTTACCAAATCTATGGCTTCTTGATCTAATGAAGAAATGTCTCGCGTGGGACCGCAAGGAAAGATGGACAATCCCTCAACTTATTCAACATCCTTTTCTTGTTCCCAAAATTCCACCTCAACCGCCACATCATCACCGTAATCTTTTCCAATTGGTTGCTGATTCTTGTAGTGAAGATTCAGAAATAACAATATTGTGTTCTCGGCTTCAACAGCTGGTAAATGACCCGATACCAGATATTAAGTCTGTCGGTTTTGGTTCAGTTTCATTGGATAAAAAGTGTTCCTTGGTTGATGAAATGTTGACGCTTTGTCTTCAGCTTAGGAAGCAGCTATAGTGTAATTGTCTGTCTAGATGCAGTAAAATGATTTTTATTTTTTGTATTTTGTGAGTATTGAGCATAAATTAGGTGGATTTTGTGTTGATCCTTTGTAATATCAAACAATTAATGATGTGAAAAAGATGAAGATCATGCATGTGAAGAAGCTCTTACTTGCAAATTGATCAAACTTTACATAATTTAAGTACTAATTTGTGTTTCAAGTATGTTCATTTTCTTCTATCACAATACAACTTTTGAGGCTATCAGGTGTAATTATAAAACTTGATGAACAAGTAAACAAGAACATTAATTTTGCTTTGTCAAACATTTTTCATCAATGAAGAAAATCATAGTTTTCATTCAGTGAGGGTGGTGATCTGAAAATCACAAAATATATGATGTCTTCCAAAAATACAAACAAGAAATTAAGAAGAATGCATGATCTGTAATGTACAAACAGGTAGTCAACGATTTTGACATTTTGTTTTCTAATTAAATTTGTAGTTTTATGAAACGACATGTTTAATCGAGTCTAATTGTCTCGATTCAATGCAGCAGCTAACTTTGATTGTATGTGGTCTACTCCAGCACGAGGTGAAAATCTAGGTATTAATTCCTGCAACATCATCATCATCCCATTATTTAGACAACTGAGGACTAAATGACAAGTTTAACAGACAAATAACAAAAATAAAAAATAAAACAGAATGACATCAGAAATGAGTAAATGCCACATCAAGATGTTGATTCAAACTTTTCAGCAAAAGAAGCCACTATCAAACTTGTTGATTCAAAAGTGCACAAAGATGACAGAATTACAAGTGGTCAAAAATCAAAAAGTTAATAGAAGATAATTAAAGCTACTATGCAAAGACTAAGGTTAATTGTACTCTTGCCTCTTGGTGTTTTTTCTTCATGCAGTTCTGTTTTCTCATTTATTAACTAAAGTGGCAACCAATACTTTCAGATTTAAGAAGCATTTGATCAATAAATCATCATCACAAATCTTCTTGCATCAAAGGGTGCATACTGATAGTTGTTAGAGCCTCACAAGTAGTTGTCTATATTATTCTTTCAAAGTAGACCTAAAACAAACTAAACCCTAAAAACTAAATGTCAAAGATTACTGTTATATCAATTTAGACGTCATTGCATTCTTTATAATTAACAACTAACACAGCAGTGGTTAACTTCAAAGTTAGCTAGGAGGCGAATACATCATCAATTCATCATATAACAAGCATCTATAACTAAAACATGAGAGAAAACATTTGCAGAATTCAGTAGTCGGCCACAGTATCATAAAGGTAAAAAGGTTGCCTTTTTTATACAATTCAAACCTCCCACAATGAATATACAAACTGGATACTGATATTGTTGTACATTTAACATGAACATCATTCTTTTGGGGGTACTGTAACGAAATCTATTCACTTTAAAGTTCAAACATTTGCACATTTAACATTCAAATTCGAATCTGAAGATAAAGCAAAACAGAAAAGCGAATGATTCTGTTTAATTGAAGAACAAATTAACCAACCTCAGTGCCATCGGAACGGAGTCTGGTCAAAACCGGTATCTCGTACTGGTACAATCGTTCCCATTCGGGATTGGTAGTTATATCCCTAATCTGATTCACACGCAATTGGAAGTAAATTTAAACATATAGATTGATGATAGTAAATTTTATTAGGTTTTTAGTTAACATCAAATGAAAACCCCAAACCTAATAGCCCCAAAACCGAATATGGAGTAATGGAAGGTACCTGCAACTCGACGTCATGAAGGGAGTATGAATCCGGAGAAGAAGAAGTTAGAGAAAAAGCAGAATGGAGCTTTTCTTTGAGGCCATCACACAGGCAGCAACCAGGCTTTGAGTAAAGAATCAACTGCTTTTTTGATGCAGATGATGAGGAGTAATTGCAGGATGTAACATTCAGCCTGCGAGTGAAATTCATCATGGTGGCCGGTGATGTTCGTCTTGTTGGTAGCAGCACAATCGCGGCAGCGGCGACGGCGGCCATTTTTTTGCCCGAACAAATTTCCGATGCTGAAGATACGAAAGTAGTAGTAGTCGAAGATGAAACTGATGAAACTTTGGGACAGATGTCAAATGCCACCAAAATTTGATGATTTTCGTTATGTGCCCACATTTTTACAATGGGGTTAACTTTTTGTTACGGGTGAAGATAATTTTCTCATTTGGGCCGAAAAGTTTTTAGTTGCATCCTTATTATTGATTTCCAATAGTTATAGGGTCGATCCATGTTCGGACCGCCATATCCATAACTAGGTTATATAACCATGTGTTATACGAGTTTGCATATAGAAATTATGTAAATTTATAATGATGAAAAGATTTCTGTCTCAATGTCAGCCAATGACTTTCTTCATGAGAGGTCATGTGTTGGAGTCTCGCATAAACAAATATTTCAGGCTGAGCTAAGGGCTAGGAGTTTTCTCAGTTGTGGAGTGCACGTCTTAGGCAGGTGGGTCGGTTCACCACAATCATGTTCTGGGGCAGATGAATGATTCATTTGCCAATGCGATCTCGGGTGTTCGGTTTTTCTTGCTATTAAAACAAATATAATATATAATGTTAAGATTTATACCAAATAAAAACAATATAAAATTAAATTACAATTTAGAAAAGTTAAGAAAGTTGTAATCAACCAAATACTTTTGTAATCAACTTTTAATAAAACTAATATTTAAAAAATAATAATTTTTTATAACTTAATATAAAATATTTAGTTTTATATAATACTATAAATTATTTAGAAAAAAATAAATTAAAAATATTTAAATTTCGTTGGATGATTTCTAAATGATATTTAATTTAAAATTTAATTTTTACTAAAATAAGTTGATATGAAAGTTTTTGGAATTTACATTTAGAAATATATTAAACTATAAAATAGATAAATGAATATATGTGCAACCAACACGGATTCACATGTGTAATATAATACTAAAATAGATTAAAAAAACAGCAATTCAAATGAACACGAGGTAATAAAAAATTAATTGAAACAATCAATACATTTTTTTAACAGCAAAACTATCAAATGTAATTAAGATTAACTATAGGCAATTACTAATGAGCTTATAGTTTAGCGGTTCCGATGAAAGAGAAATGTTGTATCTCATTAAGGTAAGACATTCAAAGTTGAGCAGAAAGAGAGTCATGGATTTATTGGATTTTGCTTGTATGATGAATGGAGGGGTGATCACTAATCTACTCTTGAAAATGTGTCTATTTAGACTTAAAATAAAAATTAGCCAATTAAATTTATATTTATAAACATCGCCGATATTCCTGACCTGAGAACACACCATTCAAGTCTGTTTGAACAAAGAAAAACGGAGAATGTGGTGAATATAAAAAAGAATAGGTAATTTATTGCATTTATTTTGGTGAATAAAATACATATAAACAGAATAACATCTGTAACAATAATCAAAGAAGCATATCAGACTTTGCAGGCAATCTCTTGAAAAAATTAACCGGCACCGACGGCATCCTGTTCCTAAACCTTGGATGCCGGAGCCAGTACAGCCCAAACAACACCGCCACCACCTGAAACGGCGTCACATACAAAAACACCGCCCACACCAACGCAATTATTATAAAAATCGACGTCGCACGCGAGTCCCGCCAGCTCAGCAACGCCATTGCTCTCTCCCCCTGAGTCGCCAGATCTCCGACCACCGTCTGAACCTTTCCGGCAATGCTCCTCATTCTGTCGTACCTCATTCTTACAATATCCGGCGGTCGTGATGTCGGAAAAGTGTCAAATTCCTCGTCTAATTCATCCGGATGCACCATTTCCGCTTGCGACATTCGAGCATCCATATGAGACGGTTTTCGAGGTCTGAATCTGTAATTCCACAATCCGATTACGAAAAGGTAGAGGAAGATTGTTGGGAGGATTAATTCCGGGTAGCAGACTAGAATCAAGAACAACACGTGGACGAGGATTGTGGTTAATGGATTCCGCCACATGCAGATCCCGTCTAGCCACCGGAAAACCGATGCGATTCCCGATAAAAGTGACATGATTCGGTTGAAATTCGCTTTGCTTCTTCGTAGGCTCCACATGTGGTAATCGGCGTCGAGCATGTACTCGACGTTTTCGCGTTTGAGTGGCGGCTCGGCTCTTGAAAGCCGAGTCGCCACGATCAGCATTGCTTGGTGACGAAGCCAGTCGATGTGTTTGACCGATATGGGTTGGACGTAGTGCATTTTTGGGAGGAGTGGTCGGCCGTATTGAGCCACCATGTTGACCCACGCGACACATGTGAACCGGATTGCCAAATGGAGCTCACCGTGTTTCTTTAGACCGGAAGGGGTTAGAACCAACAACGGGTAGTAATGTGTGTAGATCCGATCGGTTTCCAATGTTGATAAACGAATCCTAACTTTCCCGATCCTTTGGTCTCTCGATTCTTCCTTGTCGTTTATGTGGCAATTGTCGAAAACACCAACTGTGACCACAGTACACGGGTCATACACTTCCCAAGTGTATTGCTCGTTCCAACGAGGTGTTAGCGTGTTTAGAAGTGTTCTGGTTCGAACCCATTTGTTACCATACTTTGCAACACAGTAAGCATCCGTCAATCTACCTTCTCGCATCTTCATCGGGAGCAGATTTTGCGCGCTTAAGATCCCGAGTTCAAGAATTCCAATACTTTGTTTTCTTAACTGTTTCGCTGACGCCTGCAAATCGCTACTGAAATGTGTGGCTTCATCAAGAACATGATAACCGGCATCTAGACATAATCGAAGATGAATCTTGCTTGAAAACTTCATTTCCTTCTTCTTCTCACCTTCTTCCTCCCACTCCGAAGGTTTTCCTAAATCGAACCACGAAGATTCCAAGTGCTTTGTTGAGTCGATTCTTTGAGGGATTCTTCTCACCGGCACCATCGTCCTTCCAACACAAACATCCTTTCCGGGTCCTAACCTATCCTCAACACTAATTAAAATGAATTCATCGAACGGCTCAGATGCAACCAACATTATCTCCTCTTGCCAAGATGGGTTCAAGCTACGTGCTTGCGAGACTCGAGTCATTCGCATTTGGTTCCTCAAACTTATTTTAACATAAAACTCGGGCATCCGACTACGATCCACCGGAATAAGATCTTGAGCTTCTATAACATGAATCCTTAAGTAAAACAATTTTGGGGAAAAATACACATTTGATCGTGTATTTGCCAGATTGTGCGGACTGATGCCATGTGCATCAGAATGCCATGCTCCAGGAAAAGCCTCATCAGCTTGCGTTCCCATCCAAACTGCGAGCATGATCTCCCCTCTCACCTTCATCCCATTCTTGTCTTCCAATCTATACCACTGAGGAGCTAACGGACTGTCTGGCGGGACACGCGTCGGCACGTCGACAATATCAAACCTAATTCTTCCGACGAAGTCATCTTTTGTCACTAAATCCTTATCTTTCACCACCAATTCGAGTATGGTGGATTGCAATCGTTCTTTAGAAAATGCAAAAACCTGGTTCCAAACAGGGTATTGATTCTTTTCATGGTGTTTCGTTACTCCTTTATAGTTTCCGAGCTTCACTTCAACGTACGGATCGAGGCTGCCGGTGATATCCATCGCCGGCAAGTCTCTGGCTTTCACGACGTTAACATACAAGAAATGCATCCTCTCAACGAGATCGTAAGTAGTTGCTGTTTTGTCGGCTCCACGGTAGCCCATACGCGCCGCCACCGGCGGTCGTGTCTCCACCAACCCAAAATCCGGCGGTGGTTTTTGCCCCGGGAACTGCATATGCATCACGTTGGCTGGTCCAGCTCTCATGAAATTAGCTTTGCTTTCCATGGCCACCGGAGGTGGTCCCGCCGACGCCGGCGCCGGACCTGAACCACTTCTGTCGCCTGTGCCGACAGAGAAAAAAGTTCTGACTTCTTTCTGTTTCTCTTTCTTCTTCTTTTTCTCATTAACATCATCGTACTCCTTGTACTCGTTTCCGAAATCAAAATGATTGGTATCGGATTTTTCGAAAATCGGCACTTGATGATTACTTTCATGACGCTGGTGCTTTTCTGGCGGCCGTTCCCGTTCTACCGGTGGCGGCTGCGATTGATTTGTAAAATACTGACCATGAGCAACGTGGATTTTGAGTGCGATATCTCCTCGAATATGAGAAAACAACCCACGTTTATCAAGCGCGTATCTTTGAACCGTAGCTTCGGTTTCAGACATCGGGACCATCGCACCGGATAACCGAACACGACCCAGAAAGTTCTTATGTTGGTTGGGTTTCCGATCATTGTAAACCGACACCTCGATGGTGGAAAACGGGAGATTTCTGGGTTCCGAAACGTTGAACACGAGCGTCTCGTTCCAAGCCGGGTAGAGATCTCGGGTTTTGGTTTGGGTCCGCTGACGTTGGCCGTCGAATTCTACCTCGACAAACGGGTTGGCGGAGCCTTGACCGTCTTTGGGCATGAGGTCAGCAGCGTCTATGACTTCGACGATAAGTTTGGCCATGTTTTCCGGTCGCCGGCCGGCGAATTGGGAAAAAAGGAAGAGTTTGAAAAGGTTATTGCTTAGAATTGAAGAGACGATGAAGTTGGGTATATGCGGTGGATGAAAAGGATGTGGTGGGGCCGGTGATTGCAAAGGGTCCCGGTTTCTGGTTTATTGCTTCGGTTGTATCTTTTTCAGATCTTGTTGGTGTCGAGTGGTGCGGTTGGGTGGGGGGTCCTGACTCGTGAAAACAAGTGAAGTGAAAGAATTGTGTTTTTCAGTAAAAACAAGGTGAAATATATACTTTATGTGAATTTATTTACATAAATTGATAATGGGTCGTGTTTGTATTTGTTTGTTTGGTTGGGTCGTGTCTAGTTTCTTGCTAGACTGGCTCCTATTCGATAAATTGATTCTTATAGTTAAAAAAATGAAAATGATTATATGAAAATGAAAATAATAAGATAGATATATCATGCTAGACCTACCTTGATGACGAGTGGCACCATTTCTTTCTCACCGTCATGACCACCCTTGGTGCACCTCATTTAGGCTTATGACTATCCGTTAAAGACAACAAAAACTTTTAGGATCACCACTATTAAATCCAACTCGACTGGTAAATTGAACCCTCGTATGTCGGTCTTCTTGATAAAGAAGATGAGGTGCTTAATGAAGATAGTGAAGAAAGGCAATATATAAGCGTAATTTGATTGGAAACAAATCGGGCTCTAAGACTCCAAGCTAGCATCTTCTATTATATAAAGTTCAAATCAATTAGTCCTTAAGTATTCGATATGTGGATAAATCCATTGCTAAATATATAGGACCAAAAGTATCACATCATTACCATAAATTATAAAACATAGTGAGACTGAGAAGAGAGTCGAAGAAACTAATGATCATTTATTAATATTTCAATGTATACTTTTAAAACTAAAAAATAGCTTGCAATTCAAACATATTTACAATGATTTAAGCGATAAACTAAAAGAAATAACTAATCCTTAAATGAATCTAGCCACTTAGACGGGTGTAATACCAACACCATACACCAAGGGGAGCATGAGCTTGGTTATTTATGGGTTATACTCGAGTTTTAGAAATATAGTTTGAAATCCAAGCTTGAGATTCTAAAATAAAGAAAGTTGAAAATAGAGTTGAAATGAACTTTTAAATATATAGTTTTGAAACGAAGCTCGAGCTTTTAGTTTCATTAAATAAATTGGCTTTGGTTTTAGTCCGTCTACCGCAGAAATAACTAGAAAAATGAACCGAACTCAACCAATTAAAGAAACTAATTAGTTTAATACTCTTCCAAAGCAACTTTTCAAAATTTTCTATAAAGATTAAATTATTGTTTTCTTTATAATGAATAAATACTATACTTATTCAGTTATTCGAGACCTTCGAGTCAGGTCAAACAAATCCAGCCAAATCCATTATAATCGAACCATAATTAATTGTATGTTCTAATAATTTTACCACTTGGTATGTATTTCTATAGATGGGCCATAAAAAAGCTATCTTTTAGATAAGATATTAAAGGAGTTGATATATCAAGTCAAAAAAAAGGCACTTGCAATGCATCCCATTGATACCATGTGCTTCAAAATTAAGTGCACTTTTGAAAGTGAGCAATGAGATTATTTCATCATGTCTTCTTGTGGGCAAATTATTGATGCATATCTGGCTGTTATTCCATTATATAATTTATAAATCATATAAATTAACAATTGTTTAATTTATTAAAATAGTTAAATTCCCATGTATCCAAATTAAATATCTGAAAGACACCATGTAGGCCATATATCGGTTAACAATTGTTTAATTTATTACAATAGTTAAATTCCCATGTATCCAAATTAAATATTTGAAAGACACCATGTAGGCCATATATTGGTTACCTCAAAAAAGAACATTGATTACATAGAATGCATGTGATGTGTGCTTATATAAATAATTGAAGACTTGACAAAAAGAAAGCATACTGTAAAAGAAAAATCATATAGTTTTGATAGAATTCAAAAATGAATTTAGTCTATAATGTCATTGAGTAAGTCATTTCATTAATATGTATTACACAGCTCTAATATTATTAGAAAGAATTGTATGTGACAGTTATGTAATCGTATATTTCAGAAGTTCACTTTCTCTCGCTATATCTGATCAGCATGTCGTACAAGTGAATATACATCATTATCATTTTTTGTTCAATACTTTATATTAGACGATACTTTAAAAATAAATAAAAGACTATTACTATCTTTTTAAATGAAAATTGACGTTTTCAAATATTCCTTAACAGCTTAACTT
This sequence comes from Stevia rebaudiana, assembly GCA_009936405.2. NCBI lineage: Eukaryota > Viridiplantae > Streptophyta > Magnoliopsida > Asterales > Asteraceae > Stevia > Stevia rebaudiana. Next base: position 5,769,698 of record WOUH02000031.1, on the reverse strand, counting down.
TTCTAAATTATAAGAATATAATATACTCTATATGCATTTACCTTTGAGTCGACTACACTACCAAGTTCCAAGTAGTCAAGTACCAACAAGTAGTCAACAACTCAACAAGCAGACCAGAATCCAGCCCAAACTTACAAGTCGGCCCAATTACGGTTATGGGGATAGAAATGAGTCAATGACTATGATAGATTATGTTTGTTTTAAGGAGATACGGACATACAATTGGCAAAATGCATGAACATGAGTTTTTGTAAACCTCTTGAGTGGTGAATTTAATTTTAATTTAATACAATTCTTTAAGCATTGTTAGCTAGCTGTTAATATCTGGTTAAGTTAGTTGTTAGAAGACAATTGTAATGTTATTATTGTTAACTATTCTTGTATATATTTTGATTTTTCATTAGGTAGAGATTAACAACCAATTAAAGAATCTTTTCCTGCTAACATGGTATCAAGTGTTTGGTATCTCTGTGGTTCTATTCATCAAACTTTCACTATTGAATCCACTGGATTTTCAATTTGGATTCCTCACTGCACTTACAAGTGTTTGGAAACCATGAAGTTGATATGAAATGTAGTATTACTCTTTTTGATGTTTTAAAGTAACAAACGGGTCTTTTGGATGCTTTAAAGTAACCAATGGCTCTTTCTCGGAATTTGGTAAAATTGCAAGTATTAATCACATGTGTTTATGATTAAGACAATTTGGTAAAATTGCAAGTTTTAAACACATGTGTTTAAGAAACCAAATGTTAGTTTATGATTAAGACAATGTGGGATGTCACATGTGTTTTTGGGTAATTTGATTAGGTATTAATCAGATTGGTGAAGTTTAGTATGTTGATCTAATATGAGCAATAAGCGCCAAACGATTTTCTTTTTGGTTCTATGCATTTCAAAAGTGTTAATTTGTTTACGATGAACATTTGGAAAGTCACTAAAGTGCCAAGGTAAGTGCACGTCTCTTCCAAACACGATATAGCACATTGCAGTGGTTGCGTTGATGTGACGGGAAATTTGTAACGCTTTTTCTATAATAAATTTTATGTGAAAAGTAGATAAGAGGTTCCCGTAATTTTATTAAATGAGTAGGGCAAACGGTGTCACTTTATATAGAAAACAATGTTGTTGAGTAACACAGACGACTTGTAGGTTCTTGCTTTAATTAGAATTAATGTCGTAACATATAAACAAGATGCAATGTCAAGTTTGATATTTTTTGATGAATACATACTTTAGAAGTATATAAGAAAACGAAAGCTTGAGGTAGTTTTGATGGCTTATAAGTATTTTACTGTTAGTTCAAGAGGTTATTATGTGAAGTATGGTAGAGAATCAAACACACACCAGTTGTCTCGATGAATGATCAAATGAATCAAACATAATGAGATCTTGATCCAACAACTGTTTAAATCACATACATGACATAGACTTGGTCAAAACACCTAAATAACCATACCTCATAGTCCTACAAAAGATTATGCCGAATAGATGGGGTATATTACCCCCAAAACTGAACGACATCAAAGTCATGATCATTTTTTCATTAAAGCTTTATGCAAAAACTGCAAGTTCAACGACATCAAAGTCGCGATCATTTTTTCGTATGATCTAGTTGTCACCTTGCGACATTGAAAGAGATAACCATGGAAGAAGAAGGATCGAAGTAACCTAAGGACGTGAACGACAAGAATGAGGGATTTAAAGATGGGGAAATCAAGGGGAATAGGAGAATGACGATTTTGTCGTCACGTCGGACCCGCATGACCAGCTTTGACGTAAAAACTAGCATGGTTTAAGCCAAATAAAAAAGGTTTTAAAGATTTATAAACATAAACGGTGTTTTTCAGTCTTTACCTATTATATATGTTTTTGAATGGCGTTTTTTCTCACATTCATCCCTCACTTTCGCGGCTTGTAAGCAAGGTCAACTACGCGACCTTTGTGAGAATCCACGACCACACTGGACGCGTAGGTAAACCTTCGCCTCCCATCAGAATCGAACACAGGTTAAATACAAATTCAATCCTTCAACCGCATCCGGTTAGATTCGAACTCCTAACCTCTATATTGAAAGGTATGAGTACAAACCACTTACCTAAGTTTTGAGGACTTTTATCCCAGCTAAAAGTGTAATTTAGCCATGTAAAACGTTATCCAATCCCAATTTTGTCCGAATCGTTGAAACCTAGAATGCTCCACGCATCAACCTATGTCTAAATCAGAAGGCATCTCTAGAACTCTCGACTCTCTTCCAATTTCTTCTCAATTCTTCATCTTCTCAGAACTGCTTAAAATCCCTTCAACCTCACTCTCACACACACTCAACTAACTAATAATCTTCAGCAACATTCTTGAATCCAGAGCAGCAAAATCCAATCAAATGTCTGCAACAACCGTTTCCCCTTCATGTTCATTTAAACCCCAGATCATCAATCGCAGTTCCAACTTTATTTCAACACCAAAAACATCGTTTTTCAGCAAACCCATATCAAACGATCGAAGATCATGGGTTCTGAGACCTCAAAGAAGACGTGTTTTGAGGGTCGTGAACGAGAAAGTGGTGGGAATTGATCTCGGTACGACGAATTCCGCGGTGGCGGCAATGGAGGGTGGACAACCGACCATAATTACGAACGCCGAGGGGCAGCGGACGACACCGTCCGTGGTGGCGTACAGCAAAACCGGTGATCGGTTAGTTGGTCAAATTGCGAAGCGACAGGCGGTTGTGAATCCGGAAAACACGTTTTTCTCGGTGAAGAGGTTTATCGGGAGGAAGATGATGGAAGTAGACGAAGAATCGAAGCAGGTTTCGTATAAAGTTGTGAGAGACGATAAGGGGAATGTGAAATTAGATTGCCCTGCAATTGGGAAACAATTTGCACCTGAAGAAATCTCTGCACAGGTATAAATTATAATCAATTCATTTCATCTCATTCGATTTCTTTCTGAAATGGTTTGATTGAATTGATGAAATTGATCATTGTTGTTGATTATATTGGAATTAGGTCCTGCGAAAGCTTGTTGATGATGCATCAAAGTTTTTGAGCGATAAGGTTACTAAAGCAGTAGTAACAGTTCCAGCATATTTCAATGATTCCCAAAGAACTGCAACTAAAGATGCTGGTCGAATCGCGGGTATCGAAGTTCTTCGCATAATCAATGAACCAACCGCTGCTTCATTAGCATACGGGTTTGAAAAGAAGAGTAATGAAACAATTTTAGTGTTTGATCTTGGTGGTGGTACATTTGATGTATCAGGTACAATGCTTCTTCACCAATTACACCACTAATCAGTTATATTTCCACTTTTCCAGATGAATTGTGACAATTTGTATAATTTTTCACAGTTCTTGAGGTTGGAGATGGAGTTTTTGAGGTATTGTCAACTTCAGGAGATACCCATTTAGGAGGAGATGACTTTGATAAGGTTAAAGAACCCTAAAGAATCCTAATTAAAACATTGATTTTAACGTTTATGCGTATATTAAACATTGTTGTTATCATGTTTCTTGAAATTTAAACAGAGAATTGTTGATTGGCTTGCTGAAAGTTTCAAGAGGGATGAAGGTATTGATCTTCTTAAAGATAAACAAGCTCTACAACGTCTTACAGAGACCGCTGAAAAAGCGAAAATGGAGCTTTCCACTTTGACCCAAACGAATATAAGGTATACCCGTTTTTAGTTCGTGAATAAAAATCATTTTTCATTAATCAAGTTTTTGTTTTTGCTGATTGTTATTGGTGTTCTTGCAGTTTGCCATTCATTACCGCAACAACAGATGGCCCGAAACATATAGACACTACACTAACTCGCGCAAAATTTGAGGAATTGTGTTCCGATTTACTAGACAGGTACTTTAATTATTAATAATTTAGTTAAAGCGGTTAAATTCGGTTAAGTTTTGTTTAGTTGATTCAAGATTTGAACTTTGGAGATCTGATTTGGTGTAGACTTAAGACGCCGGTTGAAACGGCTTTAAAGGATGCAAATCTTTCTCTTAAAGATATTGATGAAGTGGTTCTTGTTGGTGGGTCAACGCGTATACCCGCGGTTCAAGAACTTGTTAAAAAGATGACCGGAAAAGATCCAAATGTGACGGTTAATCCAGATGAAGTTGTTGCTCTTGGTGCTTCAGTTCAGGTAAAGAATTACATTATCCCAAATCCTTAAAAGTAAATTTCTCAAATCGTTCTTGTGGTTTGCTAAAATTTCAGTTTTGGTTCTACGGGCTCAAGTTTGGGTCACAATATGTTTATAAAGTGTCAAATGTTTGGGATCACAAGAGTAATTTTTTATATCTAGGGATCGAAAGTGAAATTTTAGCAAATCACAGGGACTATTTGAGTAATTTACTTCAAATCTTTATAATAATCTAGACTCTGGTGGAATAAAACATGTTTTTGTTTTTGTAGGCGGGTGTTTTGTCTGGCGATGTGAGTAACATAGTATTATTAGACGTGACACCATTGTCACTCGGGTTAGAAACATTAGGAGGTGTAATGACAAAGATCATTCCAAGAAACACAACATTACCAACTTCAAAATCCGAGGTTTTTTCAACCGCGGCCGATGGTCAAACCAGTGTTGAAATCAATGTTCTTCAAGGGGAAAGAGAGTTTGTTCGCGATAATAAGTCTTTAGGAAGCTTTAGACTCGATGGTATCCCTCCGGCCCCACGTGGGGTCCCACAAATCGAGGTGAAATTTGATATTGATGCCAATGGAATCCTTTCGGTAACGGCTGTTGATAAAGGAACCGGAAAGAAACAAGATATTACAATCACGGGTGCTAGCACATTGCCTTCAGATGAGGTAACAAATATACTTTAACCGAACACGAACAAATAAACGAATAGATTTTCTTGTTCGTGTTTGTTTCTAAGAATATGATCGTGTTCATGTTTGTTTATGTTCTTTTTGTAATACTCTAAAGGAACTATTCGTGATCATATACGACCACAAACGTTACGTAAACAAAAACAAACATATTTAAACCAACACCTATTAAAGCTAAAGGTGAATCTCCTATTTAAGGTATAGAAGTGTTATCGTCATTACTTCTAACATTTCAAAAGTAACAAATAAATTCCAACAAAAAGTATGAAATATGGAAATCTTATCGATTTTAAATTATTATCAATAATAAATAAATTTGGATAAAAATTTAAACGAACATGAATGGATATGAGAGTAAATAAATGAAGATTCGTGAAAAACACATGTGACTTGTTCATTTGTTTATTAAATAAACAAACTTTTCACTAGACAGTTCACTAAGCGTTCGGTTTGTTACAGATTCGACATTTTACCCGATCTCACTGGTAGACTTTGCCAGTAATGGGTTCTCACACGATTAAAAGAAAATATCAAAATACTCTGTTTCTTGTTTGTTTTAATTGTATTAAAGCGCGTATTGGGATGTAATCGCAGGTGGAGAGAATGGTAGCGGAAGCAGAGAAGTATGCAAAAGAGGATAAAGAGAAGCGAGACGCGATCGATACAAAGAATCAGGCAGAATCAGCGGTGTACCAATCTGAAAAGCAGTTAAAAGAAGTTGGAGAAAAGGTTCCAACTGAAGTCAAAGAGAAAGTTGAGAATAAGTTGAAAGAGCTCAAAGATGCCATTGCTGGTGGGTCCACTCAAACCATGAAAGATGCAATGGCTGCATTGAATCAAGAAATGATGCAGTTGGGTCAGTCTATTTACAGTCAAGCTGGTGGTGCAGCGGCGGCAGCTGGCGGTGGTGAGACTGGCGGTAAGGGTTCTGATGAAGGTGATGGTGAAGTCATTGATGCAGATTTCAGTGAGAGCAAGTGATTGGGATTTTGCATAAATGTGACAATATATATGGTAGTGTTTAGTTAATAGGTTTTGGTTTTTGTGGGTATGTAAATATGGTTTGGTTGATGAATCATTTTCTGAAGATGGTTCAAATTATCATTAAAGAGCTTTGATTTCAAGGTTACATAAGATTAGATTGTTTCTCTTAAAGAAAATACAGTCACAGTCACATAGTTAAATGTAATCGCAAAAAAGTCAATATATCACAATACTTGGTTGCGATCAGAGTTTACGCGATCGTGGAAACATGTCACAAAAGAGCATTTGTGATTATCTTAACGGTTGCAAAAAGTCTTTTTTTTTTTTTATAGTAGTATTAGTATAAAGATTATGGGGTTCAAAAGAGTATGTGTATATAATAAGTTAAAAACTTGAACTAAAAAGCAAAGAAATTCAAACACATTTGATGATAGCCTAATGATCAATCATCCATCTGACAAAAACAACAAAGAAACACAGATTTCTTCATAGGTTGTTGAACATCATATCAAAGGTTTGCTAGTTGTTGAATGTTCATGGGGTAAACAACATCAGGAGTACCACTAAAAGCCTTTCTTCCCATCAACACATTAACAGCTTCTGTCGGATGAAACGCATCCCAAAATACATACTCATTCCTATTCGGACAAGGCGTTTGAAAGGGTAAACATGTAATTTGCCCCCTATTTCTCCCTATTCCACAACACCCCCGATTCACCACACTAAAACCTGCAAATCCCATCAATATTGTTTAATTAGTAAACAACTTCATGGTTTATTCAATCAAGACACAAAAAACTAGAATACGCTATTGATTATTGACTTTGATGACGTAATAATAGTACCATAAGTCCTCGCGTTTGCAAGGATATCTTGAAACATGTTATGAACATCGATGAAAACGAATCTTGAACCGGGAAGATTAGTACTAAGATTATTAATCATAGTCTTCATGTTTGCATTAAATGGTAGAACAAGCTGGTTCACATCATTTGAACAACTTCCTGATGGGCTTTGTGCTAAGATGCTTGGAATACAACCCATAAGCCCAATCCCGGCTAGAACAAACTTTCGGGCTCCAAGATTGTAAAGTTGCTAATCAATACAACATGCATCATAAATTTTACAATATCAACATCAAATAGAATACATAAACTGAAATGTGTAAACTTTTTAACTTACTTTTAGCTGAGTAGTGTACTCTTGTGACAAAAGATCGGCGTATTGGTTACCATCGTATTGGTTGCGAGTAGGATAATTGGGCATTAGATAGTTGTTTAAATAGTCGTTGCTACCCATTCCAACAAAGAAAATGCAACGGGAGAGTGCTTGATTAAGATCGGTTGCACCTAATGCGTTACTTATTTGATCCAAACTGTTTTCGAAATTCTTGATTTGTTGATTGAACGGAATCCGACCCACCTACACAATGCATATTATAACTCTTAGAGCATTACTATCATGATAATCAAAACCTAAAGATCACCGGTTCGAGTCAAAGAAACAGAAACAAATTACTCATAAAAAATGCAAACTGTATACATCTGGCCCAACAAACCTTGACCCTGCACATGCAAGAGCCTCATGCATCAGGTTAATTTGCAATTAAAGATCTAAACATAGTTTGTGAACCTAAAAAAAGATGAAAGAACATGAACCTTATATGTAACCCTGCCTATTCAATGCAACAATGACATATCGATATATATCATATTATTGGTTAGTTAGATCACACAATCTACTAGAAAATTGAAAACTTACGAAATTTCTTCCAGTGTTATCAAGAATTCCAGCAGCAGCAGATGCAAAATTAACACCATGTAACATTTGATCAGCCGAATTCGATGCTTGTGAATACGCTGGTAATAGAGGCAATCCCAGTAATTCCGCTGCATTCAAATTCAAACATCTTAAAAATCGATACTTCAAAAAACACACACATATATAATATACGTGTATATATAGATCGAGAGAGAAACATGAGAGAGAGAAGGAGGATAAAGGATACCAATTTCATCAACCATGGTGTAACCATTAGAGAATCTACCAGTAGGACCACCATTAAAATCAATTCCATAAGGAAAATAGTTAGCTTTAGCTAAAGAAGCCAAATCATTATTATTTCCATTGTCAATGAGCGAGTCTCCAAACACAAACATCGCAGGAACCATCTCCTTCGTTGCAGCCGATGCATCTGAAGAACCACCACCACCATTTTCATAATCTTGTGCACGAACAACAATACCAAACAAGAGTACAAACACTAAGACCCATAATAAGCAAAAGAACTTATTAGTAATTATCATTGATCTCTCATAATTTACATGACCCATACTGAAATTTGTTATTTTTGTGAGAAAGCGGAAATGAAATTGGGATTCACAAAAAAGTTGACAGGAATACGTAGTAAATAAAAGGGTATACTGAGCGGTGGTTGGAGGTAGTAAATGAGTTCACCTGTAAATTTGAATGGCGGTAATAACTATGGGCATGTATCTTTACTTATTGATCTAGCTACCACCATTCTTGATTTTCATGTTTTGGATAGATAGTACAACTTGTCATGAGTGTCACTTTCGACACCATGTTATTTAACAAGTTTTTGTAGCTTTTAGAATGTAACTTTGAGCCTCTTAAAAACATGGAATAATTGGGTTGATCGAGTTAATTTTTAGTTCCATTTTACAATGAAGATAACCTAAAGATCGAATGATCGATGTCATATGTTAATGGTCCTAACATGGGCTATGAGTCTATGACGATATTCAGCAGCCCAGTTTATGATTGTGAAATTCAATAAAATACCATGTTGACCACAAGTTTTATTTGTGAAAATGATCATTAACTTTCGGGCTCATTTAATCCTTTTTAATTCAATTAGATTGTTTAAAATAGGACAAAAATACCATCTGGCAAACTTGTAGCCGGTCCAAACGTCTTGAAAATTCGGCTACAAAGGAACCGGGGTACAAACTACAAAGGATGTAGCAACATAGGATCCGGCTACATAGAATCTGGAAAACATGACAACTTTAAATACTTTCAGATAGATGTGCAAGCTAGGAAATAACTACATAGTCACATAGAGGGTATCTTACTCTTATGTAACCGAGTCCCCTAGCTATATATCAGGCTCCTTTGTGGCATGCTTCAGGATGATTTGATGTGTTACAAGCATATGGAGATTATTGCCTTACCATTACACATAAAAGTACCAGAAATAAACTAAGAAAAAATATTTTGAACGACGTTTTTTCTCACGTCTATCCCCTTACTTTCGCGGCTAGCTTGTAAGCAAGCCCCAGATGCGCAGGAACCCCCTAGAATGGGTAAACCTTCGACCACCAACAGAATCAAAGTCGGGTTAAATCCGATCCGACCTTTCACCTAGATGTCAATTTGAACTCGCGCCTCTTGTGAGGCTGGTCCAAATCTAACCACTAGGGCAAACAATTAACCTATAAACAAATATAGAACTTTGTATTTCAAAAGTTTAGCCTCTAAATCAAGATTAATTTCCAATATCTCTCAAAGTCACGTTCACACACCTTCTCCTTAATTATCTCTTCGCTCTCCATAATCCCCTCTCACAAAAACCATTCGTGGAGGTCCTAGAAACTAGAAAATGACTATATTGACCAAGTTCGTTTTACATACATAGATATTCTCTAATCAAACTTTTTAAAGAGACGTGGTTGGACGGAAGTCAAACCGTTGATCACCGTCACTGTCATATTATTAGGTTAATCTTTCGCCAAAAAATACCAATAACCTCCGTTCTTGTTCTTTCGATTGATTTACGATTAATTAGAGATGTAAATACCAATGATTTCTAACCATAGTGGTTAAGATTAGGTCTTGACTTGGTTTCTCCTTTGGGATGTCTCAGGTTCAACTTTTGCCCAAAATATAATTGCTTTGAGTATTTCCGTGATGAGAAGAAAGTGCAACTTGAATAGAGGTCACTGGATCAATCCTGAGGAAGGTAAAGAGTTTACGAATTTCATTAGGTTTCAGCTTATCTGGAGTCTCATGAAAGTCGAGAAATCGATATTAAATACATCGTTCGGCTATCGATTACTAGCACGCGATATCATCTCCTCTTAAAAAATTAGAGATGTAGATATTAAAGGGAAATTGCATGTTGACCCGCAAGTGGATTGGTCTGTTGATTCCCAAGGGCCATTGCATGTGAGGCAATTAATTCATCTCTCTGTCTTATGTAATCAAAACTCACCGGTAACCCCACTACATGCATAAACGTATCCAAGATTTCTAGTTAGACTATTTACTCCGGTTGATAACTATAACCGTTGAAACTTATTCTACAGAAAAATGGATAATATGTAATAAGTTTTATTCTATATATTAACCTTCTTTTAAGATGGCAATCTCACAATCTTTAAAGCCTCTCCTAAATTATCTACATCATTTCTTAGGTATAAGACTTAATTCTGAACCATTTGAGAAGGATATCATATTGTACGTTGGGAAACCATGAACTAAAATTCATATAAATATATCTCAAGAAAGTTGTTGGGCAAAAGCGACACACAAATATAAGACAAAATTACAAAAATCATCTTTTAGGTTTATATCAACTTGCATGTTTCATCCTTTATGTTCTAAAAGCGCTAATATCATCATTTATATATATGTTTATTTTCAGTTTTCATCCTTTAGACTAACATTTGTTAAAAACTTAAGTTAATTTTTTGAAAATGACAAATCTACCCTTACTCATAAAGGAATAAATATGAAATTTTCATAATTTTTATTTTTAATTCTTTTACATATTTTTTCCTTTAGTTTATTATTTTTATCATTTATATTATAAATATTCTAAAACTAATTAATTTTGTTGTCATACTACTTACTTCTGTATATGTGTTTCACCTAAAGATCCATGTAATACATTTTAAAAATAAGTCCTTTGAAATTATATTTTTACACCAGTTTTTGAGGAGTATGTTAATATTAAATTTATGTTACAAGTGAAACGTACTGTTCGAAAAATAAGATAGTTTTAAAAATATACAAATTAATTAATTAGGTATAACTAGAATTATACACTGGTACGTTGTGACGGTTAATTCATAGGTATGTGTTACCCTAGACTTGTATGTAGTTATGGTTTTGTAAGTAGGTTCGGTTTTGTAAACCAACATTCACAATTAATAGATGAAAAACTGTGCTAAAACTAGCTGACATGTTTGAAGTGCCCCAAAATTTGAAAAATAAAGTAGATTCTTTAAGTTTCAAAAAAAAAAACATTAATTAAAAGAAAAATAAAAATTATGAAAATTTCATGTTTAGTCCTTTGTGAGTAAGGGTAGATTTGTTATTTTCAAAAAATTAACTTAAGTTTTTAACAAATGTTAGTCTAATAGATGAAAACTAAAACTAAACATATATATAAAGGATGATATTAGCGCTTTTAGAACATAAATGATGAAACATGCATGTTGATATAAACCTAAAGGATGTTTTTTGTAATTTTGTCCAAATATAATAATGAGTTTGCAACGCAACTTAAATTAGCCTTTAGATTTATATTAACGAACCACAAATAAGAAAAACTCACAATAGAGTCAATACCAAGCTGTGAAAACAATAACTTCATCGACCTTTTTCTCTACACCAGAAATCGCCGGCCCCTGAATCCAATCAAGCAAGCAGATCAAGTAGAAGTTATAAAATCGGAGGAGACAAGTCCACCATTTTCTAATATACTTCCACATATGATCACTCGATTCAATTTCTTTGTCCCAAAATACACGTAATAAAGTATTATTTATCAATACCCCTTTTATCAAGATTAATTATGCACGTAGGAAGCCAATCCAAAATGAGACTCCATGCCGTGATATGTCAAGTAAGACGTACTAATTAGACCTAACTAATTAAATTTGACTTTAAACTGTGTTGGTAGAATCTTCTATTTGTGGTAATATCCCAACAAGCCCACCGTTGCTAATAATAACTTGCTTAAAATGATCACTAAAAAATTTAAGCGGAAAGCATTTGTATACTTAGGGTAGTGGGAGTGGGTTCGGCAAACCCTTCGGCAACATCAATGCCGAATCGGCAACCACTCCACAAGTCTTC
>WOUH02000031.1:5711312-5725213 GCA_009936405.2 Stevia rebaudiana | reverse complement strand
TCAAATCGGGGACATTTCGGATACTTACTTTTGGCTTGATAATTGGTCGGGGAAGGGCCCTCTGAAACACTTTTTTCCGGACTTGTTTAAATTTGAGACTCATAAAAAGTGTTTGGTGATTGATAGGATTCCCAACTCTTGGTGTTGGAAATCATCTCTCCCAATTGGAGAGGTCTTGATGCAGAAGGATATGCTCGAGTCTCTAATGAGATCTGTTCAATTTACGGGTGGCAAAGATAGGTGGCTATGGGGTGAAGAATAGCCAATCCCATTCTTGGTTGCAGGTATTAGAAAATATATTGAGGTTAATGATTTTGATTCGAGTGGTGTAAAGTTTCCATAGAATTCGTGGGTCCCCTTGAAAGTCAATTCATTTGCTTGGAGAGCGGCTTTGGATCGCATCCCTTCCAAGGTGGCGTTGCTCCATCGAGGGGTGGATAGGGGGCTCATTTGTTCATTTTGTATGCAGAGAGTGAATCTACAAACCATCATTTGATTAGGTGTGATTTCTCGACAGAAATATGGGGAAGGGTTTTCGGTTGGTGCAAATGTCCAAGGATTAATGTGGACTCTATTGTAGAGCTTTTTGAAGAAGTGAACAATTGGTCATCAAACAAGGGGTACAAAAAGCTAATGACGGCGGTTTTTCAAACAACATTATGGTGTATTTGGAAGGTGAAAAATCAAAGAATTTTCAAATATATTGTCGGGTCCCCCTCGGATGTCATAGGAGAGATCAAATCCTTATCGTTCTTATGGGTTAAATATAGGGGTAGATGTGACCGCCTTGTTTGGTCAAATTGGTGTAAAATTTCGTTTTAATGTTCTGTATCCTCTAGCATCTTGCTAGATTTTTTTTTTATATAATTTTGTCCGACTGTTCAAAAAAAATGCATTGTTACTGATGAATCCAAACAAGAACCATGTCAAAGACATCAAACATCTAAAACCATACAGCCAAAACATGACATAAGAGACTAACACAGGATAGGTCAGGCGGTTTGTAATAAGTTGTGAACAGCTTAAACGGTTTATGAGGTTGAACACATAAAATTTATAAGCAATTATGACCACTAAACCCTTATTTGTAAAAGATTCAATATTGGTACAACAGTCAACTGTTCTTAAAGCCCACTGCATTTTGGTTCAACCTTTTGCTTTTAAAAGAAATAAAAGCATCATCCATTTATTTTTATTTTTCTTATGTAGAAAGATTGTACCTTCGTTATTAAGCAAATGCAACACAAAATCATTTGTCTACCAAATACGAAAAAGTAATCGCAAACGAAAACTAATATTACATACCTTTAAAATATTATTTTGTATGTGTTCATGATCTGGATATCCATATGGGCATCAAGTGCACGAAAACTAACATGGCAAATTAAAGCATGTAACTTTTAGTAACTTTATGTATGATGATATATTCAAATTATGAAAGTGTGTAATCATGTTATTAATGTTCAAAGTTCGAAAACTCTAAACCACCAACATAACAAGAATATCCGACTGCTGACTACGCAAATAGATAAATATCGCGGATTCGCGGTTTTGAATTTTTCTAAACACAGTATGCAGTAAGGGAAACAAAAGTTACACCAAATCTTGATTTCATTCATCATCAGGGTTCTTGGGTGCTGCAGGTGGTGGGGTCCCCTCAGCTCCCATTTCTGCTCTGAGATCATTAATGCTTTGCTCCAACTCGCTAATTCTTTCGCCCATTTCATCGAGTGCATTACTGTTAAGGTAACTTGAGAGAAATGTATAACATAATAATTTTACTTTGTGGTACCCATAAGAGGGCTTTTGGATTTCATTTTTAACTAATTGGTTTGCAGAATGCGTTGGAATTGGATTATTATTTCATATGATAACATGTTTGGTTGGATAATAACATATACATGATTATTTTGCCAACCAAATGCATCATAAATCCCAGTTCCTTTATCAAATTCCGATTCCTTCAAACTATATGAACCAAACTACGGATATGGGTTTTCATAGCAAGCTTATAAATGACCAATTAAATTCAAAGGAAGTCACATATAAGTAATGATCTACTTATAAGATATAAGCCAACATTCAAAATAAGTATCAGTTCAGTTTTTTAATATAGTCACTACGCAAATACGTATCAAAAAAGGATATTCTTGGAAACAATAGAGTCTGACATTGTTTGGAACCTGTTTTGCTGCAAAGAGAACACATTGGTATATTAGAAATGTAAATATACTATAAAAAGAACCACACATTTGCAAGCTTACCATCTGCTGTAGAAGAGTTTGAACCTGTCAAAACAATGGTGTTAACATTAGTTAATGTCCGGAAACTGCGGTTACTAGTTATAGTTACGAACAAAACTCATGTCGATTTGTAAACTAACAAACTCTAGAGCCTTTATTTTATGTATTTGATACTCAGCTTTTTATGTGTTATTTAAGTATCTGGCATTGCAAAATAAAAAACTTACAAACTGTGTCATATCAGCAGTATTTTGCTTACCGTCTCCTGAATCTTTTCCTTCCTGTGAAATAAAGTGGTTCAATCCTTTCTATAGTAAGCAAATTGTTTCAAGTCTAAATTTGCAAAACAAATAAATGGAATTCATAATTAAAATATCAAACTTCTGAGGATTCCTCACAATCATCATATTGTTTCCTTGTAAGGCAATGAAAGTAAAAAACAAATCTCCAACAAGACAGAAAATGAGAATCAATAAAAGTAATTATTCATTGGCATTTCAAATCGTAGACTAACTTGAGCTACGAGCTTCAGATTCAAAAACAAGAAAAAGCATTTCTACCACCGCAGATCTGTGATATCTTAAATAAATCATCTATGGAAATGACAACAATTCGCCGATTTGAGCGTATAAACTACATTATTAGATGCGCATCAAGAACAAAAAACAATAAATAACGAAATTAACGATCGTTATAACACATTACTGGAAATGTTGACATTCAAATGAAGAAAAAAAACATGATTCTCGTATAAGTTCTCATAAATCGAACAAAAGTACGGTTTTAATCAATCGTACGAATGTTGCGTCGATCACATCAATGAAAGATATGATATATGCTCATATAAATCATCATGAAACAAGCATCGATCGGAAAGAAGGATTTACATACCATTTTTGTAGTGAATTCAGCGCTCTGTGGCGGTTTCTGCCATTACGTTCCTTTGATCGTTCGCTTTACCTTTCGTGGAATTACCACTTTGCCACACCATTGATCAAAGATTGAAAATAAAAAATATAAAAAAAAAATTTAATTATACATTTCCTTCAAACTTTTAAAACGAAAGAAAATTGAAGAGACATCTCGGTCTCTCTCCTGTTTAATACTTACCATTTGTAGAGCATTCATATTAGAGTCTCTAAAATTTGTGTGATTTAGTTCTTTATATTATATAGATTAGTTTAAAGTGGTTGTGAGTATAGAGATATAAAGAAACTGATGAAACTAGTAAGTATAGAGAAACACTCTTTATTAAAGTAAATTGGAGAGAGAAAAAGTAGTGAAAAAGGTAAAAAGTATTATTATTTAATTGAATAGGAGAGAGAAAAAATAGTGAAAAAGGTAAAAAGTATTATTATTTAATTGAATATTCTTTGGTTCCTCGCTTTCCATATCCCCCTAAACACGATATGAAGATAGCATATATATATGGAGAAGTTCTTCGAAATGCGACACTTCGAATATCCGGCACTTCGTAAACGTGGATTAATGGTAGTGATGTGGTTTGCAAAAAATTGGATATCCGAGTACTATGGATTCAAATTTGGATTGTGATTTTTGAAATTTTGGATATTTCGGATATCCGAACTAGCTGAAATAGTTTTCTAAAAATTATGAAATTATAAAAATTAATTACAAATTCGGATATTTTGAATAAATTTCGGATATTTGACTAGCTTCTTGGATATTTCAGATAACTTTTTGTTATTTAAAATAATATTTCCACGCTCTTAACGATTTTTTAAATAGAAACTCAGTCTTACTTCCTTTGGTTGGCCTTCGACTAATAATTGATAAATATTTTTTTATTATTCGGATATTCGTTTGAATACTCGTATCCGGAAATTTTGGATAGCCGAAAATTTCAGATAAGAATTTGGATATTGAAATTCACTATCTGTAGTTCCGGGTATCCAAAACTTCGTAGTCTGAATTAAAACACCTTTACTTCTATAGTTTGGTGGGTGCAAGCATGCACAATGGTAATAACCAGTAGATTTTTTTTTATCAGCAACAACACATGAGTGCCTCGGGGCTTTCCCCTGCTAGAAAGTCAAGTGACCCGACCAAATGGTCGAAGACCTGGTTTCCCGAGGACACCCTTATTTATCCTGACCCAAGAGGAAACCCACCTCTGGATGCATAGCACCATTGGGAAAACCCCCTGTTAGTTCAAGATTTGAACCCAGAAACTATTGGTCACTGAGCTCTACACCATCATCACCTGATGCCATTGAGCTAAGATGTGTTTCGATGGTAGTGATAGCAACTAAGTTTGTAAGTTTGTGAGGTATTAAGTCATGTGTCTAGTCGATAGGACTAACTAAGTTTGTGACCCTGTGAGGTATTTGAATATGTTGATTTAACTTGTTATGTAATTTAACACACCCAAATGGGCATTAACAAAGCTACTCAAAGTAATTCATTTGAGTTTCTCGGGTTTTGAATTACTCCTTTCGTTCCTAAACTTAAAAAAGTTTATCACAACTTGCAATCTTTTACAATTCTAACCCATTAACTTTATAAAAACTTTGTAAAACGTCATTTTCATATATCGTTTTTGTCCATTCGACTTTCTAAAGTTTTGAAGTCACCCCTTCTGCTTCTTAACTTAAATAAGGTAATTTGTTACGTGTTTATTTTTTGTGCGTGTCAAGTTAAATTCAAATTATCTATGTTTCAGCATAAAAAATATTTGAATACGAGTTGGGTCAAATATATTAAGTTCTCGTGCTTATTTTATCTACCTTTTCAGTTGGTGTACGTTTCAATGTAAATTTTGTTGGAAAACGAGTCGTGTCAAATATATCATGTTTTCATTCGATAATATAAATTAAAGTTAGTGCATGTTTCGACACCAACACAACACGACTAGGTTTTGACATAAATTTTGTTTGAAAGTAAGGTGGGGTCAAATCTAAAGCGTTTTCAATCAGAGGTATAAATTAGAGTTATTCTATGTCGTCGCACCATGCATACCTAAAATTGCTTATTTTTTATTAGAGTTGAACATTTTTATGACTAATCATTTAATAAGACCATGGGTCTTTTTTGCCGTGTCGGGCCATATTTGGTTCCTAGCCTAGACTCCTACCAGAATTTGTGTCTATGAAATCTAGATTTTTTTTATATATTTTTTTATGTTAGAAAATGATTAAGATCTTGAGGTTGGTATTTTTTTCATAGAACCGTATTTGTAAAGCCAACAAAAAACCCAAAAAAGAAAATTCGGATCCAAACGCCATTACATCAGCTAACACTTCTTCTGCTATTTTTTCTGGATCATCATCCCGTTTCCTTAAATTAGGCTTCCTGAATCTCTGAATCTTGTTATGCATAGAGGATTCCGAATCATAGCACACGATTACTAACGGATCTACTGATTATTCTTCGATCCATTCGACACGGAGTAAGGTTAATCACGTATTTGTATTGTATTAATCATGTATTATCATTCATACTGGTTGAGTCCTTCCGGATTTGCCCCCATCTATACACTCGTATCTTCTAATTGCTGATACGATTATAAACTATTTTGTAACTAGTAGCGTTAATGAGTTAATCCTATTGGCAACGGATTCGAATGAGGACATGTGGTTTGATATTGACGAAATTTAATTTACCTTTTTAGTGCTACATATGTCCATACTTTGGATCTGCTAATTGTTTCGTGATATTTGTCATAGTCCATAGGAACGATTTTATGGAACATAAATTATTGGAACACTCAGACTTTTAATCTATCTGTTTAGCTTAAATATTAATTTATCATCATTAATTTTTTCTTTTTTTTTTCTCTTTTTATGATGTTTGATTCTTTTGAGGTTGAGTCACCTGTACCAATCACGAATGAAGTAAAATGGATCAATCAGATAGACATCTTTCGATTTGAATGTCTAATACTGATACACATATAATCAATTTTCCAGATTAAATAAGTAATTACATGAGAAAGGATGTTTACTCATCCTTTTTGTGATTTCTGATTTCTGATTTGTGAATACAAACAAAGTCTGTTGAAACCATAAAAGAATTATTATGTTTTTCACATGTTTATACGTTATTCTTTGGTCCTTAGGTTGCCGCCATCATTTTTATTCAAATAAACTTGTCAACTGGTATTGGAGGCCGAATTATTACTTGAGGTTTAATGTACTAAAAAGGAGACGCGTTGTGTGGATGCAATAATACTTGTTTAAAGTAATAACAAAATGGATTTCACAAACTATGTTCCAAGCGCGTTCACGGGTCTGTTTAAAAATGCATCTGAATTGATCACATTTGCATATGATGCACCATTTGCGCGTGCAGTTGTATTTGGGGTACCCATCGGAGGTATGTTGTTTAATAAAAGTCTTTGTTATTATTCGCATTGCCGCAATAAACTTTTGATACGGAGGTTGACTTTTTGTTTGATGTTGACTTACAGGTCATCTGTTTGTGGAAGGTTTACTCCTAGTAGTAATCATCTTCTTATTATCTCAAAAGAGTTACAAGCCGCCTAAACGCCCTTTAACAACAAAGGTTTGACTTTTTCTTTTACTTGATGTTTTAATTTTGACTTTTTAATTTGTTTATTTTTGGTATTTTTGTAGGAGATTGATGAATTGTGTGATGAATGGGTACCAGAGTCTCTGATACCACCTGTAACAGAAGAGATGAAACGGGAAGTTCCAGTACTGTCAAGGTCTCTCCTTATTTTTTTTTATTTTATTTATTTATTTTTTTCTAGAATTGCAAAACTTCACCAAAAATGAAAATATTAAATATTTAAAGTTAAATGACTATGTGAGATTCCAAACATGTGCATGATGATATATGATATTGCTTAATGTGTAATATTTCAAAATCACCTGTTTATAGTTTGTTTGTGTAACATCTGAAAATTCGACTTGCGATACGCAAAACATATTATAACTGTTGTACTACTTACAGTGCTGCGGGACCTCACGCGATAATCAACGGTAAAGAAGTGGTTAACTTTGCTTCAGCAAATTACCTTGGATTAATGGGCCATGAAAAATTACTTGTGAGTAATCACCCTCATAATTAACTTTCACTGTTTACATATAGTATTATTTATATAAATTTAATACGACAGGATTCGTGTACTACCTCGCTAGAGAAATATGGTGTTGGTTCTTGTGGTCCCCGTCAATTTTATGGAACCATTGGTATTAACCTTTTAATTATTCAATTAATCTTCTAATTAAACTTAACTTCAAGTTCTTATAAGCTTTACTAAGCAAATAAAATATAAATACTCATTAAACTTTTTTATTTTATTTTATTTAGATGTACACCTTGACTGTGAAACCAGAATAGCAGACTTTTTGGGAACTCCTGATTCCATACTCTATTCTTACGGACTCGCAACTATGTTTAGTGCAATTCCAGCATTTTGTAAGAAAGGCGACATCATTGTTGTGTAAGTTTTTATTTTATTTTTATTTTTTTTTATTTTGATAAATTGTACAGTCTCTATAGTTCTTCAAATATAATAATGGAGTTGAATTTGCTATTTTTTAGAGATGAAGGTGTGCACTGGGGAATACAAAATGGTTTATACTTGTCAAGAAGCACAATTGTATACTTTAAACATAATGACATGAAATCTCTACAAAATACACTTGAAAAAGTAACTCAAGACAACAAGCGCGCTAAAAAACTGAGACGATACATTGTTGTTGAAGCTGTATATCAGGTAATAATTCTACTCAATTATGTTAAAAATAAAAATTCCTTTTACTTGGTGGGCTGCTGATGAAAGGATTTTGGCCCATCGAGTTTCTTAAATATTTGGGCCCATTATGATGTTTGATATATGTTATTGAAATGTTTAGAATTCTGGTCAAATTGCTCCACTTGATGAGATTATCCAACTGAAAGAGAAGCACAAGTTTCGTGTTTTGTTAGATGAAAGCAACTCTGTCGGTGTGCTTGGTGACTCTGGTAGAGGTTTAACTGAACACTACCATGTTCCGGTACACTCTAGTTTTTTCTCTCTACGCGTGTGTGCGCATTTATACGCGTATATATGGGATTGGGATAATATGGAAACACACTTTAACTGTAAAAACATTGGAAACCCGTATTTACTAACAGCGTTTTTTTAACTCTACATTAAATTTTATGACTTTTAGTGAAAAAAATTAAAAAAGCGCTGCCCAAATATTTTTACAAAAATGTTTTTTTATAAAGAATGGACATTTTTTAGTAAAAAACATATATGTTACATTTGGAAACAGCATTTTACATATGTAAAATGATTTGAACAACCATCAGATCAGTTACGTATTAGAACGTTTTTTTTTTTTTTTTTTTTTGCCTATTTTAAAAAAGTCTTCAGCGCTTTTTTTAATTTTTTTTATAAAAGTGACGAAAATACATATAAAACCTACCCTATTTTAAAAAAAAATTAATAATTTTTCATATGGTTTTCTAAGGTTTTTTCATTGAACATGGGTTTCTATTTTATACATTCCCATATTTGATATTTAGTAAAAAGGGTGATGTTAGTTTTTAATCTTACTGTTGTAGGTTGATAAAATAGATATAATAACTGCTGCTATGGGACATGCATTGGCATCAGAAGGTGGATTTTGCACAGGGAGTCATAGAGTTGTGGATCACCAAGTATGCGTTGACTTTTTTATATTTTAATTAATTTATTTATTTATTAATATTGATGCTGATTTGTTTAGTTTAGTTTTAAAAAAGGACCAATCAATGCATCGAATCTTGGGACAAAACACTTCAATGTTACAATATATTTTAAAAAATTTAGCGCGCGTTTGTGTGTAATGTTAACGCGATATGTTTTTGTAGCGCCTGAGCAGCTCAGGGTATGTGTTTTCTGCATCTCTTCCTCCATACTTAGCAAGTGCTGCAATTGCTGCTATTAATGTCATAGAGGAAAACCCTCAACTCATAACAAAGTTGCGACATAATTCCAAAATATTAAGCACAGGTTATTTAGTTTAGCTTACAAAATGCCATAATTTTGTCTTTTTTTACGGTTTTTTATTTATATTTTTTTACTTTTATTTCCACATTATAATTTGAGTTAATTGCACAGCTGGTACATGTGGTTTGCGAAAGTAACAGGTTCAGGTTTTATGCTTTCAATTTTGTAACAACTTTGGGTAGCAAATTTTTGATAACTTTTCAGTCAACTAAGGGGTGAAATGAGACTTTTTGAATAGTCAAAGTCAAAGGGTATTTTGGTCATTTTACCTCGTTAACATAAATTAGCCTTAATACCTTTTTACTTTTTAAATTTAGTATACAAACCTGTTACTTTCTGCAAACCATAAAGACCATTGTGTAATTAACTCTTAAAATTTTCATAAATGTTTCGTTAAATCTTAATATTAAAAAATGCAGGATTGTTAGGAATACAAGGGTTGGAACTTGCAAGTGATATTATGTCACCACTTGTTTTCCTCCGACTCAAGAAATCAACAGGTTCATTGAAAAGTGATCTTCAATTACTTGAAGATCTTGCTGATCGGGTAACCTTTGACTTTAAAGTCTGACCAATAGTATGCATTGTTGGGTTGTACAGTACAAGTCATCCTTGTTTCATGAAAATGTTGCGATTGCAGGTGCTGAAGGAACACTCGGTTTTTGTAACAACTTCAAAAAGATCGTTTGTTGATAAATGCAAACTTCCTGTCGGTATTAGAATATATGTATCGGCTGCCCACACGGAATCTGATTTGCAAAAAGCATGCGAATCGTTGAAGAGCGTTGCAGCATCGTTATTCACGGATTAAAACTTAATCACTACGGGTACAGCACCTCATATTTGAATTAAAGAACTGTTTTTTTTTTTTTAAATATTTACGGTTTGTAGACATGCTGGTTGGTTTTTGTTCATATGTCTGCCTTTGTCATGTAAACTTCAAAATTTCAGTTAATTTATCTTAATTTCATTTTCTCTTTCTGTTGTTTTTTTTTTCTATTTTTTTTCAGTTGCACATAATATTTTTACAAGTTTAGCTTCTTTGTTTAGTTGTAGTTAAGCAAAAAATCAAACTAGCATTGTCACAGTGATAGACTTGTCTACCGACTCTCGTGTGTGAGTGAGTTTTATGTAACATGAGTTGAGATAGTACATGTAAGTTGGTGAAGACATATCTGTTGATGGCGGTTGAATTAATATTGTTAGTGCATATTGATTCCCTAGACTAGTAACATTTGTATATGTTGGAATGCTGGTTGATTTTGTAATGTTAGAATCTTTGTAGCATGTGGTCTATGCGAAAGAAGCTCTTTTGGCAGTAGTGGTGCACTCCTAACAAGCGTGTGTATAACAAAGTTACTGGCGTGGTTGAGGAATGGTATCATGTCGATGTTCAAAGATATACACCTACTTAAGAAGGCAAGGGCCCTATTGGATGTTTGATTATTCGAGTCTTTTCGATTCGTTCAATCTTCCTTCTAAGATTTCAGATGATGATACAACAGCAGCTCAGATAAAAAAGGGCGTACCCGGTGCTTGACTTAGCTCCTGCTCTGCGTATGGTCCGGGGAGGGGCCGGATCGCTTCGCGATCTGATGTACGCAGCCTTACCCTGCACTTTTTTGTGCAAGTGGCTGTTTCCCACGGCTTGAACCCATGACCTCAAGGTCACAAAGCAGCAACCTTACCAGTTGCTCCAACAGCAGCTCAGATATTGTGTGAAAATCAGAATGAGGTGTCTAATTTGCCTCTTGATGTTACATCTCGATCCATCTGCATCTTCTGGCACTTCTCATGATAATGGAGATTGGTCCTCCGATGAAAATATTGACAACTTTCAAGATGCAACTTCTCAACCAATTGAAGTACAAATTGACAATGTTATTCCATATGTTGATCAGCAAGTGACCAATTTAGATTCTTCAGTTATACCACAATAACCTATTCTTGGAATCCATTATCTCCATTCTCAAGACAACTTTATTGGCAATCTAATGGTTGGTTTGAAGGCACGAGATTATACACTACATCTCCCAAGCTGTGACAACTTGAAGAATGTTTGTATTCCGCATTCATCTCGCAAGTTGAACCGAAAAACGTTTCAGAAGCTTTGAAAGAACCATCTTGGATTGATGCAATGCAAGATGAACTTCTTCAATGCAAGAAATTCGGTGTTCGGCATCTGTTTGATATGCCAAATGGATTCAAAAAGATTGGAATGTGTTGGGTATTGCGTTGCAAGAAAGATGATATTGTTGTTCGAAACAAGGCTAGACTTGTAGTTCAAAGTTTAGTCAAATTGAGAGTGCTGATTACAATCAAGTGTATGCACGTGTTGCTCGATTGGAAGCCATACGCATTGTATTGGCGTTTGCATCATTCAAAAAGTTCAAAAATTATTTTTGTATGTGAAGAGTGCATTCTTATATGGGAGCACTCGAGAAATAGTATACGTTAATCAACCACCTAGCTTTGAAGATCCTCTTCATCCGGATAGCGTTTATCTACTTGATAAAGCTTTATACGGTCTTCATCAAGCACCACGTGCTTGGTATGAAACATTATCCACTCACTTATTGGAAACTGGTTTCCGACGAGGAGTAATTGACATCACACTATTTATCAAAGAAAAAGGTGATGGTTTGTTACCTCTTTAAATCTATGTGAAAGATATTATATTTGGTGCAACCGATGACACCATGTGAGCTCGTAATGCAAGACAAATTCGAGATGAGTGCAATGGGTGAAATGGCATTCTTTCTTGGACTTCAGGTTGATTAAAGATCCAACGGCATCTTCTTACATCATACGAAGTATGTATATTTGTTGAGCCGATTCAAGATGATTGATGCTAAACCTGCGAGTACGCCTCTGGTAGTAACCATTGCACTCACAGGATTTCTCTAGATGAGAAGGGTGAAACCATCAACCCAACTCTGTATCGAGCGATGATTGATCACTCATTACTTAACTGGTTCTCGACCGGACATTATTTCTTCTACGTGTCTTTGTGCTAGATATCAATCCCAACCTCGCGTATGCCACCTTAGTGCTGTAAAACGGATTCTACGACATCTTTAAGGATGCCTAGACACGAATCTGTGGTATCCGGCAAACTGATGATTGTTTTCTTACAACTACAGTGACTCAAATTATGGTGGTTGCAACTCAAATTTTAAATCAACTTTTGGAGGATGTCAACAATTTTGGAATCGCCTTATTACTTGGAAGTGCAAGAAACAGACATATGTCGCCACTTCCACGTGTGAATCGAAATACATTGCTTATCAACAAAGATAGAGGTGTCTGAAAATTCCAAACATAATCTTGGAGTTGTTGTTGGATTTAAAGAACCTGCAAGCAGTCACTAAGAATCTAATGCAGCATTCCCGAATAAAACACATTGACATTATATCACTTCTCCTGTGTTGGGGGAGAATAACTGAAAAAGCAACAAAAGGAAATGTTACATGAGCTCTTGAAGAAACATAACACTATTGTTGATTCATTACTAGGTCCTGTTATTCAAGAAACATAAATGAAAGCAAAAAACCAATTTGGCTTTTGGTAATATTATCAGTTGGGCTTATTTAGATGATTTTGATTGTTATGCAGTAAAAATGAAGAACGTAGTTCAATCCTTTGCTACAATCAAATATCTCTGTACTCTTTTCCTCGTTTAATGTTCAAGTTCTTACTCAAAAGAAACTATTGGTGAAAGATGAATATGGAAGGAACACTTTACCGATTTGGTTCAAGACTCAACTCATTTTTGAATATCGGACTGGATTGATCCAAGAGCAAATTAACCAAAAATTATCTTGAAGTGCAAGCCACCAACTGTTATGAAAAAGATTTCGTTAAGAAAGATGCCTCAAGATTTTTCTGATCAATTTGTGAGATAGTATTATGATGAAGTAACTGGTGAAGCTGTTATTGTATTAAAGGATCAACACGAAGTAATTCGTGTGTTGGTTTCAATGTGGTTTGTCAACTTGTCAGCTCGGGACGTCGACACGTTGTATGATAATAAGATGTTGTACAAGATGGAGTTTGTGGATCAGGCTTTACAGTCCGTACGTGTTATACCTATTTGCTTTGCATTTATTATACATGTAGGAAGTGATTGCAACATTGAAGATCTAAAGTTGCTAGCTAGGTCCTAGGGGGAGTTTATTAGTGTATATTGAGTCACTAGACTAGTAACAATTTTATACGTTGGAATGTTTGTTGATTTTGTAATGTTAGAATCTCTGTAGCCTGTGGTCTATGCGTAAGAAGCCTCTTTTGCATGATTGTTTGGTGCAAAAGAAGTTCTTTGGCATGGCAGTAGTGGAGGCGACAGAAGACAATAATAATAGATTTCTTCTATTTTTTAATATTACTTTCTGCAATACACTTGATTGTAACGCTCTTCAAAAGCAATATATGATATGAATGTTATTTACATTGGTTTTGATCTGATTCGTTGATATTCTTGAATTCCGCACGATTATATTAATAGTAGAAATCATCGCTTCGTTCACGCGATCCCATCGATCCAACAAATATTTAATAATGTTAACATGTTACATATTTCAGACAAAGAATGTGCTTGATGTGTCAATGGAGTATTATAAAAAAAAGGGCGTACCCGGTGCTTGACTTAGCTCCCGCTCTGCGCAGGGTCCGGGGAGGGGCCGGATCGCTTC
>WOUH02000031.1:5686491-5702754 GCA_009936405.2 Stevia rebaudiana | reverse complement strand
TAAGCTGAGCCTTTCCAAATCATATGTAATCTCAGGTACCTAAGCAGGGGCACAAGGGAGGTTGCATGATGATGATTATCTGTTTAATACTTGTATTGTATTAGTTGTTATCGTATGATGTAATCTTATGCTTCCGCAATCATGTAATATCACTCTGATTATCATGTAATAAAAAGAATGGTTTGTTTTGGTACAATCTGTGTTGCATAATATAGACCGGTTGACTCGATCATGCCGTTTGACTGACCCGATTAGTTGGCAGACCGCCCCCTGGACCGGCCGGGGGCCGGGGAGCGGGGTGTCACAATGATAAACTCAATTACAAAGTTTTAATAGACCAATAAACTTACTAGTATACTAAACATAATTAACCATTTGCTTATAAAATGCCAAAGTTTTAATATATTGTTGAGTTTGTTTTTATGGGCCAATTTTGTCGCTTGTCGAGGGCCCGGAATTTTTGAATTCTCGGGGACAAGCGTGTTGTTTATATATATATATATATATATATATATATATATACTAGCTTACAAACTCGTGCATTACACGTGCTTACATAATAAAAACTAAAATTTGTAAAATTCAAATACAAAAATTGTTAAGACTTGAAACGTTAGAAACGATTTTTGTTAAAGGTGAACTGAAACTGTTAAGCATTGCAAATCCCAGGGATGAAAAATGCAATTTACTCATTTAAAAATATAAAATAAATAATTAATTAGATAATAACAAATTTAATTGATTTTAAATTATATATCTTTTTTTATATTAAGATAAACTCAAAAATATATAAAAATTCAAAAATTATGGTGTTGACATGTGACATTATTTGGAATCAAGTGTTAACTTTTTTGTCCTTAAGCCACTAACGGAAAACTATTAAAATTTGAAATGTTATGGATGAAATTTATTAAAACTTTAAACGTTAGAGACGAAAATTTTAAGACTTGAAACATATATCAACAATGAACTAAGAATTCAATTTTAGTTGTTTTAATTTTATATTGTTGGCTTTTGGTTAAAAAAAAAAAAACAATAAACTGTGCAAATGTCATAAATTTGTTTTGGATTTGTTGGGTATACAATTATATAAGTTTACTAAGGAGCTGTTTAGTAAAATTGTTCTGAATCATTAAATGATTTCACTGTTAAGAGTTTGCCTCTGAATCATTCTAACATCTTTATGAAACCTATTTATTAAGAGGTTGTCTAATTCATTAAGATATGTAACTAAACAACTACTTTCTCTTATCGATTCAGATTTCTACTCTTAATAAAATTATTAAGAGGCTACCAAACAACCTCTAAAATAGTTATTCGAAACCCGTGCATCAGACATGCATATTGAATAATGAAAATATTAAATTGTAAAATTACATAAGAAAAAAAATTAAATATGAATAAATGAAACTAAAAAGGAAAAAATAATATGTGTCGCATAATTGTTACATGTATCACAAACATCTACTTAGTTATTATAGATTACAAATATTAGACAAAAACTTTTTTGGAAATATGGTTAATTTAATGCTGCATTTTTTAGGAATTTTCGAGTCTTTCTTTTATATAAAGTAATTTGGGCTTGAGAATATATTATAATAAAAGTGTATTTCTTGGAGATTTTGTCATTGAATGTGTATTTCTTGAAGATTTTGTCTTTATTTGTGGGGCCACATTACTCCTTCTATATAAACCCTTTTCCCCATCCATCACATGACCATAGGCGAAGACACATATATTTGGTACTAGAAGTAACACAAACACCTGCTTATTTCCTTAATTAATTCAGGCAAAGGAAGTAATCATGCTAATGCATGCCTTCTTGCTTCTTGTTGCACTTTGTTGCTACATTTTCATAAAAAGGAACCGATCAAGAGACACTAGTAAACTCCCTCCTGGCTCACTTGGGTGGCCGTATATAGGCGAAACATTGCAACTTTATTCACAAGATCCAAACGTCTTCTTTGCTAATAAACATAAGAGGTATATATATATATAATTAATTTATTAATTATAATAAATCTAGTTTATCCTAATGTTGTTATTCTTAACCTTATGAACTTGGTTTCTTTAGATATGGTGAAATATTCAAGACCCATATCTTAGGTTGTCCTAGCATCATGTTGGCTAGCCCTGAGGCAGCACGGTTCGTGTTGGTTAACCAAGCTCACTTGTTCAAGCCAACTTACCCCAAAAGTAAAGAGAACTTGATTGGCCCATTGGCACTGTTTTTTCATCAAGGCGAGTACCACACTCGCCTTAGGAAGTTAGTCCAAGGTTCTTTATCGCTTGATAATCTCCATAAGTTGGTTCCTGATATCGAAGAAATAGCGATCTCCGCCTTGGAATCATGGGCCAGTGGCCATGTCATCAACACCTTTCAAGAAATGAAAAAGGTTTGTTTTTTTCCTTTCTTTTTCCTAATTTCATTCTTTCATTTGGCTTCATTCTTATGTACTTATTGACAAATCCATATAGATTTGGTTGATAATTTCGTGTTTTGATTTTAGCTATCTTTCGAAGTTGGAATCCTCGCTATATTCGGACACTTGGAGGCTAACCACAAAGAACAACTCAAGAAAAACTATACCATATTAGACAAAGGTTACAATTCTTTCCCAACTAAACTACCAGGAACTCGCTACAAAAAAGCTTTGTTGGTAAGTCAAGATTATTATATTCCATTGTCCTTTTTTTATTGTTTTCATTCAAAACTCCAAAATCAACCTATAATTTGGATCTTTTTAACTAATTAACTTAATTATTACCAACTTTTTGCAGGCTAGAAGACGGCTACAAGAAATTTTGAAAGAAATCATTTTTGAGAGGAAAGAAAAGAGGGTAACTGAGAAAGATCTATTGGGATGTTTGTTAAATTTCAAGGATGAAAATGGTGGATGTTTGAATGAAGATCAAATTGCTGATAATATTATTGGGGTTTTATTTGCTGCACAAGATACAACAGCCAGTGCCTTAACTTGGATTCTAAAGTACTTGTATGATCACCCGAAACTTCTAGAGAGTGTTAAGGTGAGGATCTAAAAGTCGCATTATTTAATATATAGATCACCTAAATTATTATTATTATTTTTTTATAAAAATATGGAACTTTGTGTTTCTATAGGAAGAACAAAAGGTTATCTACAAGCTTAATGATCATGGTAATCTTCATTTGACATGGGCCCAAACTAGGAATATGCCAATTACTTACAAGGTATGCACTTAAAGTTTCTGACAAGAAGTTTATATATAGAAAGGTACTGATTGTTATGCACAAGGCACACCTCAATATGGCATGTCTAGCTGGATCATGGTTGGACTTGATTATAATAAAAACGTGTGTAATTATGGATGTGTATAACCTAAATAAGAAGATGTTTATTGTGTATTTGTGTAATATATATATAAAACTGAAAGTTAACTTATGCCATTTTCTTAATTAATCAGGTGATTATGGAGAGCTTGAGAATGGCAAGCATTATTTCATTCACATTTAGAGAGGCAGTTACTGATGTAAAATACAAGGGTAAGATTTTATAATTATTTAATCCTTCAAATTATTCTTTTCTTTGGTTTAACATTTGTGTCTAAATTATTGTTTATTTGAGTAAATGTTTTACAAATTATATCATATGATTTCAAACAGGTTACCTAATACCAAAAGGTTGGAAAGTCATGCCTTTGTTTAGAAGCATCCATCACAATCCTGAATTCTTTTCTAATCCTCAACAATTTGACCCTTCAAGATTCGAGGTAATTAAAACAAACGAATTTCGATCAATTACGGGTTCTTGTCCAAACATTGTTATGTGTAATTGTGTTTAATTAAAACTTTATTTAATAATTATCTAGGTCGCGCCAAAACCGAATACATTCATGCCATTTGGAAGTGGGGTCCATGCTTGTCCTGGAAATGAACTTGCCAAATTAGAAATGCTCATCATGGTTCACCATTTGGTCATTAGATATAGGTAAAATTTCATTTTTTTTAAACTAGTTGAACCCAAATGATCACCTTACAAACCGCTGAAAGTGAGCTATAAGTAGTATATATGCTTTACAAGTTTAGATCACTAAGAGTGAAATACAAATGTATGGTAGAAATTAGGCTTTATAAAGTGAATATGATCTAACATCATGATGATCATGATTATGATTTTGGTTGCAGATGGAAAGTGGAGGGATCCGAAAGTGGGATTCAATATGGTCCATTTCCAATACCAATTCATGGACTTCCTGCAAGATTTGAGAAAGAATCTATTCAAGAAAAGAGAACATGAATATGTGGTGGTTAATGGTTTTTGATCTTATAGTAGAAAGTAGATTAAGTTATTAAAGGATTAAAGATTTCTACTTTTTGTTCTACATTATTGCCATTGTGTACCACCTCTAATGATGCAAGTTTTATTCTAAATGTATCTTTTTTTTAACGGCATTCTGGAGGTATCTAGTATTATTAAAGAAACATTGGTCCGAATCATCCATTGAACTAATGCCACGTGTCTCAATTGTCGGTGTGATGTGACAGCAGATGGAGGCGGTGCCCTCCAGCTGAGGGTTGCCCTCATTTAGTCAATTAAAATTTTGTGACCACCATTCATGCACTAACATATTATGGTTGTTATCTAGAGTTGATCAAGATCTCAAAATGATTTTGACTTTGATTACATCCCCTTTGGATTCAACTCAATTTATAATATAATATTAAGCTGAATAATATTTTAATATTATTTCACAAGTTCTCGTTTCCAAAGTTAAATTTATTGATAAAAGTAAGAAGTACTTTGGACTTTGGAGGGTTACATGACTCCTTAAATGAAGTAGAGTGCAAGATGAGCCAACCTCTTAATTCCTATATTCTTACAAACAAGTGTTGGATCTACAAAGTTCATTTTCGTAGTATTATTTATTTGATGATGTTATCGTTTAAAGAAAGTAAAATAATTAGAGAAGTCCAGTATGACAAATTCGCATATCTCACCCACTATATTTGCGAAAAGTAAGGTATCTTTATTAAAGTTTAAAGCTATGCCATGACATCATACATGTACATTCTTGGATATTATATTTTGCAGCTTATGTACCACTTACTTTATATACATGTTTTAGCCAATTAATTTAGATATAAGAAAACAACTATTTTCTCGATCGGTTATGTTATAACCTTGTGCTCATTTGTAAGAGAAAAAAAATCACGACTCTAGCCAATAGGTAGAGAGTCGGTCCTAACGATTCAAGTGTCCGGGATAAGTACAAAAAAAATGTCCTTAGCCCAAACAAATTATCAAGATCACAGTATTATAATGACATAACTTAATAGCTAACCAATGATTCGTGAAGCTCTCCTACATTCTTGGTAGCAAATTCTTTTATCATCTCTTCGTAGTACATACTTCTAGAATTTCGTTCCCAGTATATTTCGTCATTGTCAATCCATTAAGTCTTTGGCCGGAATGGTATATGGTTGTTGCTTTTTCTCTTTCATATACGGCGATCGGCTAAGTCTTTGATCACCTCTTCGCATTTTATATTATCTAAGTCTCTTATCACATCTTCGCAGTTTATATTCTTTGAGTCTTTTACGCATATCAAACCACCTATTAATATCTGTAATATGATTTAGGGAAATTTCATATTTGTCCGGATAACAAAATTGTAGAATAACATAAAAATTAAATTGTAGGATAACAAAATTACCAATTTGTGTACGGAATTCTTTGGTGGCTTTTGTTTTTTTCCATGTTCGGCGATCGGCGATCACTGTTGCTTTTTGTTTTGTTCTATCAACCATCGCATTTGTTGTACACCTGCTATGATCAACGTTTTGACAAACATGCCGAAGGTATTTAGAATCAATAGTCATAGTACGTTTTATACTAAATAAAGTACAATCACCAACATTTCCGACGAAAATCGTTCAGAATTCAATCGTTAGAGAAACAAAGTAGAAAATTTAATTTGCGACAAAATACCTAGGAAATTTTGTAATTGATCAACGATGAGAAACTTTTTTATAGGTCACACGCCAGCCAATTCAGTTAACCAGTTAATTTGTGCATTTCTAAATATGATGGAACATAGGGAAATGTTCACCAAGAAATCGAAAAAAATAGAGAACTATGAAACAATGACAATAAAAAAAACAATTTTCACATACGAAAAAACTCTTTTTACATATATATATATATATATATATATATATATATATATATATATATTTTACATATAAACACATGAAAACGTTATTTTAATTATATTAATTTTTTTTATTTTTTAGATTATTTTAAATTTTTTAATTTCTTTATTGAAACGACTTCTATTTATGTGTTATATGCAAATGATCTGAAAAATTATGCAAAACTGAGATTTTTCATATGTGAAACTGGATTTTTTTAATGGGTATTTTGCATGTGAAATACGAGATTCTTCAGTTTTCATTTTTTTAAGGTTTTACAACGAACATTCTCCATGAAACCTATTTCTAAGCTCTCCCTATTTGGATAACGAATTAAAGGACATTATAGACTGAATAAACGACATTACATATACCATCTTGATGCGGTTGCGGTTCTAAACCGGTTTTAAAACCAGTTTGTACAATCAGTTTGAGTGTTTTGTATTAACCGGAGGTTTGTAATCAATTTGCAATTTTCACACAAGAATCGGTTTGGAACTGGCTAAAGCAAAATCAATTTTTGGCTAGAAACTAGTTTTTGATATCGGCTTTTACCTGTTAACATGACCAATAATAGGAATACAAATTATTATACCGGTTAACCAGTTAGGTTCTGCATGTTCGGTGTTTTAAGTTCATGAAACTGGTTTCAAATCGGTTCAGTCAATGTAAAAAACGGTTCAATTTCAAAGAAACCAGTTTACACGGGTTAAATGATTTGTGCAGGTAAAAAAATATTATCAAAAACCACCTCTTGAAATTTGTATTTTATTCTTTTCTTAAGTTTTATCCAATTCAAACCATAACCCGAAATAATCGGGTGGATACGATGATGACAAACCCGATAGAAAAGACCACTCACCAATGCGATTATGCAAAGATGACAATCAAACAAAATACAATGCGGTGACACAATTGGGTTGCCATCCCTCGTTATTGATCAAATCATTCCACAATTGCATTCAATTATCCCCAAATCCTATAAACCCGATTCAACCCCTCTCGAATTTCATGTTTTCTCTTCATTCCCTTTTCAATTTCTTCACCAATTTTAGTCGAAACCGCTATCACCTCCAATGGCGACATCTGATCTCAAATCCACCGCCCTGATGGACCAAATGAAGATCCACTTTTCAACCGACGCCGGTAAAGCTCTCACGAAAAAGATCGGTCTCGTTTATCAGATCAATCTCGCTCCCAAGGTTGGAAAATTTGCTTGATTTACTGTACTGATCAAATCACAAGCTACTTGCATTTTGTTTTAAGAATTATTGTATCATACAACCTCGACTTTACAGAAAATTGGATTCAACGAGGAGACTTATGTTGTCGATCTGAAGAAAGGAGAGGTTACTAAAGGTATGTTGTTGTTTACATGTTTGTGTTATTTGTTCATTCCTTCTTGAGTTCTTGTGATTGTGGTGGTTTAAGCTAAGAATTATAGCTAAATTGGGGGCATTGCAAATGGTTTTGTTTAATTGAATGATTTTTTGCTGAATTTAATCTATCTTAAGTGCAAGTTATACGATGATTCATGGAAAATTCAGTTGTGGATATGTATATATATCGTATATTTCAATCCTTTAAAGTGATAAACCATTCAGGAAAGTGTAACAGATGATACATGTAACTGTGACTGCATTGTAATTGTTTCAATGATTTCAAAACATGTAGGCCCATATGAAGGAGGAAAGCCAGATGCCACATTCTCTTTCACAGATGAGGATTTCTACAAGATTGCAACTGGGAAAATGAATCCTCAAATTGCTTTCATGAGGTATAGATTTCCAGCAACGTTCATAATTATGGTTATTTGATATGAACAAATTGTTTTCTTAAATGTTGGATCATATGTACAGGGGTAAGATGAAGGTGAAGGGTAGTTTGAGTGCAGCCCAGAAGTTCACACCCGACATCTTTCCTAAACCCTCGAAGATGTAAGCAAGATTTTTCAACATTTTTTGTTAATTTGTAATGGGAGTGTTTTCTTTCATGTAATTTGGCTTTATTTGCTTGATTAATATCTTTAGTTCTCATTGAATATGAAGATAATTCACGTGTTATAACATCATTGACTACGGGTTATGTGATTCATGGTCTGGTTTTGCCAAAACTAAATTCTGGACTAAACTGTTAACTACATGTTTAGAAATCAACAAACCAAGCCAACCAGGTTTGTTGGGTTGGTAGGACCGGTCAAACCAACTAGAACGGTTTTGAACAGGTTGTTCAAATGCATTAGTGTAATCGTGGATTGATATTTATTTCAGCTGATTTGTTATACACACGAACGGTTCCGTTTCCATTAGATTGTTTCCCAAACTAGTTTGGGTTTCAAATGATTCAGGTTTGGGTCAACAAGCCAAAGCCGGGTCTTGATGGAACCGGTTTGGTTTAGGAATCGGTTTTTGAAAAGGAAAGTGACCTGTTCAATTTGATTCAGTTATGGTTATTTGACCGGTTTGGTTTAGGTTAATCGGCTTGAATGAGACAGGTTACAAACCGATTATAAACCGGCTGTCGGGGTTCAACCCTAACCGGTTCTTGCCAAATCGGCTTCAATATCTTTTTTTATCAAGGCTAGTTTTCCGCTTTGTTTCAAAACCAGGTTTTTCTATATCGTTAGTTTACATGGTTGTTTCTAGGAGTATAAATGAGTCAAGCCGCTTGTGAGCTACTTGATATCGGCTTTGCTAAAAGCTCAAATTTGACATAACCCAAATTAGCTTAAGCTTGAATTCGAGTTTAAAATTAAGTTTGTTTGATAAACAAGGAAACACAAAACGACCAATATCCATTTGATTAAACCATATAATCTCAAAGCGGCCAGTATCCATTTGTTTTACAGTCCGATCGGTTGTCATCCATGTTGGCGTGTTCTTAGAACTTAAACACAAACAAGCTCGTAATAAGAGGAAAAATGATCAATCTCTTGTGCTTGTTAAGATAGACGGGTAATTTTCACAAATTTCAATATTCACTCAAGTTAAATGCAAATGTGAAGTGATCAAAGCGTTTAAGTAACTAAGAATTAAGTGCGTAATACAAAATGAATATAAATAAACAGGTTATTATTATTATTTTTTTTTTTTTACTGTAACTTTCATAATTGTTACCAAAACCAAATCAGGATCTTAATTCTTTCTTCTCTAAACCAATTTTTTATCCTGTAATTCGATTCAATCCAAATAATTACACCCATGTGTAAAAGTGATTAAAGAGGTCAACAAATGGAAATACACGGTAACGTAGTTACTTGTCAACAAGCCAGAGGACCGTGTCTTGCACGAAGAAATCATGTAACGGGAATCATACATAGAACACAAGAAAAAACACAATTAATGTGTATCAAAAGGGCCCACGTATGCATAAACAATTTCAACGACCCAATAAAGTAACTGATGACGACCAACAAATCAACACATCAAGACTAAAACAAGTATTCAAGACTTTGCGTGTTGTCTATGTATCATCAAAACATACATGACTCGAATTGTTCTTATTATCTTAGTCGCATGTTTTCTTGCAACCTCAGATGCAGCAGCTACAACGTTGTTGTTTCAGGTTCAATTCACTTCACTTTCTTCTTGTGAGCATAAACTTTCAATCGTTCTGCTTAATTCCACCTTCGTTCATCAATGGTGTTCATAATTTTTTAGGGTTTTAACTGGGAATCATGCAACAAACAAGGCGGGTTGTACAATTCTTTAGTTGACTCCATTGATGACCTTGCAGCTGCAGGAGTTACTCATATTTGGCTTCCGCCACCCTCCCAATCTGTCGCGCCACAAGGTCTCTCTTCTTTACACGTGTCATTGCATATTTGTTTTAGTTTTTTTCTTTTTCGTAAATTACATCGGTTGTTATCGACGAATCACTTACGTCACTGATTGTTCGTCAATGATATTCGTATGTGTGGTATGAGCATCCTGCAGGATATATGCCTGGAAGATTATATGATCTCAATGCATCCAAGTACGGAAATGAAGATGACTTGAAGTCGTTGATCAAATCTTTCAAGAACAAAGGAATCAAAGTAATTGCTGACATAGTCATAAACCACCGGACAGCCGAAAAGCAAGACGAAAGAGGAATATGGTGTATATTTGAAGGGGGTACAACCGACGACCGCCTCGATTGGGGCCCATCTCTTATTTGCAAAGACGACATTGAGTACTCTGATGGAAACGGGAATCCAGACACTGGAGGACCGTTTCCACCAGCTCCAGATATTGATCACCTTAACCCAAGAGTCCAAAACGAGTTATCCGAATGGATGAACTGGTTAAAGACCGATATAGGTTTTGACGGGTGGCGGATTGATTTCGTAAGAGGTTATTCTCCGAGTATCACCAAAGTGTATATGACGAATACGTCTCCAGAGTTTGCGGTTGGTGAGTATTGGAACTCGGTGGCTATGGGACCAGATGGAAAACCGGATTACAACCAAGATCAACATCGAAATGAAATCATGAACTGGGTGCAAGAAAGTGGCGGTGGTTCATTAACCGCTTTTGATTTCACTACAAAGTTTATACTCCAAACCGCCGTTGAAGGTGAGTTGTGGAGATTAATTGACCCAAACGGTAAGCCTCCGGGGTTGATTGGAATCTTACCGCAACACGCGGTGACGTTTATTGATAATCATGACACCGGGTCGACCCAAAGGATTTCACCATTTCCATCTGATAAAGTTATGCAAGGATATGCATACATTCTCACCCATCCTGGTATCCCTTCATTGGTAAGATATATTATAGCATTTACTTAATGACATTTGATTAAACATACAAAAGAGTGTATTGTTAATGCTACAACGAACTTATAAACTATTTTTTTTTTGGTTATTTTTTTATTCTTTTTTTATAGTTCTACGATCATTTCTTTGATTGGGGCCTAAAGGATGAACTCACGAAGTTATCCGGGGTGAGAGGGAGAAACGGGATCACTGAAACGAGTCAAGTGAGGATACTTGCATATGAAAACGAGCTATATGTTGCATCGATTGATGAAAGAATTATAGTCAAAATCGGACCGAAAATGGATCTTGGAAATCTTATTCCTGAGAACTTTCCACTTGCTACTTCAGGGGAGAATTATGCTGTTTGGGAGAAAAAACCTTAAATAATCTGTGATTTGTAACTTTCGTGACAGTGTCACAATGAACTCGAATATATGTCTTATGATTATATTGATGGTTAAATCCACAACAATGTCTTAATATATTGTTCTTGTTTGCTTAAGAACATTGATTAAGTTAATACAAGATGGACGGTGTAATTTAACATTTTATTAACTATGTTTTAAGATCTATGACCACTTCTTCGATTGGGCTTGAAGGATGACCAAACAGGATTATGAAACCGATCGAGATCTATAAAAAGCCTTAAACAATATGTAATTTGTAACTCTAATACAATAAACTTAATTAACAAATAATGTTTTACAAGGAATGATGGGTTACTTTACTTACTTCTACAACTGTTTATGTTCATCAACTGTTCTTGCTTGAATTTCCTTTCTTCCTAGTGAAAAACAATAAAAATCTCGGAAAAAACGAACGTTTCTTTTTCTTTCGAGGCTTTACTTCCGACGATCCAGTCCCGTTATTATTATTGCTTTCGGTTTTTAAACCGAGTTTATGACTATCAGAGCTTTTGCTAGACTTAATACTAAATAAACTTCTAAAACCACCACTCGCTTTAGCTTTAAGCCTTTTCTCATGTTCAGATCTCCATGTTTTAAGCTCCTCTTCAAGCGCGGTCTTTCGTTCTTTCGCATTTTCAGCTCTATTTATCGCGCTCGAGAGTTGTTGTTTCTTTGATATTATATCGGCATTCACTTGTTCAAGCTTGTTTTGAGCATTTAACTCGGATTCTTTTGCTAAATCTATTTGAGAAATTGCGTCGGACACACTTGTATTACCTTCATCCTCAGCTTCCTTACCTTTTCTACTTAGATCATAATATTCCTCTACCGAAATAGTAATCTTGGAGTCGGTTTCACTTATATTGTTTCTATCCGATTCACTCTCGTGTAGCGCGCTAATCGTTCCAAGCGCTAATCTTTCTGATGCACGCGTCGCCTCAATCTCTT
The DNA here is from genome assembly GCA_009936405.2 of Stevia rebaudiana. Classification (NCBI taxonomy): domain Eukaryota; kingdom Viridiplantae; phylum Streptophyta; class Magnoliopsida; order Asterales; family Asteraceae; genus Stevia; species Stevia rebaudiana. The sequence continues at coordinate 5,690,483 of WOUH02000031.1, read as the reverse complement.
TCAAAGTAGCATTTAGTTTACTAATCATGTTGTTTTCACCGTCTTTTGCTTTACTCGCAACTTCTTCTGCTTTTTGCAACTCTTGACGAGCTTTTTCAACGCGCGATTTGGCATGTTCGGCTTCTTCAACCACCTGCTCGAGTTGTATTGGCATTTGCAAAGTTCTTTCTCGCGCTTCTTTTTCTTTCTTTTGAATCAATTCAACTTCTGAAATCAATCTTTTTATATCGACTTCAAGAGCCTCGATTGGAACTGCTGCAAGTTCTTCCTTTTTCTTAGCTGCAACAAGTGTTTCTTTCTCTTTTTCCATATCCAAATTCAATGAAGTTGCAAACTGTTTCAATCTGTTAACATCATCTGTTGCTTTTTCGATTTCTTTCTTCAGTTCTTCAAGGTCCATCTTTGCTGAATCAACTGCTGATTGTATATCTTTATGATTTTCCTCCATGTAAGCTGTTAACTCAGCTTTTAAACTTTGAACCACGACTAAAGCTTTATCGATTTTTAACTTTAGATCTTCCATTTCAGTGATCTGTTGGTTAACTTTTTTCAATTCTTGTTCAGATTTCTTCAGTTCTTCTTCCCAATTTAAAACCTCTTTTTCACGCGCTATAACTATTCCGGTTCGGTGTTCTTCTACCTCCAAATGAGCAGCATGTGCTGATTCCAACGCCTCTTTCGTTGTTATCAATTCAATCGTCAACGCTTCAAGTTTTCTCTCAATTTCTTTAGAATTAAACTCAGTTTCCTCCGCGTTCTTTACAGCTAGATCGCGATCAGACAGAAGTAAACCGTAATCTTCCCGGAGGTATTTGAGCTCGGTTTTAACCGCTTTCAGTTCAGAAACTGCAGATTGATGCCGAGCTTGTGCAACTTCTAATTGCGTCTTTGCTACAATGCTTGATTCATCTTCAATCCCTTGTTCCATTTCTTCAACTCGAAGTTTTGCAAGTTCAGCATCTTGTTTTGCTTGATGTTCTTCGGTTTCTGCTCTTTCAAGATTCAATCTCAAATCTTCAAGAAGCCTTTTTGTGTTATCAAGATCCTTCAACACCTGTTGTTTTGATTCTTCTGCAGCTTCTGATTGTTTCTTGAAAATGGGGATCTGTTCCTTTGCTTTTCTGAGTTCTTGTGCTACATATCTGCGTCTCTGCAAATTTAAGATAAGTTTATGAGTAAATTTGCAGACATGAAGATGAAGATGAAGATGAAGATGAAGATGATGACGATGATGATGAAAGAGTGAAGTCAGAAAATACCTCAGCAATCTGGATTTTATGCGTTTTCCAGTCAACGATTCCTCTAAACATGGAAACGGCTGCTTTTACGGATTCAAAAGGTGCGGTGGTATCGATCTCTGCTGAAAAACTTTTAGATTTCTCAACTGTTTTCTCAGAATTAACTTTCTCTGACTTTTGATTAGCATCATGAGATGTCTCTTCATGTTTGTGAATCTTAACATTTGCAATCCCAGAAGAACATTCTTGATCATTGGAACCATCTTCATGAACATGATCATCACCTGTATGACCATCTTCTTGAACATGATCTTGACCTATAGAATCACGTTCCATTTCATAAAATTTATATTCAGCTTGTTTTTCTTCTGTTTGCTGGATAGCGCGTTTTGGGGAAGATTTTAACCGATCATCTATTGGGGAATTTGATGGTTTAGAGTTGATTAATGATTTTTGTCTAATTGCAGGTTCCTCTGAAATATTTTGTTTGGGTAATGAACCACCAAAAACAACTTTACCATTATTTGCTTCATCTCCATTCGTGACCAGATTAGCTGATCTTCCATCGTTAGTGGTTACATTTTCTTCAACAATTTTCGCTTCATCCATTCCAGAATGGTTCTAAACAAGCACCTTTAACTGGATATCTGAAATTTAATTGATCAAACAAACTGATTCAACATTCAAATTAAACAACTCACGGAAAATTATATTCTATTTGGACCAAGTTTATCAATCAACAGCAAATCGATCCCAAAACAAAAAAATTAAATTCATTTTTCCTGCATAATGACAGCAACATCCCACGGATTAACGAGGGTAATCATCTTCAAAGACGACAAAAACAATTGAAGGTAAATAAAATCTGAAAATTGCTATATTTTACAAAGGATCATACAAAATATTCAATGATAAACATGTATCGTCAATTTGACACAAATTTTGGAGGAATTAAACGCATACCGGGAAATCCAGAGGATTTTAGCCAAAAATAACTTATGAACTCCATAAAATCAGCGATTATAGCTTCGAAATCACAATGAAGAAGCCAAATAAAAAAGATGATGAATTGATGAAGAAAGTCAATCGAAAACCCCAAAACTAAAGGAAATAATGATCGTAACGGAAAGAATACCAATTTCACCCCAACTGTGACGCGAAAGTGCGCAATTTTTCGAATTTTGTTTGGGGTTTGTCTATTTTTAGTTTAAACCATTATTTGGTCTCTAATTTAAGAGGAGATTTAATTTGTTTTTCTTTGTCCTCTAAATTAAATTTTGTTTTCTTTTCTAACATTTATCTCTCACTTCTCTATTACCTAAACCCGGACTGGGTTCTAGTGTCACTTGTAAAAAAAAAAGGTGTACTGTTATTGATAAATTCTAACCGTTCTTTACATGTGCTTGATTTAACAAATTGTGAACCATGAAATGACATTTATTTTCTCCACCAATAGTTTTTTTTTTACTATATCTTCTTTGTTGATGACCGATCACTCATGCTTCGCTTGGTAGTTTAGAAATTTACATAATATTTGTAGTTTTTTTTTTTATTTGTTCAAACTTAATTTTCGTGCAAAGTTAAAATTTTCCAAAGTAATTGAGGAACTGTTAACCATCTGATTCAACATTTATTATCCGAAAACGGCACTGGTCATCGCATCTCTTGTCTACATGTGCCTTAACAAAATGGATGTGTCGAATGCAAGCATTATTATGTAATTTAATACCACATGCACTCGCAGCTCTTTGGTTCGATCAATTTGTTTCAGTTACTTACATTAATAGTTGGCACAAATCACTACTCCTAGTAAACAAGTCTAAGTTTGAGCGTATTTTCCACACTGCTCCATGTTAGGCTCGCTTTTGATTTTTTGGATGCGATGTGTTTTTATATCTTTGAGATTATGCAAAACACAAACTTAATCCCAGAAGTGCACCATGCTTTTACTTTGGGTATAATATCAACACAAAGGTGACTAGTACTTATTGTGTGGGTATTAAGATGCACATTAGGATGGTTGTATTAAGACTCAACATGCTGCTTATGGGTACTCTATTTACTTAATGTTTATCGTAAACACAAATGAAACCATTAAATGCATTGTATGTAACATCCGCGAAATTCAGGTCAAATTCCGACTCTACTATACGTACATTTATACGTATTATCACATATACTTGAATTTTACACCAAAATAATTATGCGTGTAATTAAACTCAATCGATTAATTCCCGGTCACGCGAACGGATAAACAAAAACATTACGTAACCAACACCGAACGGGAGATGCCGATTTCCGAATTTAAAACCGCGAACTAAAATAATAACTAATCGAACAAACGTGTCTACAGTTGTAACCGAGCCCACAAAGCCAAAAGTTGATACTTCAACACCTACTCCCGCTACTACACCGACCGAGCCTTCATCTTCAAACCGTAACCAAAAAAGAAAGGCTCGAAACTTCGCTGCTACAGCACCGACTACTCAACTTGCACCAGTCCCGATCAACCAACACCCCGCTCAAAACACGGGCCCGGTTCAAAAGCCTTATTTCGGGAAGCAACCGCAATGCAATCATTGCCGTATGCATCACCCACCTCACCAACCGTGTCGATACTGCAACAATTGTGGACGATTCGGGCATACTCGAGAGGTGTGTCGGTCAAATCAGCAACCAATGAATCAAACAACTCAAACCAACCGCAACATGGTCCAGAATCACCAAGCGCCGCAAATTATAATTCAAGGGCCG
>WOUH02000031.1:5657778-5677365 GCA_009936405.2 Stevia rebaudiana | reverse complement strand
TAGTTAACCATTGAGCTTGTGAACAATCATTGCGGTCACGCCGGTGTTTCCGCCACCGGCAGGGTGTGACATTGTACGTCAAGAATATGAATATCTGAAAGGATCAGGATTGACTGAACATATTTGCATCTCACCAACACAAATCTGGAACAAAAACAAGCAAAGTGTAGAAACAAGAATCGACAGGTTAAAACAAATCACCAACTTGATTATCTAATCAAACAATAACTACAGTCGAACATATCAACAAAAAACTCATCAACTCGATGAATATTCAAACCCTAGATCAGAAAAAAATGAGATTGTAAACACATAAAAATATCTCAACTATTAGACTTATTCTAGTCTCTCTCAACACCAACTTCGGATGACCCGCTCAAGGCCCGCTACCCGCTCCAGATCGTGGTGCATGCCCCCAAACTATTACAAGTCCATATCTACAATCCACCGGATCAAAGATTAATCAAACACAAAATAGTTATGAGGATAAAATAGTCATTTTACACGGTCATTCAGATGTTCAACCAAACAACAATATTAATTCATTACTTAGATTTTACTGATTTAAAGTTTCTTACCCAATCACACTTCTTAAGAATTAATCTCTTAATTTACCCAATCAAACTTGTTATTAATTCATCTCTTAATGACACTAAAATTGCTTAACAACCCTAACTAGTAGCTAAGAAAGTTCCCACCGTCCTAAGAATTCATATTAAAACCACACACGGTACCAATCTAGTATTCTAAATATCTAACCATTTATTTGCCTATATCACCATCGCTTGCGCCTGTAAACCTATCATTTACATATTGCAGTTCCGACTATCGTTCTCGTTTTCTTCCTTCAGATCAAATTGATTTTAATTATCAATCGCTTTCGGATTGTAATCTCGGTGCAGCCTCCATCTTCTACACTGTATTGCTCCTGAACGAACTCAAGCATGGCGACGGCATCAGGTTCATATTTATCTATTCCCCCGAAATTTGTTTGATTTCCCTGAAACTGTTTTTTTTTGCTGTTTATGGCTCTTAATGTTCTAACGATCTTTTTATTCTACAGTTTGTGCCCTAGCAATGCTTATAGATAAATTTTGTTATTCAGTTTAGGGTTTTGTTAGCAATTGTAGTCTGCGTTTGAATCTCGAAATCTCCATTTGTTTATACGAGAGTACCAACGTTTTTCATTCGATTTGATCCAATTTTGTGCCTTTTTATGTTTATACTTCTTCGAATTACGTCAAATACTGAATCGAAGATGTTGATCTTCGCCCCTAATTTTCAGTTACCTATTAGGGTTTCTGTTAGTGTTGTGTTCATTGTTTCATCCCTTGAGTGTTGCCAATTAGCAGTCATTCCAATTAGAGCAGACCTTTTCCGTAGTGATCATAGTCTGTTGTAATTTGATTGTTGGAAACAATTGGGATTCTGAACATTTTTGCTGTATACATGGAGTTCAGTTGAGTTCTTTCGAAATGAATGATATATCTGTTGCTAGATCTTCCATCAAGATGTCATGATACTAGCTTTTAATTACCCTGTTATATCATTAGATGACGTTACCACAAGAAAGTTGTACCTTTTTCCTTTTCCACTGTGCTGATATTGTATCTGTTTTTTATTTTAGTGGCGTTCAAATCCCGAGAGGATCACCGAAAGCAGATGGAACTAGAAGAAGCACGTAAAGCTGGACTTGCACCTGCTGAGGTTGATGAAGATGGAAAAGAAATCAATCCACATATTCCTCAATATATGTCATCTGCTCCTTGGTATCTTAATGCAGAGAGACCGGTATGCAATCTTTAAATATATATATATATATATGTGTGTGTGTGTGTGTATACATGTATCTTATTATGTATATTTGTTTAGTACCCTCTTTAGAAGTCAGATTATTGAAACTATTGTTTTCTATAGAGTTTAAAACATCAAAGGAAATGGAAATCAGATCCAAATTATACAAAGTCATGGTATGACAGAGGTGCGAAAATATACCAAGCTGACAAGTACAGAAAGGGTGCATGTGAAAAGTAAGAATTTTTTTTTATTATAATGTGAAGTTTGTGTTACGTGTCACGAATATGTAACGTTTGTATATGATTATTGCAGTTGTGGAGCCATGACACACACAAAGAAGACATGCATGGATAGGCCACGGAAGCTAGGGGCAAAATGGACAAGTAAAAATATTGCACCGGATGAGAAAATAGAGAGTTTTGAGCTTGATTATGATGGAAAGCGGGACAGATGGAATGGATATGATGCTGCATCATACGCGCATGTTATTGAACGATATGAGGCGAGAGATGAAGCTAGAAAAAAGTTCTTGAAAGAACAACAATTTAAAAAGCTTGAAGAGAAGGATGATAGTGAAATTGCTGATAGTGATGATGAAGACAATGAAGATGGTTTGAAGGTTGATGAAGCCAAAGTTGATGAAAGTAAACAGATGGATTTTGCAAAAGTTGAGAAGCGTGTGCGTACTACTGGTGGTGGTAGCACAGGGACTGTTAGGTGGGTCCCACATTCTCGTTCTTTAGATCTTTATTTATCTTCTTTCCTTAAAACTTTTTATGTTTTGCTTCTTGAAAGTAATAGTCTGAGATGGTAAATTGTATTTGTTTAGGAACTTGCGTATTCGAGAAGATACCGCAAAATATCTGCTTAATCTTGATGTCAATTCTGCTCACTATGATCCTAAAACTCGTTCCATGCGTGAGGATCCTCTTCCGGATATGGACCCGAATGAAAAGTTTTATGCGGTGAGTTTCTTTGATAGTATTATGTTGTGGGTTTTGTTTGTATTAAACATTAAACATTTAACTCAGTTTTATCTTGCAAGCTTACAGCTAATTGTATTAATTATTATTGTAGGGTGATAATCAAAACAGAGTTAGTGGTCAAGCTTTGGAGTTCAAGCAGCTTAATATACACGCATGGGAAGCATTTGATAAAGGAAATGATGTGCACATGCAAGCAGCTCCATCGCAAGCTGAATTATTGTTCAAAAATTATAAAATTAATAAAGAAAAACTCAAATCCAAAGTTAAAGAAACCGTTCTTGAAAAGTACGGAAATGCAGCTACTGAAGAAGTTCTTCCAAGAGAACTTTTATTGGGACAAAGTGAAAGAGAAGTTGAATATGATCGTGCTGGTAGGATCATAAAGGGCCAGGTAAACTTTAAAAATAAATTAAAGTTTTTTTGAAGTATGTATATTATTGTAATTTTTTGAAATATAGATTCGATTATGTGATTTTGCAGGAAATGGCTTTGCCAAAGAGCAAATATGAAGAAGATGTTTATATTAATAATCACACCGCGGTTTGGGGTTCATGGTGGAAAGATCATCAATGGGGATACAAATGTTGCAAACAGTTTGTTAGAAACAGTTATTGCACAGGTGCTGCTGGAATTGAAGCTGCTGAAGCTGCTGCAGATTTAATGAAAGCGAATATTGCGCGTAAAGAGGCTTCTGAAGGTTCGGTTTCTTTTAATTTCATGCATGTGTTTTTCAGTTTTGACTGTTTTGTACTGAACGGGTCATTTGGGTTATCTTTTATTTCTCATGGGTCAAATGTGCCAAGTTATAAGATTTAGCTAGAAAGAAAACAAGTCAATTTGGTGGAATTTGCCCATAGTTTATGAAGTTAAATCTTGTTGTACTAATGATTAATCATTAACTACCCTTAAGATGGTTATGAATAAATAAAAATATTTGTTTTTAGTTCTAAAACATAGCAATAAGTTCTTCTATGTCTATATTGAGCAACACTTACAAAAATTACTAGAATTTTTTTTTCTTTAATCTTGTTTTTTAGTTTTCTTGTTTTCTTGACTTTATATATTTATCTTGTTTTCTTGACTAACCTATGGGTTTAATAACTGCCATAATACCCGTAAGTTTACCTAAATGACCCATTTTCCCCATACTAAGATTTACATAATACAAATAACGCATGACTTATTAATAAACAAAATCTTGAAGTCTAGTTTATTTCCAACAACCCCTACTTCTGGGGTTCGTTGTCATACATTTTTGTTTAAGTTTGTACGAGATACTTGTTATATTGTGACTAATTTGCATTTACTTTTTTAATTTGTTTATGTTACTATAACTATCATTGTTAGAATAATGTTGAAATTCATTTGCTTATTATTTAATTTGGGTTGATAGATGTTATTGCTCCAACTGAGGAAAAGCAGCTTGCTACTTGGGGAACTGAAATACCTGATGATTTAGTTTTGGACCAAGTTAAACTTGCAGAATCACTTAAAAAGGTGAGTTTTATAAAAAAAAATAATTCTAAATTATATATATTTTTTACATCATTTGCTCCTAAAACATTTAAGCAGAATCAAGTTCTTAATGATTAACAATCACTTCTAGAACTCCTAGTTTTGGATAAATGATTATCTGTGTATGTTAAGATTATTTAACTTGACGAACTTTTCAATAACAGAAATTGTTGCATTAATAAATAGAATTTAGAATTGTGTTTTTATTATAACATTCTAATTTATAACTGATGTTGATCTGGATAGGAGGACAAAAGAAGGAAAGAAGAGAAGGATGAAAGGAAACGCAAATACAACGTCAAATGGAATGATGAGGTTTGTGTAACAAAAGATTTAGCTTCTTGTTGAATAATATTATTCTTGATTTCCATATTTCACTTATTTAACTTATTAATTATTATTTAAAAAAAAAAAAAAAAAAGACGGGTGAATTAAGATTTGTACATTTGGTGATTTCAGGTGACGGCTGAGGATATGGAAGCATATAGGATGAAGAAAGTTCATCATGATGACCCAATGAAAGACTTTTTAAACTAAACTGTCTTCAGAATGTATAATTATGCAGTTCTTGTAATGTAAGTACTTCAACTAAATTCTAGTTTCTTTGAAAATCGACGTGACATAATAAACGCATCTATGTTGAATCGTGATGGCTTGATGATAACTGACTTTTATACGTTTGATATTTTATTTCATTTTTTATTTTTTTGGTAATGCTGTGATGGTTTTTTTTGTCGGTATTTAGTTTGGATCATCTGTTGGCTTTTCATTTGAGTTTTTTTATTCAAATGTGTAATAGTCTTTTACCTTCAATTTTCTTGAAGAACAACAGTTTTTTTGGACAATGAATTAACAAAATAAGGTTGGTAAATTAAAGTGGTTCTTGCCAGTTAAGCTAAGGGATGCTAAATAAATGTCAACACGTGTTTTAACACTTAATCAATTGCTTCAACTTGTTATTAACATTTTTGGAATCCATCTACATTTTTGGAATCCATCTACATAAGTTGGACTTGTTATTAACATTTTTGCTTCAACTTTGTTTTTGTTTTTATTAGGATTGGTTTTATTATTCAAAAAGGGATGGCGGCACAACTTTTGCCCGTTTGCGTGCTTTACAATTGACTTTTGTTTTAACAGAAATAGTATTTTTAACCGTAAAAGAAATAATAATAAAATTTTAACATATTTTAAATGATTTAGAAAATTCCGTATGCAATGTTTCGATAGGTTTGTTTTAATTTAAGTTCCGATAAAAAGTTTATTTGAAGCCAACCCAACCTACATGTTTGTAATAAATTTATATAAGAGCATCCACATTCGAATTTTTTTCTTTATCTTTGTAATTCATAAAAAATTACTATATTTTCTTTCTTTTATTTAATTAAATTATAATATTTTTTACCTTTATCACTATTTTCTCTCTCTCCAATTCAATTAAATAATAGTTTTTGTACCTTTATTATTACATTTGTCTCTCTCCAATTTACTTTAATAAATAGTGTTTATCTATATTTACTGGTTTCATCGGTTTCTCTATATCTCTCTACTTACAATCACTTTCAACCAATCTTTATAATATAAATAACTCATTCACAGAGTTTTTAAAGACTCTAATGTAAATACTCTAATGTACGTACCTATTTTATTGTAAACGATAAACAAATCATTATTCGTGGGTGGAGTTGGAACAAATGGTGTAGACGATCTGCATGGAGCGCGATGCTGATTGTGTACAAGAATTTTTTAATCGAGGCACAAATATGTTAATTGTTGGTTAAACAATTGTCACAACCACCTAGAGACCGTCCCTCTTAGGTACTTTCTCTTTTGTATAATATATTTACACATTTCATTGAAACTAAGGTATAAAATGACTTATTATGAAATAATATAAAATAATTCTAAAGTTAAATAACATAAAATAGAATTAAGTTACTTAAAACTATATATTTTTAATGATAAACTACTTTAGAATCCAGAATTTATTTGTCATTGTTGATACTATTCGAGAATATTTAGCAAAGTTATTAGTGACCTTTACGTAATTCTTCCGTCTGAAATCTAACACTAATACCAGTTAAAGTTAATGCTCACGTGAATATATTCTACGAAGCTTTACTGGCGAATCCTCGTCAGTACTGTCTGTCACCGATGAAGTTCCAAAAGAATTTATTAGATGTTGCTCATTTGTTTTAAGGTGGCACTTTGACACGAGCATGAGTATTGAGAAGGGGATATCACACTTAGTAAATATAAAAAATAAGTCGAAAATTTAGTTTTTAAACAAATTATTTTCTACTTATTAAAAAATATACATGTAAAAACATGCGACAAAACATTATTAAACAATATCTGAGTGATGCTTAAATCCATGGTTGGTGCACCTATAATCCCACTTGAGCCAATCATTATTGATAATAGTATTTGATATTAACATAATTGAGCTTACACGATGCTTAATTTAATCTCAACCGATCATTCCTTGTTTAAAGTATTTAATTCCAGGTATTAAGTTTTCACTTGATGCCTTAGTCTTACCCAAAAAAGCCACGTATGAAAAATATCCAGTTCCAGAAAATAGCATCTGGTAAATGTTTCTAAAAATAATCTCTATTGTCAAATCATTGCATCAATTGCGATACAAAATTAACATAATGTCTGAATTACTTTTGCTTATAAGTGATAATAAATTAATATTTGCATTTATAGAGTAACTACGACATCTCAACAAACCAATATTCTGAAATCTTATAACATAAGTCTAGCTACAACTTATGCACATCTTGAAAAGGAAGCTATTAAAATATATACAACCTTAATTTGTAACACGTCTCATATGTGTTAAGTAGACAACCGATCTATAGATCGCACCATAAGCGAGGGAACAAAGAAGAAAAGTCAGTTCAATAAGAAAGATTTTGATGGGGTGATTTCAGTAGCAAAATTTGCCCTTATCGTAGTAAAACTGATTTATGCCTGAAATATTACCCGTATTCTCGCATTTATATTTGGAATATGATTGAAGCTTATAAAATGATAATTTAAAGAAATTCAAACCCAGAGTTATACGCGAGCTAGCTTTAACTAAAGAGTGTTTCACAAATTGCTAAAATAGGTCTCAAACCCAATGTCATTTATAATCATTGTTCAAGTAGTTCGGAATTTTCCTTATGTGGAATCAAAGAAAAAATAGTTTTTGATCCTTTAAATCCACGTTTATATGGAAGGGTTAGGTTCAAATAAAAAGACGTCTTATAGTAAGAAGGTATGAGAAGAGTTTCAAACGGACCCCGATTGGGCTCATTTCTAGCGGCGGTGGAACCGTCTCGTCGAACCCTTTAATGTTAGCTTTTGGGGTTAAGTTTACCGTTAAATATTTTTAGATTGACTAAAATACTCTTATTTTGTAAAAACATCAAATTTTAATATTTATATAAGAACTAATTTCAAATACAATCATCCTAGATAGGCACCCCGACACCCCTTGTGCCTTAACCAAACCTCCAAATCGTAGAAATCGATTGATAAATCAAGCAATCAGCAACCGGATTCAAAAACTCGTCTTCATTTCCGACCATCTATTTCGATTTTCAATCAACATTATAAGTCGATCTGACTTTATCTTTTTGGTAGTTAAGATATGAGTTTTCTTAGAAGTTTTGGGAGACAGGAAGCAACAATTGGCTGGTGGTGCCTACGATGGTTGTTCGCGATGGCCGAAGAAACAGTGGTACTGTGGGGTGCGATGGGGATAGTCTCCAACTTTAAGGATTGTAGAGGCGACAATGCCGATCACTTTGTTTTTCCTTGTTTCATGTTATGAACTCACTCCATCTATTTGTTTTCATGAAAGGTGGGCTTGGATCCGGAATCATCATCTATATGCCATAGAAGATGACCGGATTCTGATCTGTGAAGTTTGAGAGAAGGAGAAAATGAGACGAAGTGATGATGGGTCCAAAAATTTAGATGGATTCATATGTAGATATTTAAACATATTTAAATTTGATATTTTTAAATACTTAAGGACGATCTTGAAGAATATATTGGTCATTGTAAATGAACTAAGATTACTAAAGCATATATTTAATGAATGCACATATATAATCTTTATACAAGTATAATTCATTCCAGTACATCAATAATTCAATTCAACCATATTATAACTCGAATGTATTTGCCAGAATCAATAGATTAAATGAATTATGATTACTAAAAGATTAAATGAATGCACATATATTATCTTCATACAAGTATAATTCATTCCATATGTACATCAAGAATTCACTACAACCATATATAATAACTCGAATGTATTTGCCAAAATCAAAACCAATAATCAACATACGCATGAAATTAAATCATCTTCAAGAAACTCATATACAGGTATCAACCGCGGCGTCTCGGATCTGTAACATTGATCCTCCAATGCTCATCAGGAAACCCAATTTTCTTCGCTTGCATTCGATCCCATTTCAACTCAATCTTCCTCTGCTTCGTTAACTTACAATGCTCTTGCAAGCTCTCATCAATGGTGTCATGAATCTTCCACCATGTCCGATGCGCAACATCACTCGCGTACACTCGTTGATCTCCAATATCCCAATTACAATCATAATCCCTATAACAAGCCCATGGCTTGAGTCCCAAGTAATGTATCGAGTATAGCTTCGGTGGATCGGCTCCAAACAACTGGTTTTTCATGCTGGTTTCAACCGTCGTGTTCGACCAGAAGTTCTTCAAGAAGTTAACTCGTCTCGGTAATCTATGCCAATACACAAATATCTCGTTCAAAAACCCTTGATCGCCACCATTATATGAAACAATTTCATTAGTTTGTTGCATGAAATGCATGAACGTACAATTTGATGGTTCAATAACCATGATACCGGAATTGAATATTGAATTGTCGTTTCCGACAGCAGACATTTGTGGGAACGAGAAGATAATGTCTAGGTTGCGAAGAACGATGATGTCGGAATCAATGAAGATTACTTTATTATAATCGGTTAACTGCCATAACCGGAACTTGCTGTAGTTGTACTCGTTGTAGGTGTTTTTTTCAGCACGCGGGTTGCGGATGCGTTCGATGATTCGTATGGTCCAACCGGCTTCGGCTAAGGCTTGACGTTTTGGGACCGAGATCGAGGTGTCGATTAGGAGGATGAGGTCGCGTTCGGTTCCGGTTTTTAGTAGGGTTTGGGCTAACATGATGGCACCGCAGACGTATGATTCCGACGAGTGGAGAACTGTCGCATAGGCTTCACGTTTTTTCGATTTACTCCTTGTGATTCTTTGTTTAATCTTTTCTGCATCGTATACCTCATCATTTCCTGTTTAAAAAATAAACAAAGATTGATAATTTTATCCATGCTTTGTGTAATTGATTATCAAATTTTTTTATGGTTGATGTGGGTCAACTTTTATTATAGAAATAAATTAAGGTGAAATTACATCAATCAAATGTAAACATGAAATAAGCTGTAACGCGAGTAATATATTATTTATTTGGAAATAATAATTATTTTATCAACCTCATGACGTAAATATATATATATGTATTAAATTAAACCAAAGACACATTTTTTTCTATAATAATTGAAAACTAAGTCAACTGAAAATTGAAATCCAAAATTGATAAGATTAAAAAAATAATTGATATGAAAACTAAAATAATTTAAAAAAACACTCTAACCATAAAGATTTATTAACACTTGTGTCTTTTAGAAAGAAAAAAACTTGACTGTTCAACATATATGATTATATTTTACGTTAAAAATATAAACAGAAAGAAAAAGATGATGGTTAATGAGAGTCACATTAGCAATTGACTTGGAACCAAACTATGTCAAATCATTTATCTTTGCATCAACTCTCAACTACTCTAAACAAACTGATGTGCACCCCACCACCAACTCCTACCATATCTTTATTTTCTCACTCCTTTAAAAAAAAAAGTATTTGTAATATTAATTAAATATTGATTTGGTATCAATACGACGTCGTTATGTAATTCACTTAATGGTAAACCAATCGACTAATTTAACGGTTAAAAAAATTAAAATATATGTTACCTTTTCCCCATAGTGGCAAAGCTAAACTACAAGTACCAACCGGTAAATAAACCTTTTGTTCCAACCTCTTAATATCCGGTTCATAATACCACCAATCACCGTCGTGCACCACCAAATCCTCACACCGGAAAATCTCAATCATCGGCCGGCAACTACTCAGAACCACCACCTTCGGCTTCCTACTCCAACTCCTCCGTCCTCTCCTCACCGCCAGATTCGCCGCGATAAGATGCAATTGCAACCGGAAAACATCTCGTCCCCAACCTTCCGCCGGAAACTTGCATGGAATCTTCACCACTATCATATCCATGTACCCGTATTTCTCATACTCCGGCATCGGAATCTCCGGACACAATGTTGCATGCATCTCTTCTTCTTCATCTATCCATTCTGGAAACAAATCCTTCCATTCGAAATTCTCCGATACCTTATCGAACGACACGCGTATCGTCTTTCCGAGCGCGTTCCAATCGCTTAAATCCTCGTCTTCCATGTTCACCGTTCCGATTCTCATCCCTCTTCCCATGAAACCTGAATTTCCATTCAAGAAACTTGGTCTCTCTCTTTTTACCATTTTCCTATCACTTGTTTTATTAGATTGGTTTCGACTTGAGTCCACTGTTTCTTCTAACAATACAGCCTTCATCTTGTAGTTGGTTTCAACCTAAGAACATATAAGATTTCACAACTACATAGATATATGAAGAATTATTTTTCAAAATGTTATTTTGGGGTAAAAAGTGTGGAAGGCACTTGTTAAGATTAAAAAAAGGAAACAGTAATACCGCAATTCGAAATTGTTGTTTCTTAAGAAAACTTTTAGTAGTCATTTGAGCTTAACACTAAAACCGTAATTCGGATGCATTGTTTTTTTAGTATACAAAACTTATATAAAAAAACAAGTTTTGTATGACTGAAACCTATTATTTCCTATTTTTTTTTAATCTGAACAACTATTTTTCACTTTTTTTTACCCCAGAATACCATTTTGAAAAAAGTTTCATACTAAGTATTAATTAAAATGTATGTTGCCCGGAAAATATGCAGGTATGAGTGCATGTTTTCCAGTGGTGGCTCACCTTACCTTGTGGTGGCAGTCACGGAGGGTGCACCGGACGTAAGAAGCTGGGTTTTCATGATACGCGGTGGTCGATGGTGGCCGGAGAAGGAGGGTGGCATAAAGAACAAGAAAGCATGAAAGGAAAACAATGTTGATCCTGATGACTAATGATTTTGAAGGGGTGATCACCTTCAACATTGTTGTTGAAATCCAATGAAAAATTAACGGCTCCAAAGATTGTTGAATTTGATATTATCTGGTTTTGTCTGCTCGATATGTTATCAAGATGATATAAAGGGAATGAGAAGATGCTAGAGTTGAATTTTAATCAAAGAAATAAGTGGCAGTTGAAGGGCTCCAAGTGTCAATTTGTGATTGTTTGGGGTTTTCTTTTCTTAAAGACAAAATGGGCAACACCAAAATGAACCGTATCCTTCTGCCGATTTGCAATTTTTAGTTGGTTTTATAAACATAAATATAGTTTGAAAGTTCGTGTTTGGTCTTGAGATGGCTCAAGTTATTATTTAAATCGTTAAAAGTCCAAATATTTTGCGAAACATATTTTAATTGTTTCTCTATTCAGATGTACGTCTATAACTAAACTAATTAAAAAATATCAAAAGTTATATTCTATATAAGTATATATATTACGTTGTTTCTAATTTAAATCTTTGATAGTTTAGTCAATGGAGAATTGCAATTCGACATCTCTAAAATTAACTAGAAAAGAAAATGATACAAATCATACAATCCAGATCTCTAACTAGAATTGTCGGTTAAAAGAAAGATTTTCGTGTTTGCTTAGAAAATGAATAGAGTATAAAGATTTGAACAATCTACATTTCAAATTAGCATCGTGAAAAGAAAGATTTATCACGTTTATTACATGAAAATTAAATATCATATATCAAGATTTTAATGATCAGAAGTAGTGAAAGAAAAACTTTGTTGCGTTTACTTGGAAAAGAAATACACTTTGATTGTTTCTTAAGCCATTTTAGTTCCATAAAAAACCAAAATTATAGATCGAGCACATGCTACAAATATCATTTATAATTTAAGTTTAAGTAATTAGCAATTACAAATGCATATAAACAAGACGACTAGAAAATGACGATTTCAAGGTGATTTTTAAGATCTTTTAAACATAGGTTTAGAGTTAAGTCACTAAAAAATGGAAAAAATTGTTGTTTAAAAAAAGAAGCCACCAGTTTCATATGTTTAGGTTCACATGTTACTCGTCACTGAAGATTTATCTTAGGTAAGTTGTTAAGTGTCAAAAAATGTGATTGATTGATGATTTTTATAAATAATATAATAAATTGATGTAGGCTAACTAATTTGTTTTGTTTAATTGTAAGGGACGGTTTTCTTTATCAAAATGTGAAAGGGTATAATCGTAAAATCACAATAAATAATAATGGGTGGTATGGAAGGCATGGCCAACAACTCATTAGTTGGTTTGTCAACTTTATAAGTTTCTAAATGAGCGATGAAAGGTCACTATTAGCCGTTACGAAATAGCAAAGCTACCATCAACATATACATACAAGTATTTTATATAATGTTGGTAAAATCGAATAATTGTATGTCAATGATCTGACGCAGGTGGATTTATAGACGAGAAAGGAGGAATAATATTATATACGCTAAACTTTAGATTAAATTGATTCCCCAAAATTAAAGATTATATTGAGTCTTGACTATAGTTTTGCACATCTTTATTAATGCAATTTGCTCTACCTGTTTTTATATGAAAAAGCTAGTGTTACACATGCGATTTGCAATGAAAAGCAAGCATGTTTTTTGTAAACGTTCAATACAAATGTTTGATGGTGTAAAAATTAGCATCAGAAAACCAGAACACATATCTGCATTAGTGTCATTGTATCAAGGCTCTTAGCGTTTCTCAAATATTGTCGTGCTCATCTAATACAGTAATTCTAGTTAAACTTATCGTAAAATAAGAGATAAATATGACATTTTGCTTATTTCTTAATTTATATCATTTCTTAACCCTTTTTATACACATATACAAATCGAGATTGGAGCCCTAAAATCTTCTTCATTTGCAATCCTCATCTGCAATATCTTAAAAGAATCATCTTCTGCAAGAACACCAAGAAATCAGCATTTGCAATCACATAAAGTAATCGTCATCTGCAAGAACACCAAGAAATCGACATCTACCAGTGTCATCCACCGGGTTCTTCAACACACCAAATCTTGTCACTTCGACTACGAATCAATTGTGATTAATCATACACTGAAGGCGAGTGAAGATGAGTGTAAAATTAGGGGTACTTATTGTTTGTATGTCAACAACTTGGGTGAAAACAGGTAAAAACGATGAAAATATCACTCGTTTAATAAATAAAAATCAATAAACTGTAAAATTCGTTTTTACCCGGTAAATATTTAAATTGAAAATATCAAGATTATTATCAAAGGTCACATTTACCCCTTATTTTATGTTAAATTTAATTGGGGTTACTGTATTGGATGAAAACGACAAGACTTGACAAACGTAAAAAACTCTGGTAAAAAATTACCTTTTTAAATGAAATTGACAAAAAATCAGCAACAAATTTGCTCGTTTAATCTTTCATTTTGATAAATGTTTAGGTATGTTTATGTGAAATTCCAAATATCCTATGTGTAACTTAAGTTCATAACACGGTCTCCTTTTGCCATAAACACATGTATTCTAAAATCTCAGTCATAAAAACAAGTCAAGCTAGCTCGCCAGCTCTTTTTAACCCAAACCATTTTCAAATAGTTTTAAACCTACGAACCATTTACCAGTTGCACCACCGACTTAAAAGGAGAACAAAGAATAACAAAATGCAACAGCTAGTTACGAATATTGTTAAGATTTAACAGAAACCGGACACATGACCATACCGTAGTTCAAAATTTAGTCACCCTTTAATATAAAAGGAGAACATAGAATAACAAAATGCAACAGTTTGTTATAGCAAACCACGAAACAAAACTTAAAAGTTACTAGGTTCTACAAACTGGTAAAACTAAATGCCAAACATAAGCCTGATAGTCTGAAGTTGGTAACCCAAAAAGCACATTAACCAATGGGTTGATGACACGTGTTCACATCCTATCTTCTCTCCTCCTTGGTGCACATGTGATAATTTCATCAACCCTCAGAATCATTTCTGCAGCTTCAGTTGCAGAAAGCAATACAGCCTGCTTCACCTTAAACGCCTCAGATATTCCAAGATCCGACATATCACCAACCTGTACAAAACCAATGTAACAAACACAATTAAACATAACTTTTTTCTAATTAATTTAAATAAACAGTATCCACTAGACAATGAAATGATTTCCATTTTAGAGACGTATATCTAATGCATTGATGTATAATTATGTCACATAATTTTAGGCAGAATGGGAAACTTGATAGTAATTTTAGAAAGTAAACATTTTTTTGTATCAAACTAAAATAAAAATGTTGGACATTTATAAGAGGACAAAGGTAATCATTATATGGTAGATCAAATTACCTATTTACCTCTTATTTTAACCTATTTTTATGTTTAATATTCTTAAAAATCAGAATTTGCCAATTTAACCTTGTAAGCCCAAAAAGTAATCTTCTGACATTTCAACCCGTGAATGTTCGAAATTTGTAAACATTTCAGCCCCTAAAATTTGATATTTGTAACTAATTTAGCCTTTGAAAAGGTAACAAAACTGAAATGCCAAAAGATCCCTTTTTGGCTAGAAGGATTAAATTGGCCAATTCACAAGGACCAAACTTGTAATTAACTTTTACAACTAACTATATGATTATAAATGTCTGATAATTCAAAATCCAAGTTTTTTCTAGTTTATTTCACCTCAAAAGATGTACTTTATTGACCAAAATTCGATTTAAAACTAAAAAATATTTTGAATTAAAACAGTTTGATTAACTTACAGAGCCAGTAATCACATCAATGCCCGCATTACTATCTTCTTTGTGATGTTCAGCACGAAGTTGAGCAACTAACTCCGCACTATCTAAACCAGCATTGTCAGCAATGGTTGTTGGGATCGCGATAAGGGCACGCGAGAAAGCTTCAATGGCATGAGATTTTTTGCCAGGTGTTTTTCGTGCCAGCTCATCAACTGCCTTTGCCATCACCATTTCAGGCCATCCACCACCTAATAGAACCCTACTATCGTTTACGGTTTGAGACAGAACACATAAAGCATCATGCAAAGATCTTTCTGCTTCATCAAGAACATGGAAGCTGCAACACAAATACGCGATAAGGGGAGATTATATAACTGATTATCTAGGGTTTTGAATAATTATCTTCATACATGCTGGAACAAAACAGATTCATAAAGAAACATTAAAAATCACGTATTTACCACCTCTCTTTTTACCCACTTTTTTTTTAGAAATTTCCTAATAAATATTTAAATTTACATGATAAATTATGGAAAAAAAACAACTAAAACTTACATATTTTTAAATTAATTAAAAAAAATACATTGTCATAGTATTATGGCAAATTGGAATTCAATAATCCAAACCATGACTCGTTGACTGATACTAATTCATACTAGTAGTTTGACCACCGATAATCCAAACTTTCACTTGTGCTGTCAAGATGTTAATAGGAACATGTAACAAATTACGATATATATATATATATATATATATATATATATATATTGATGACATACCTTGCTCCTCTCAGAACAATGGTACAGGCCTGACCCATTTCAACACCCGAAAAGTGAATCAATTTATCCTCACCAATCATAATTTCCTCAATTAGTTTGCAGTGGCCAAGTTTAACAGATTCTGGATTATCAAAAGTTGATGCAATTTCACCACCAGTAACTAAAGCAAGGCGTTCAATACCATCAAAATCAGCATGCTCAATTGCAAGAATGCCAGCATCAGCAAACAATTCCTCAGGGAAATTGTAGATTAACTGTCTGTTGACAAAACAGTTAATACCATGACCAATTATCTTTTGCACTTTTTCTCTCATTTTTTCTTTTTCTGCTCCTTCAATCTGAGCAACTTTCGTCATTGAATCAACACGAACACGCGCTCCATATATTTTTACTTTGTCTGTGTCCATTGCTGTGTTTGCAACCAAAATGTTTGCGTTTTCTATACGTTTTGGTTGCCCAAGGCCAATCTTTTTGTCTAGAATAAAACTGCATAAAATGTAATACTAATTTATATATGTTCTGTTTTACTTTGATCACAAAATATAAATAAGATAATATAAATAACGTGATCTACCCCTCATCCAAAAAAGAATCCTTTAGTGAGCCTCCAGCTTTCTTAATAATTTGGATGGATTCCAAATTTGTGCTTCCCTGACATATTTAAGAAAATTATCAAAAACTGCTAATAAAAGTTTACAAAATTAAAATGGCATCAATACATGTTACGATGTGAATGTTTTCCCATTTTTAAATGAAAAAAGAAATAACTTTTTTCCACTTTTTATTGTAGCTAGATAAAGTTCAAAACTCACTTTTAGCCTCATAACAGCATCAACAGCCAACTTTGCAAAATGTTCCTTGTCCTGTGAGAGAATTTTTGAGCTCAAAGTGGTCATAGCAATCCTCATCAAATCTGACCTGAATTTCTCTGGATGAACAATTGAACACGAAGAAATTTCAGTAAATTTTATTTAAATAATAAAAGGGATACAGAAATGGTACTGAATTACTGCCTTGATGAGCCAGTAACTTTCAGATGATAATAAATGTGATCAGCTTTATTATATCTTATCTAAAGTGGTAAATTGCTATAACTGATGTCAGCAATAACAACCTGCATCATCTTTATTATCCTTGACCCTGTCCAGCAATGCTCTACGAGCACAGTCAGCAGCCATCCGGTAACCTGAACAAGCGGTTTACCATAAAGACACAATTAGAAACTGAAAGATGAAAAACTGGAAAAAAAAGCAGACAAAAAACCTGAAATTATTGTCATTGGATGAATCTTTGAAGCTACTAACTTTTCAGCTTCCCTCAAAAGTTCACCAGCTAAAACTACCACTGAAGTAGTCCCATCACCCACTTCATCATCTTGCACTTTTGAGATGTCTAATTTTTAAATTAAGAAACTTGACAAACATGAGTAAACTTTTTGTTAAATATCTCAAGTTCAGAGCACCCTTCAAAATATGAAATTTTCTAAACACGTAAAAGATAAAACTGTTTTTCTAGAAGCAGAGGCAAAAGTTTATATGACAATTATAAAACACTAAACGCGATTACAAATTTACAATTCAAAGGATACCAATAAGAACCTTAGCAGCAGGGTTGTCAATATGAAGGGACTTTAAGATAGTGGCACCGTCATTAGTGACAGTAACACTGTGTCCTCTACCTGTAGACTGTAAAATTTTATCCTGCAAAAATGAATAATTAAAATGATGAATTAGACAAATATGCAGATTAAAATTTATAAACTGAATTATACATGTTATAGTAAGAAAAAAAGAAAAGACAGACCATTCCTTTAGGCCCTAAGGTTGTTTTGACCAAGTCAGCTATTGCCATTGCTCCAACAAAGGATGCCTGAACCGTAAAGACAATTTGCATCCAACAATACCGTAATGATTAATTGCAATAAAGCTAAAAAAACTGAGCAAAAGATATTATAAGATTTTTAATAGATTTCAACGGTCTTGAAAAGCTCACCATACGGGCTCGTTCACCCTTCTCTTCGGTAGCTTCATCTTTAAAAAGTTTTTCAATCTGAGATACACATCAAAAGTTGACAGGCAATGTGACAAAAAAAATTAAAAATAAACTTATTGTAACTCCATGATTATCAGTGTAATTTTTAACTGTAACATACCGCCATTACAAGTCAGCAGATAGATGAAATGCAGCAACCTTGAAGATTATTCTGATCTGAACAGGAAAGAAATCAAGTATCTATTTAATGCAATATGAAAAATTATATTTTTTTTTGTTATAGAAGCTGTTTCCTTGAGAAAATTACAAATCCAATAGTGTAAGTGTAGTAAAGCAAAAGGCAAACCATCACTCTCTTGTCTCTAACCTTCAGGATGGTTTTTATTTTTTAACTCGCAAAGAGAGAATGTGCACAGGTCTAACAACAGAATGATGTTGAACAGAATAAAGTTTTCAGAATTCTAGTTTTTAAGGTTTCTAACTGCTTACATGATTTAGAATCCAATGCAAGTCATGATTTGATTTCTATCAATATTCTACTGATTTCATTAGCATTACAGAATTTATTCACTTTCCAGTATTAACAGATCTTACGCCCTTAATATTTCAACATTATTAGATGTTTGAGCAAATAACTTATATACGAAAGGACTTTTAAGTAGTTAATTGCTTTCATGAAGACTTTTCGATAGTCATTACCAGCTGCTATAGGACGAATTATTGTAATTACCAACCGTTTATTACTTATTTGTAAGGTTCAATCGATGTGCATTTTCTTCGATAATAGATTAAAGTCGCCGGTTCTACAAGGCTTTCCAGTCAACAAGTTGCAGCTTTATTATCGTAAATTTAACAAACGATTACAATTGGCTGGAGTCAGTACCTTAGATCGAAGCGGTGTTCCGATCGCAGCGAAGCAGTCGCCGGTACGAGGTAGTGAAATTGAAACGAACAGAGAATGTTGAATTTGATGAGACGGAGTTTGTAGGTGGTGTTCGGAGTGATTGGTTTCGCCGGAATCGATGGACAATGGCAGACGGTTGAAAGCAGAGAGAGTTAACTGGGTTTTAGGGTTTGAAAACTTCACAGCCGCACAGATTTGAAATGAACTCAGGGTATCAAGCAATCAAGCGTCTGGGGGTTGTGTTTTTTACGGCATGATATAAATATAAATTAAAAATCCATTTCATATATACCAAACTAGGTGAGATTCCCGTGTACTACACGACGTACAAATTATATTGTTAATGATTGAAACATTTAATTTATATTATGTTAATATTTGACATTCAATCAAAATGAATTCTTATATGCCATACGCCCATACTTTTGTTTAATCATTAAGAAGATAATGTTACTAATGTTTTCCTAATATGCTATTAAAGAAAGTAAACATATATTTTCATCCACTTCATGATTATTAACATGCATGAAAATCAATCACTAATTCTTAATACAAATT
>WOUH02000031.1:5616044-5638653 GCA_009936405.2 Stevia rebaudiana | reverse complement strand
AAGAATCACGAAGAATCAGAAGAAGGTGTGAGAAAGGAAGAGAAGCGGACGAAAGTCTGAAAGTGGAGGAAAACACAGGCGTTAAACTGAGAAGGAAGTGTCATAATCACAAATCCTCAGAACTTTTGTGGCCAATGTGAAAAAAATGAAGTTACTGTTCATAGCCAGTGAAAATTAATAAATGTATAATAAGCATGTCATTAATAACGACTATCTTTTTGTATCTTCTATGATTTAATAAAATCAATCTTTTGATCTTTTGTTAACGCAAAGATTACAACTCCAAGATGTTTCCTTCAAACCATAATATGAGTTAGAATCTTCAAACATTGTGTTAGTGTTGTATAAGCAATCTCAAAGTTTCTTTAAGAAAGACAAATTTAATTTCTGTTTAATCATGTATCTTTCAGCTATAATATGCGTCTATGATAATCAATGGTAATATAAACTTAAGCTAGCTTGTCTATGTGTGAAAAGGTTCTTATAACCTACACTGTATGTATGTATTTAACCATCCATGCTTGTATTCTTCTTGAAAACTCAATTAAACCTAATAGATTTACTAGTACTCTTACTCTTAATTAATTAATTAATCAAGTTTCAAAATTGATTATAATCCATGGATTGTATCTTTGTCTAAATAGATTTAAACCATATATGATATTTAGAATTTGGAATTGCATGTTGGTAGGTGGTACGTTTCCGGCCCCTTGATATATACCTAACTACATCATCATTCCCAATCACAAGTATCTTTGTCACCAATTATTGACAAATTAATTCTATCACATCGGTGACAAATCTATGTTTTTGCACATGTGCCTCAATGAGGTTTAAATCATTGTTCAGGTGGAGAGTTAACCTTTGGTTATGTAAATTGTAATAAATGATCAAGTTCAAGTTGTTTAGTTCTTTAAGAACGAAATTCCTCCTCTAAGAAAGAATTGGTCCGTAACAATCATATTCTTTCATATCCATATTACAGTCCTTTAATTTCCTAATATATCCATGAAATTTATTTTTACCTTGTTTTGGTGCCAACCCTTCATGTAAGCATTTAACCATAATTTATCAGTCATTTTTTTTAACTGCGTGTTGGAAAGTAATCTTGATTGTGACGTCAAGGGTATTTTAGGAATAGTATTGTAAATGATTAATTAGTATGCTACTCGGATGGGTCATGTAAATTGAATAAAGATCCACAAGTATGCGACTATCAAGGTAGTTATGTCGGTTATTTGGTGCGAAGAACTATTGAACCACTTCAAACAAATGGAACTAGATGATGAAAAGTAGACAAAGACGAAGAAGGGTAGAGAGGAAAAAGAATCTGTTATATTGAAGGAATCTCAAGAAGCCAATTCTATTTAAGATATGATGTTGTTCTTAAACCTAATGGAAATTATAACACCAACTTATTGAATGAAAAAATTATTAAGACGGTGAATTGTTTTAATAAATATGTGATCAAGAAAAAGCAAATTTGGGCACCTGTTTTGGAAGGGAAAGAAGTTGACATATGTAATCTTTACATGCCTGTGAAATTAAATGAAGGAAAAGAAAATGTCAAAACCAACGAATTATGGTCTTTAATTGCGGCTTATATGAGTTTGGATTCAAGAAAGGCATTTAAACTAATGCTATTTTACAATGAGCAGTTAGAGATGATGGAATTGTATTATAAAATTTGAAAGAAAGTTGCAGTTTGGAGGTTGTTCGAGACGGGCCACTGGGTTGTGGTCTGGCCCAATGAAGAAGGTGGAAGCTACAAAGATCATGATCAAGATTAGAGTATCGACTGTTGGTAAGTAAAAGTGTAAAACCTTAAAAGGGTAATTTAGGAATAATATTGTAAATGGTTGATTAGTATGCTAATTGGGTGGGTAATGTAAATGGAATAAGACCCATGGGTATGTCACTGTCAAGATAGTTAAAAACTGTTCCTAAACCAAATTAGTAACTGCCATTAGTAAGAGTATAAATAACCGACAATATGTGGGTGCAGTATATTATCGTGTTTGATTCGTTGTCCTTCGTTCACTTCAATTTGATTAAGTTGTTCATAAATTTGTGTATATTGAAATCAAAAATGAATTTAGGCTCAGTGACATACATATTCATAGCCAAATAAGTTCACAGACCTGACAACTCACATGCTGTGAGCACAATCCGCTAGCAACTCCTCGGTGACAAAGGTCTAAGAGTTGGCAAGCATACATTTGGAAAGTGACATCATTACTACTAATGCAAAGCCCTATTAGTAATTTATCATAGTAAATAACGAGCGAGTTTTGGATCATGTGGCCAATGCTTTACATACGTTAACATAAACTAATAGCAAGAAATTAATCTATAACGTCGGGCATAAAAAGCATGTTTACACCACTCACGTATATGATTAACCTTACAAGTATTATTATAACACACACTTACTCATCGTAGGTGTATCGTGACCCAATTATTGGGGACATGACCATTGGTGGATCCTCCTATGTTTGGTAGAGGATTAAAAATGAGGAATACCAGTAAAAACGGTGCGTGATTCCAAGTTAGAACAAGTTCGAAAATGAGGGTTGCAGATTGCTAAGGTGTTCATTGGTTTTGATTGCGGGTTTTTTGGGTTTATAGGTTCGGGTTTTTTTAGCTAATTTTTTTTTTGTTAGAACCAAAATCCAAACCGAACGTAATTTGTGGAAATCTAAACCAAACCTAAAACCACTTTGTGATTTGGATTGGTTATCAGGTTGAACATAACAAACCGAATTAATTTTTCAAAAAAATTCCCTCTATTTTGTTGGGTAATTATAACAATTCCGGTTTAAAAAACGAACATTATTTGAAAGTCAAATAATAAGTTAGACTCAAACACCACACAAAATTTTAAACAAAAGTCTAAACATGTAAACATAAGTTGTATCAAATAACACATAAGTCATAAAACAAAAAAAAAATACCAACATAACATAAATAATAAGAAAAATTAAATAGACAACTAGTTGTAAAATGTTTAATACGTAAATAGGCAAATTTGTCAATGTCTTCAATGCATTCTTTCACATGGATGACTTCGCTTGAGCAAATCCAATTTTGATGACAAATCAAACCTTCAACGGTAGTAGAACTTAAAGAACTCCTAAATGCATCGAGCACCCTACCTACAATGCTAGATGTAGATTCAAAGGCCACTGTTGAAATAAGAACGGCTACAATATCATGAGCAACAAGCGACCCATCCTCATGAGCCATTTAGTGAGCATGTCACACCACATGGGAAGGCGTGGTGACTCCCAATCGATTATGATGAGACAACCCCTCTAATGAGTGCCAAGAAGGCCCACATAAGACCCCTAAGTAACCGACATAAAGGGGCTAATGACTTTCCCAACACCTGCTCACGTATTTTTATCTCTTTGAGATTTATAGAAAGAAAGTATTAAGTTAATATTACGGGGAATTGAGTTAGAGAATTGAGCGTATTATGGGGAATTGAGCGTGTGCTGGAACCTATTTCGAGTGCGATTGTAGGAGCTCGGGCTGGGTGTCAGGGAACGGTCAAAGTTTACAAAGAGACCAACATTTAAGGAGGTGTAATTTTCTCCTTGTTTAGGTGTTCCATTTAGTTAGAGAATGTATGTGGGTAAGTTGCCATTCTCTTGATGACAAGTTATCCACAAACACTGGGTTATTTGTCCATGAAAATACGTGGGTTAGGTACACTGAAGAGTCAAATTAGATATGTGGTGTATTCCAATTTGTTGAAAAATTGAAAAGAATATACTCCCTTCACTACTCCGTGATCCCACTCACCTAGATGCCCGTCATGTTATCCATCATTTGCTACTTGGTGTTTGAGACGTGATAGACACGCCATGTAAGCAATCATACCCTGTACGTGGTCTAATTTGAACTATAAAATTAAACAAGGAAAACAACTAATTCATCGATGATGGTCTCAAATTCGATAATGTAAAATTAACATGTGATAAATACATATCTGAAATTAATAGTATTTAAGTTGCAAGGATGTATATATATTTACAATGGTATTTTTTTATTACCATATGCCGTACAAAGTTTCAACCCTTTTCTCTCTCAGTTCATAAGTCGCGTGGGGGTCGAAAAACGTTGCTTCTTGCTTATCGACGTGGTGCACAAATCCTGATTAAATCAAGGTATCCGCACTGCGATCTATCATCCCCTCGCTTAATTACTGCTTTAATTCGATCAATTTTGATTTCTCTGATTCAATTGTCGTGTCGTGTAATCGGAATTGCCTGTTTCAAAGAACGATGCTTTGATTCATGTTGGATGATCACTGTAGCTTGTTTTAGCTTTCCAGTTTTAGAATTTTAGATACAAGATTCGATGTTGTTGCACGTCGAGTTTGGGGTTTTGGGAATAAATTTTAGGAATTTCGTTGATAGGAATCGAAGTTGCGGTTTTAATGTTTTAAACGTTTTATTGGCAATTGAATTGCAAGTTGTTCTTTCTGGTCGGGGATAGTTGAGATTCTGGTTTGGTAGGGTTTGATGTCTGGTTATTAGATCAAATGTGAAATCAAAATGTTGACTGATCATAGGTGATTGATTTCCCCCAAATAAGCCCACTTTCATGATGTTGAAACTTATCATTGCAGAATTGATAGGGTTCATTCATGATATATTTGTTCACATTCTGTCCAGTCGTAACATTTATCACGATTTGACTTCGATGCGCCTCATCTCTGCAAATATGAATTTTTTTACTTTGATCAGCATATAACCTTCAAGATATTTAACAAGCAAATATTATTATCAATGATTTGTTAAGTAACATAACATCCTTGTGTTGAATTTTAAAATACCTCCTATTACTTTCTTGGTGTCTTGACTTCAAAAAGAAATCTATTTTATTTTCTTGTGATTTTGCTTAAGTTCTTATATTGCTGTTGCTCTGATTCTATAAGGGAAAACTGAAGCTGAATCATCTTCAGACATCTGAAATTGTCACATGTTGTTATGAAACATTTTGTTGGAAGAAACCAAGAGGATAAAAATGAATTTACAAGCTCCAATGGCAGGACAGTACACAAGACAGGTTTCTAATCAAGGCCAGAATCCATTGCATCAACAACAGAGTATGATGCAGAATTCTGAAGGCTGTTTTCATGCTCCATTAACTCTGGAGCATGCAAGACAGTTCATACGAGATAAGATGTAAGTTGTTTTTCACATGTGCAAGTGTGTTTTTGTGTGTGCTGGTGTTTGTGTGACAAATTTGAATTATAGTAGTGTTTGATGTAGTTAGTGTAAGTGTAGAGAACTACCGATAGTATTTAGTTAGCATTTCCACTTTATCATCTTCATTATTCAGTTAGTATATAATTCCCATCTTTTGTAATCATGATCATTGCCTTTTATAACTATTTGATTTCATTTATTTCTTTTTTATTAAATCGTAATCCTTATGCTTATTTTTCTAATGTGCTTTTGTGCTTTATAAGTTAGTGTTACATCATGACTGCTTCATCATCATATAGATTAAAACCTGATAAAAATCTTATTATTTTTCTAGCTATAAGTCTCTCATGCAGCGAGTAAATCGGGAGATGCCTCCGAATAATGTACTGGATATTGTTAAACGCTTGGAGGAAGGCTTGTATAAAAATGCTACATCAAAGGTTTGTCATTTAAGTAATTTTATCTTTAACGTATGATATTAAACTTTCTGTATTCATATTATAGTAATCAAACAATTACAAGTTTTTTAACCTTGTTTCTAGGAGGAGTATTTGAATTTGGATACATTGGAGAACCGTTTACAAGCTCTGATTAAACGAAACCCAATGGGAAATCAGAATCAAAGATATCAGCAACAAAATAATGCAAATGTTTCTATGGGAACAATGATTCCAACTCCTGGTATCTCTCAAAGTGGGAACTCAAATAGCATGATGTCATCAACTGTCAATCATGGAAGCTTTTCCATGAATACCCCTGGACCTTCTAGAAGCATGCACACTGGTTCATTTGATGGTTTTTGTTCCTTTATTCCTTTTTTTTAATTTAATCAACTTTTGTTAGAATGTTTTATGATTGGATCTGCTTTCTCAACAGATGGATCTCAACATGCGATGTCTAATTTTACATCAACGGGTGGTCAAAGAATTGGCAGTCAAATGATGCCTACTCCTGGATTTAATAATAATAGTAATAATAATAATAGCACAAGTACCCACCAATCATACATGAAGTTGGAGCCAACTAATAACGTTTCTGTTATATCAAATGCTGACTCAGCAATGGTGTCTCAGCCACTGCAACAAAGGCAACAAGTTGGTGGTCAAAACAGTAGGATCTTGCATAACTTGGGAAGTCATATGAATGGGGGAATTCGGTCAACTTTGGCTCAAAAATCTTACGGGTTTCCAAACGGGTCATTAAACGGTAACTTAGGGATGATGGGTAAAACTTCACAAATGGTTAATTGTTTGGGTAACTCTGAAGGATTTTTGACAGATCCTCATTATGGAAACTCTCCTAAATTAGCACCACAGTATTTTGATCAACATCAAGGACAAGGTACCCTTTATTCACTCATACATATCTGTTGCGTGGGTCGCTTAACGGGTCAAAACGGGTCCGTTCTAGAACGTTTTTTTGGTCCAGTATTTGAAACATCCTTTTTGCGTTTACTTTTCTTAAATATAAATTTCTAAAAATAACACTCTAGTTTGTGAATAACATTACACTATGAATGACTTTTGATCCATGTTCGTTTTTTACTAAATATTTTGATTTATCTTGTTTGGCCTGTTGAGTATTTCATTGCAGCAATGATAATTATAAATTTGTTCAAATATTTTTTTTATGCTTATATGGTAAGTTTTGTAGGTGATGGATCAGGAAATTTCTTTGTTCCAACAACTTCATCTACATCATTAATGAACATGAACCCAAACTCATCAACATTACAAAGAACAAGCTCGCCTATAATGGTCAATCAGTCAAACTTGCACAATTCTGATCAGCCTGCAAATATAAAGCCTTTAATTGATCAATCAGAAGATATGAACTTCCAGCCTCAACATTTACAGATTCAGCAACAACTCATTCAATCTCAAAGACAACAAAATCAACGGTTATCGTATTCGCAGCCTCAGATTACATCTGATCATGTCAGTCGAATCAAATCTGAACCACAAGTTTATGAACAATTTCAAACATCCAGAAGTAGTCAACTACATACTATTTCTTCTGGTTCTCAAGATATGTCTGTATCAATGCCACAAACTTCAGAGCAACAGCAACAAATAGGTGGTCAAAGTCAAGGTCAAGGTCAACCATCCAATCAATTAAGTGATTCATCACATAAGATGAACAATTTATCTTCAGAAACATCAATGGCTGCCAATGCGTCAGTAGGTCGTCAGTTGCAGTTCAAGAATCAACAAAGATGGCTTCTGCTGATGCGACATGCTCGCCATTGTGGATATCCACCTGGAAAATGTCCTGAAATTCATTGCATCGATGTTCAAAAACTTTGGAAACATATTATGTCGTGCAATGATGTCAACAAATGTCCATATCCTCGCTGTCATAAGTCAAAGGTGTTAATTAATCATCATAAGCAGTGCATGGATGAAACTTGTCCTGTGTGTGTTCCTGTAAACATCTTTGTGCAACAAAAAGGCGTTCGCCAAACACAACTGACAAATGGCTCGTGTAATTATCCCTTACAAGATTTGCATCCTTCGATCAAACGGTTAAAAATCGAGCAGTCACCAACTCCTCAAAATGAAACCCAAAACCAAACCCAAACCCAAAACCCGAACCCGATTGTACCAGTTTCGATGACGTCTACATTTGAAGGTGGTCAGGGTTCTGACACGTGTCAACCATTAAAGTATGATGTTGGTGGAGTGAAACAAGAAGTTTCTGCAAGTTCTAGACAAGGCACAATGAAGATAGCTAATGATAATGTTTCATTAAAGTCAAATGAGGGCACGGGTTTCACTAAGCAAGAGTTTTTCAAGGCGGAGAAAGACGTGGGCCTGGTTAAACAGGATGATGTGGCACCTGTTGCTGAGGTGTCTGCTGGAACCAAATCCGGGAAGCCAAAAATTAAGGGAGTATCAATGATAGAATTGTTCACACCGGAGCAGGTTCAAGAGCATATAACTGGTCTCAGACAGTGGGTTGGCCAGGTCAGAATCTAAATTAAATATTTAATAATTGTTTGATATATATATTTTTTCCCTTACAAAAAGTTATCACTTAAAGGTTGATGTATCCAACTTGGCATATTTGGACTATCTAGAAGCCATTAATAATGTTGAATTTTGGGTGGATTGGGTAACATGTCAAATTGGGTATGGGAGTCAACGGGTCAAGTTATGTTGTTTTGACCCAATTCATCCGAACTTTAAAATAAACTAATTATTTAAGTAAAAAACTAATTTAGGTTTAATGCATTGAAAATACACTTTGAACAACTTTCAACCCCTTTGTCTCGTCCCCTTTGATGCTGTTTTTTTTTTTTTTTTTTTTTTTTTTTTTTTTTTTTTTCTGATTTAACCGTTTGACCCGTTTTGAGATAAGCATAACCTGGATCAACTCATTCATAACTGAATGGGTTGAAAATGCCACCTCTAATAAATTGGCATCACAACACATAGTCACTAAATATGAAGCATTTTCGAAGCTAATTCTTTCAATGGAATGCAAGAAGAGACCGCGATTTTTTTATTCATTCATGCATGGTTAAAATATGACTTTTTTTTTCCTTTCGATTTGATAAAGTATGCTTCACTTAACTAATCCTGGTTCCTAATATCCATTATTTGTTCTGTTACAGAGTAAAGCAAAGGTAGAAAAGAATCAAGCTATGGAGCTCTCAATGAACGAGAATTCTTGTCAGTTATGCGCAGTTGAAAAACTCAATTTTGAACCACCACCAATATATTGCTCTCCTTGTGGGGCCCGCATAAAAAGAAATGCAATGTTCTACACTTGGGGGAGTGGTGATACGCGCCATTATTTCTGCATCCCGTGTTATAACGAGTCCCGTGGAGACACCATAAGTGTTGATGGGACCAGCATCTTGAAATCAAAATTAGAGAAGAAGAAAAACGATGAAGACACCGAAGAACCGGTATTAATATCTGCTTTGAATCTTGTCTTATTTATGTCATAATTTGCTTATTTTCTATTTTTTTTATTTTTTTACAGTGGGTTCAATGTGACAAATGTGAATCTTGGCAACATCAAATATGCGCGTTGTTTAATGGTCGTAGAGATGATGGAGGTCAAGCAGAGTACACATGCCCTAATTGCTATGTGGAAGAAGTTGAACGAGGTGAACGGGTCCCACTACCTCAAAGTGCTCTTCTTGGAGCTAAAGATTTACCAAGAACCATTCTCAGTGATCACATTGAGAACAGATTATTTAAAAGATTGAAGCAAGAAAGATTAGATAGAGCAAGATTCCAAGGGAAAAGTTATGATGAGGTAATATAATCTCACTGTCTGATAATTCTTTTTTTTTCTTTTAAAAACTTGATACAAATTTTGATATATATTTTTATGTTATTAGGTTCCTGGAGCGGAAGCACTTGTTGTTAGAGTAGTATCGTCTGTGGACAAAAAGTTGGAAGTTAAACCGCGATTCCTTGAGATTTTTCAAGAGGAAAATTACCCGTCTGAATTTGCATATAAATCTAAGGTATGTAGATAATAATATAAAAAAAATGAGTAAATTACCCTGATGGTCCCTATGGTTTGCTGAAATTTCACTTGTGGTATCTAGATAATAATAATAATAATAATAATAATAATAATAATAATAATAATAATAATAATAATTGTTGGTTTTTTCAGGTTGTTTTGTTATTTCAAAAAATCGAAGGGGTAGAAGTATGTCTTTTTGGCATGTATGTACAGGAATTTGGAGCCGAATGTGAGCAACCAAATCATCGTCGTGTTTATCTCTCTTATCTGGATTCAGTCAAGTATTTTAGGCCCGAGATAAGAACAGTTACAGGCGAAGCTCTGCGTACATTTGTATATCATGAAATTCTGGCAAGTTTCTAGTTTTCATATTTTAATTTATATATTTCAAAAACCAAAACACCGTTGTTCGTAATTATATCTTTTTAATCATACTATTTTTTCAGATTGGTTATCTTGAATATTGCAAACTACGCGGGTTCACAAGTTGTTATATATGGGCATGCCCACCATTAAAGGGTGAAGATTATATCTTGTACTGTCATCCTGAAATTCAAAAGACACCAAAATCAGATAAACTAAGAGAATGGTAAGTGGGTATGTTAAATAAATAGTGAACTATTATGAGCCATCTGACGTGTTTTTTATTTTTATTTTTTTTATTATTATTGTTATTATTATTATTATTATTATTATTATTATTATTATTATTATTATTATTATTATTATTATTATCAGGTATTTGTCAATGTTGCGAAAGGCCACAAAGGAAAATATTGTAGTGGACTTGACAAATTTATATGACCATTTCTTTATACAATCTGGCGAATGTAAAGCTAAAGTAACCGCATCGCGATTACCATATTTTGATGGAGATTATTGGCCCGGGGCTGCTGAGGACATAATCTTTGATCTTCGTCAAGAAGAAGACGGAAGAAAAAATAACAGAAAAGGGTCAATGAAAAGGACAGTTACAAAAAGAGCCCTCAAAGCTTCTGGTCAAACTGATCTTTCTTCAAATGCTTCTAAAGATCTCCTACTTATGCATAGAGTAATTTTCTTCTTTATTCACAAACAATTCATAAAATCACACATTAATATTATTATTTTTGTACAGCTTGGTGAAACAATATCGCCAATGAAGGAAGATTTCATTATGGTTCACTTGCAGCATCCATGTACTCATTGTTGTCTTCTAATGGTGTCTGGAACACGTTGGGTTTGCAACAATTGCAAAAATTTTCAGCTCTGCAATCGGTAACCATTTATTTACTTTGTATTCATGTTTATTTATTCTTATGTTATATGTAAATTTTAATTGATTGTTCATTTTTGTGTAAATTGGTTTCAGGTGTTATGAAATTGAACAAACTCGGGAGGAGAGAGAGAGACATCCTATTAACCAACGGGTCAAACACCCACTTTATCCTGTAAGTTATTTTTTTTCTTTCGTGTTACGTTTTGACAAAAACACTAATTACGGTGAAACAATTCCCCAATGAAGGAAGATTTCATTATGATTTATCGTGACTTAATTTAATTGGATTAATTATGCAGATGGACATCAATGATGTGCCTATAGATACAAAAGATAGAGACGAAATTCTGGAGAGTGAATTCTTTGATACAAGACAAGCTTTTCTTAACCTTTGTCAAGTAAATCATTACCAATATGATACATTAAGGCGCGCTAAACATTCATCAATGATGGCATTGTATCATCTTCACAACCCAACCGCTCCTGCGTTTGTGATAACTTGCCTCGCGTGTCGCCTTGATATCGAAATGGGTCAAGGTTGGCGGTGTGAGATCTGCCCCGATTATGATATATGCAACGCGTGTTATCTCAAAGATAGAGGAACCGATCATCCACATAAGCTGACTCAAAATCCCTCAATTGCGGAGCGCGATGCACAAAATAAAGAAGCGCGACAACAACGAGTTCTTCAGGTAATGTATATACTAATAAACAATTAAATTAGAGGTTGGTTTCTATAGGGTGTGAATCTTGGACATGACATGAACCTAACAAGAAATTTGTGGGTTTAGGTTTAGTATAAAACTGGTTTGGGTTAGTTTTAAACCCGCTAACAAGTTTAGCTAAACGGGTCGTGTTCTTGTCAGCCTGGCAGAGTTGTGGGTTGACCTGTTTATTTTTATTATTATTTTTTTTTCCTAAATTTTTATTGTCTCTCAAGTTGAAGTGGTCGGCTATTTTAAACGTAATTTTTTCTATTTTATTCCAAATTATAGAAGCTAAAATAGAAATTGCCACAAGATTTAATAATTCAAAGGTAATGGTTATTTGCATTAGTAGTTTTCGTTGTAAATTTGTAATAATATGCAAAAAAAGTTAAAAAATTCGGTTAGACAGGTCGTGTTCGCATTGTTGGAAATCATGCCCAAAAATTGAACATACACACACAATATTGACCTCAACAATGATCGAGACTTTCGTGTGTGTGTGTGTGTGTATATATATATATAACTCGGCACATCATAAAATCAATATATAAACCCTAACAAACTTGCAAATCAAGACACCAAATGGAGTTAAAATAGGAAACCTAACCAATTTTGAATGACTTAAAACTCTTAACCATACTAGAGAACATATAATAAAAAACCTAAATTCTTATTTCAACCGACCCACTTCACATATGAACCAAATTTAGGATTTACTCCATCACATGTCAACCCATAAACATTCGTGTTGTGTTCAGGCTCATGTGTCTGACACGACTCTCAGTGTTTGTGTCGGTTTGAACCCTCCATTTATGAAGTCACCCGTAATATATTATTTATTTATTTAATTGTTTTGTAACATGGTGCAGCTAAGAAAGATGCTTGATCTTTTGGTACATGCATCACAATGTAAAGCGGGTCAATGCCAGTATCCAAATTGCAGAAAGGTGAAGGGGCTTTTTAGACATGGAATGCATTGCAAAATACGCGTTTCTGGTGGTTGCCACCTTTGCAAGAAAATGTGGCATCTTCTTCAACTTCATGCACGCGCTTGTAAAGATACCCCATGCAACGTCCCCCGCTGCAGGTCCGTTTCCATTTATTATTATTATTACTATTACTATTATTATTATTTATATTATTATTCATCATCAAGTTTCTGAGATTTGAGTGGTTTTACACAGGGATCTGAGGGACCATCTGAGAAGGTTGACTCAACAGGCGGACAGTCGCCGGAGGGTGGCGGTCATGGAGATGATGAGGCAGCGTGCAGCGGAGGTTGCTAGCGGCAGTGGATGATGATGATGATGTGGATGATGTTGACAGTGTAAATATACAACATCAATGAT
The DNA here is from genome assembly GCA_009936405.2 of Stevia rebaudiana. Lineage (NCBI taxonomy): Eukaryota > Viridiplantae > Streptophyta > Magnoliopsida > Asterales > Asteraceae > Stevia > Stevia rebaudiana. Next base: position 5,625,632 of record WOUH02000031.1, on the reverse strand, counting down.
CAATCAGTGTATAGTTACAGTTTTGATTGCAGTGGTTGCTTCATTAGTTATATTTTTGGAAGGAGTTGCAGCAGCAGCAACATAGGGATATGCAGCTTTGACCATCTATATTTTCAACTCATGAAATTTTTAAACATTAAATTGATTTTGTTTTTAAATATTTATTTTGGTTTCTTTGTATGTTAGTCACCTTAGGTCAAGCAAATATGCTTTCCATTGTGTTTCTTAGTGACAGTTTATTTTAAAATCCCCTGAAAATTTGCTCAATTTTGGGGCAATTATAAGAATCAAAATTTAAAACATAAAAAAAAACCCCTCAGGTTGTAAAAGAAATCTGTTTGAGCCCTTGCGTATTTAGATCTCTCTTTTAACTTGTTAAGCCTTAATTATTTTGACCCGTTAGTGGATTATACTTCATCTGTTTATTAAACTCTTATACGGTTTGGCTAAACAGATGAACCTAAATGTAACTTTGATTTCTGGTTCGACATGCAGTCGACATCATAATGATGATCCGTTAAAACCAAATATAAACTTCACGTATTAAAAATGGAAAAGTTTAATGTGTTTGAATGTTTACTTAAGAAAGCAAAATCTTGTATATGTGCTTTATGAGACCAAGAAAAGTACGTGTATAAACACTTGATGTTTCGTTACATTTCATGAAACTTTTCAATTTTGCTAGAATGCTAGAAAAGCATGTATAAATTATATTAGAGCTTGGTCATGGGTTATTGTATGATTCAAGTAAACCATTTGAAGCTGACCAAACATTGGGTTTTTAAGTAAACTCCGATTTTTAAGTTTTCAAAACCTAGTATTTGTATTTAAGCTTCTATTCACATTTTTAACACGCCTACGGCTGGTACTGCTTACTTTGTCATAACGAGGTTGGAGTGTATCTTGTATCAACCTTTTCAAGTGCGGATTGTCAAAGTGGTCAAACTGACAAGTTAAAAAAACAAATTGTGTGATTCTCATGAGCCAATTCGACGTCAAAATTTTAAATACCTCCTCAGTTGACATTTTTTGCTTGACCACAAGCCGCATTGTTGTTCAACGCATTGCAATGTATATTTAAATGATTTCTCAAAGTGGAGTTGGAATCGGCTTTGAGAAGCGAATAACAATTCTTGCATCGAACCTTCGAGTACCATTTGACATTTCATATAGCTCCATTCTTGACCAAATATTTTGTCCCTCTTATTTGGTAACATCCTCACCACAGTTGGTTACACCAAATGAATTTTGACCACTTGAGCTTGCCATGTGCGTATTTTAAGACTTGCGAGTTTGTAAACATTTTTTTTTTCTTTTTCAGTTTTGTGTTTTAGAGCTAGAGACTTGCTAAGTAAACCAATACATCTAATACCTTTTTTCTCCAACGGTAAAAACCGGTCAACCGATTTTACCTGGTTAAAAAAAAAAAACTTGTTACAAACTAGTTCATCTCCCAATAACCCCAAACCAGTCCCAAACCAACTATGGGTTCAACTTGGTTTACCTGTTAGGGTTTTGGACCCAGTTTTTTGTGCACCTCTACCGAAAAAGGGCATACATTTCTAAACATTCATACATGGTGTTTTGATGTATGTATACACTAATTTTAAGAATAAGGGGTTTGTAAAAGTGTTTCTTTCGGATAGTGAGTGTTCAAGTCTCATTAAAAACAAAGTGAAGGGTTCAAGTCACATTGCAAGATTAACACAGGCCCGCACAAAAAACAGGTCAAACTTCACCACAACATATGTTTGAATAATCATGTACAAAATTATTGCAAAGAAAGAAGCAATTTTCTTACAACCGTGCTTTAAAAGGGAACAAGTTGTCTAAACCAACAAACAAACAACTCGAGTCGGTAAAAATATTATGTAACTGAAAAAAAGCCGTAAACGTCACATAGAATACGGTATTCTTCTAGAATGTTCTGGAGAACTTTCTGATTTCATACATAATAGAAGATATCGAAACAAGATCCTTGTTGAGGGTGGACCCACCAGTGATTTTTTTGATGCAATCAGAGAGTCTTGTGTAATAAAGTAGAAGTTGTGTTAAGGTTGCTCTTAATATCTCCATTCCACAAAGAAAGTTACTGAATGAAGTGATGACGTCACTGTGCATTAATTCTATTGCTGTTTTCCATCTGCTTCCAAAATCCTTCACAAGTGGTTCCACTTCACCAACCGTGATTGGTTTTTCATTCGGGTCCACCTCAGCTGCTGCTGCAATTCAGAAGTCAACGTTAGATTTTTTGTTTGACTTATTTTGACCAATATCAAGATTCTTAAACTCACATGCTCGGGTTTTCACAAACTTGATCAGATTGCCAAAATGTTCCAACAGAAGTTCTTCCTGTGAGAAGCAGGAAACAGTTATATAATAAATAAAACACAGCCTCAGTTTTTTTTCTCTCTTTTTTTTTCTGTGTATTTATCATGACAAATTTACATGTATTTTTTAAGAATATTATGTAATTAATAACTCACCACATAAACAGCAGTATTATTCTTCAAAAGCTCTTCAAAATGGGCCTGAATTTTGCCACCTTCTGGCCCAGCTTCCTAGAATGATATCACATTTTTTTAATATATCAATAATTGTACTGTTTTAGTTGTTGAGCATAAATATGATTTATGAAAAATTTTAGTTGACACAAAACACTGTCAAATTTTTTTTAATACATATAACTATTTTGTACAAAATGATCAGAAAAATACATATTATTTCAGTAATGATCTAATTTATACTTTTTAGAAAAAACTGATTTATGAGGTTTATGCAAAACACGCTTGGATAATATTTCAACCCGTTTGACTTGTTTCCAAATCAGCAGAATTTTATATTTTAGTTTGACACATTAGAAGTAAAATGTAACACAAATAGATTCATCCATAAGTAGATGGGTCAAAATTGTAACTACTGTAAGAACAAAATACACAGTTGTAGACTAGTTATATAATTATCATATCTTGAATTATCTATTATAATTTTATACATTTGGATACCTTCTAGATATGATAACAATATAACTAAATTTATACCTTCAAAACTGCAATTGTCATGTCATAGTTATTAATAAGAAAAACTGTCTGGAGTTTTGGTTTTGTGAACATTCTGGCGAGTTTAAATAGCAAATCATCAATAGCCATTTTCAGTCTTTCCATATTCAGATCAAGCTGTGAAAGGATAAAATAATAAAAAATTAAATAATGCATCTTGGTTTTATATGATGAATTATTATTATATACATGTGTTTTTAAGTCAAACCTGGCCATCCCCATAGTCAACATTAAGTTGAATAAGTGAAGCAGTAAACTCAGCATAACGCCTCATGACATAATGCGGATGCACATCATCTTCCCACAATGTTTTCACGTTCGCGTTCCGTAGACTGTTTATGTGCATATCAAATATCATCTTGAAACGTGGCCACAATGATATATTCACCTAATCACAATCGTATTATGTTAATTACAGTTATATTATCAACCAAAAGAAAAAAGATAACGAAATTTCCATAAAATATACTATACCTTGTCTAAATAAGAATCAAGACATGGAATCCGTCTTCTAGACATTATGAGCTGAAAAAAGAGTACGAAAAAAGCTGATGTATTACCAGAAATAAATTTTTTTTTTATATAAAATGCATATAATATATGGGCTTTAAAGACATTATAACCCTCCACACACTGCAAGTTGAAAATGTATTTATTATATGATAGAAAAAGATGAACCTAAATCTGGGAGAAGTGATATCTACAGCTGACACAAGGAGTGTTTTATTATTGTAATATTATGATTATGATTATAATGATTAACATTATTATAATAAACATGGATGATTACCTGGTGTTGATGTGTGATGCGAATCATAAGCATTATACCAATTGCATCGAAACAATTTGGAAGAACTGTACCAAAGTGCTCATCCATTACAGCAAACGGCCCTAACAAAAAAAATAATAATAAAAAAATAAATAAAATAATATTACAGAAACTGATGGGAGATTCACACACGCCGGTTAGAATGTCAGTTACCTGAAAATATTTCATTAAATACAGATTCTTCCCCAAAGAAATCACCACAGAACACATATCTGTAAAACAACATAAAAGTGAAATGGCAATAAATTTGTGTCAGTGTTTGTGCATTTGCTGATAAAAAAAAATAAAAAAAAATAAAAAAATAAAAAATAATATTGAGAGTACTCTGAAGTGGCGGTATCCATAAGCAACTTATGCAAGCTCCTGAAGAGAACTTCATACGGATATTTTTTTGAGCTTGCTTCAGCAATATGTGGAATTAATGAAGGCTCATCAATTTCCTAAACCATAAAACAGTAATTCAAATAAAAAATAAATAATAACATAACTAAATTGCCAGGTGGCAAGAAAACAAACATTTGAAATTACTTATAAGACCTTGAGAATACTTATCCTGTCTCCAAGAGCAAAAATAGCAGACCGGTTTTTCAACGGTTCTCTTCCTCTTGAAAAAAGACTTGTGCTTTTGGTGTCAACGCCTATTAGATCAGTAGGGCCCGCTATATCTAATTGTAACTTTTCTAATGCTTGAATATAAGCACGAAAATGAGCGCTTAAAACCTGAATAATAAACCAAAAAATTAAGAAAAATGTGTTTAAGTGTCTTTTAGCAACTTAATTAGTGTACCTTGTTCATGGTATCAGTATATGCAGCCCGAACTTCATTATAGATATCTTTTCCATGTTCTTTGAGAAAGGAAATTGCATATCTGCATGAGTAATTAACCAGATAATATATCATCAATTTAACAATAATGTTGGATGTAACTATTATAACATAATCCTAAAGTAATTACTGGAAATATCGTTTTAAACACAGTTAAGAGAGATAACCAACTTGTATTTTAACAAGATGCTCTGCTGAAGAATCTGGATATTTGTTTTAGGTTTCCTCAATGCATAAAGCTTCTGAATCATGAATTCAAACACCTGAAAGTTGGAAATAAATTAAAAATATATATTTAAGAGCATGATTTTGATTTTGATTTTACCTTTGAAATTGCTTTTTGTCTAAGTCTTTCAAGTTCAGGTTGAACATCTTTTAGAGCATTAGAAGTTTTAACCATCGAATCTACTTCAACAAACTTCAGCTTCTTACTCAGCATCTCAAGAGTCCTCAAATATTCATCATTTACCTAAAATTAGGAATTTTGATAAATATAATGCATAACATAATATATTGAAAATAAATGTTGCACGAAAATAGTCTACATTACCTCTCCATCAACAATTATGTCTATCATTCTTGGTGGTACTATTATTTCTTCAACGAATTTCGCCAACTTCGATTCAGCAACCTGTGAAATATGGGACAAACTGTAAATCAAAGTGGATTACAGAGAAATTTTATATTAATGTAAAACAGCAAAGCTGCATTTAAAATATATAATTAATTAATTAGTTAAAATTCAGGCACCTATTTACGCAGCAAATGTTACTGTTAGTAAATGAATTGAATTTGTGATGGTAGATTTGTCATTTCACTTTGTAGCAAATAGCTCTCTTTTGGTTAGTAGTTAAAAGACTTATACTTTTATTATAAACAGAAATCAACTTACTGTTGTTGGTTTACAGTTTACACACGAAAATAAATATTTCAATAACATAATCGCAATACCTTGCGATTTTTTAGCTTTAGTCCCATATCCAAAGATTTCTCCTGAAGAATTTTTATGTCTGAACTAATAGAACCAATCTCAACCTACAAATAATATGACGTAATTTGAATAATGTAAAATAAAAGTATGATAATAATTTTAAAGATTTTAGCATAAGAAATTGGCAACCCTTGTATCTATTATTGATGTCTTGAGGTATTATTGATAAGAAAACTGCAATGCACTTTTGTGAAAATTCTAAAACATAAATCATAATCACTTACCTGAAATCCACCGAGTAGAGTTTCCATTTGTGAAAGTATGATGTCACAATCATGAATTTGGTCATGCAGTGATACTAGATTATCACTCTCTGTTATGTACTCCTGTTAATAAAAAGATGAGCACTTAGGTTAGAGTAAAAATGCATAACATTTTACCAAAAATGTAGACTTTAAAAAGTATAATAAAAAAATAATACATGATCAATATAAAATATTAAATAAATGCATTTACGCCACCTACCTGAATTGAGTCCAATTCTACTTGGCGTAAATTATTTTCAACTCCCTTAGTATACTCCCGCAGTTTCACACCTTTTGATAATATGTTTGCAACAACCTAAGCGTAAACAAGTAACAACCACATTACGCAAGTATTTATAATACAAATTTCAGTTAAAAATATAATTAGAACTACAAAAACTCACGATTAAAGCCTCAAAATACGAGTTTCCAAAAAAAAAATTAAAATACTTAATGGTCAGTTATATCAAGTATCAACATCATTTTATTATCTTATACCACTATAGTTTTAGCCGGGATAACTTTTGACAAATAATAATCAAGTATCACACATTAACAATATACATTTAATAAATAATTAAAGGTACCTCGTCGGCTTTGCACTCTTCAAGCTCCTGCTGTAATCCCTCCAATGATATCTCATTGCTGAAATAAACCAATCAATGATTCAGAAAGCTCAAAATCAAAGCTCTTGACTCAATTGCAAATTAACAACATTTAGAATCAATCAATAGCAAAACTAAAACTAGAAATAGAATAAACTTCATGACCACATTATATCAAATTTGAGATGAAGCAAGGGTAAAGATGTGTACCTGCCTGCATCGTCTTCAATAGTTAAATCACCAACAACAGATCCCAAATTAAAAACAGATTTACTGGCATCCATGATTTCACCTTCAGATTTAGGCTGATAACATCACACAGAGATAAAAAAGTGAACCATAAAAGTTGAGCCAAAGTGGCAAACAACAAATTTCAACTAACTATATACAAATATTATACATGTTGGAGTGAAAACATACCAATTTATCTGTTGCTACCTCAGTCATTTTTTCAGTCAATACAACATTTACTAGTCAGCTGCCTGCATGTAAGTTTATCATTGAATTTAGTTCTATCTACAAAGTAGCACCGAACTAATATACTTTCTGAAATTATCAATTACATCACGATCTTGTTCTGTCATGATTTTAGATAGTTAGTGATGGTATATATATATAAAGCTATACAGCCCATAGGAAGCAAAATGGCAGCTTGGTATATAATGGTGAATCAAACACAGAGATCGAGAGGAAGAACCACCATAATTAATATGAAATCACATAAAAAACACTATAATTTTAGCTGAATCAAAGCAACAGACAAAGAGAACTTAACATACCTGGATCGACTCACAATCGATTTAGATGTAGAAACACCTGATTACACTGTGACTTGCTATGAAATTCTAATCGAGAGGAGACAAAAATCGTCAAACTGAACCGGTGTAGTAACATACGGGCAGATCCGACCTAATCTGCGGATCTTGAATCAACAATCGAGTTTCCTTTATCTCGTCTACGATGTTTTGAGGAACCGTAGAACGGAGGGATCGATTGTAAATCCGGTAGAAGATCACTGTTGATCGATTACAGAGTAAAAATTATAACACCTTGTGTTTCCTCAACCTACCCATTCTGACCCGTTGAATTTTAAGACTTTTTCTTAAAGCCCATATAGACCCACGAAATTCTTTTAAAGGCCCATCAACTTACCCAAACATAAAAGTATGGGTTTATTTTGCCAGATCTAGTTATTTGAGTCCTTACACTTTGTTCAGAGTTTATTAAAGAAAGGAAGAACCAATGTAATATGATTTCGTGTTCTACGATTCCAAGGAAATCAAAAAAATTAAAGTCTTTTTGTGTTTCGAGTTGAGTGGAAGATAATATCATAAAAAGGAAGTTAAAATTATTTGTATGTGTTTCCCTTCGCTTCGGTCCAAAATAAAGGAAAGTTAGAACGTAATTCCAATTCATTTTATTGAAAGCACAAGTCTTTTTAACTTTATTTCAACTTCTTTATAATCTCTATCATTTCCCTCCTTAAGTGTTTTTTCTCATTAGTTATATATTTTACGTTTAATGGGTGAGGCTGTTTGGTAGTATCTCCATATTTTTAGTAAAAGACAAGTCTACTCTGTAGTAGTCTTTTGTATTGCTTGATTATTGGGCTCATTAAGTTATTTTGTTAAACTGAATAAACAGACTAAAAAAATTGTGTATCTGATAACTGAAGCGAAAACCAAATTCAGTATATGGATACAGTTAACAAAACTATATTAACAATCTGGTTTGAATTGTTTCAATTATAAATACGGTTTAGTTTTTGGTTTTTTACATCCCTTTTTGTAACAGAGGACCATATATGATAGTTTTATATTCTTTCTTTGTCTTTATATCCCCAACAAGTAGCAAGATATATCACCACACTCGTCGATATACACACCACTCCATGAGAATAATTTTTATTTAATGGTGGCCAATTTAACTAGATGTACTGGAAACGAAATATACAAATTGAAACGAAACAAAGCATGTAGATCATTGGCATAGCGGATGACACAAAAATTGATTAATTTACACAATAGGCATGAGTATATTAGAACATGGTGACAAACCTTGTACATAATATTGTAAGCACAATATCTTAACTACCAATTATTCAAAGATTCAAATTCTATATCGGAACAATTTGGGAGTTTATTGTCTTACAAGATTTACCGAAGATTGGTCACAATTTTCAATCTGAATAGACGCGTCAGTAATGTTTTCTTCATTGGTGGTTATAGTGTCGGAAGTTGGTTGCAGTTCGGTTGGAGAACACACAAGAAGAGAGAGACGACAAAGCGGGCATGTAGTGTGAGTAGAAAGCCAGTTATCGATGCATTCAACATGAAATGCATGCTTGCAAGCTGGTATCTGTTGCAACCTATCCTCCGCCTGGTAATCCCCTAAGCATACTGAGCATCTGCAAATTATAATTATATAAATATTAATTAATTAATTAAATTTTCACACTTTGGGAGATTATTAACCTGTTGGATCAATTTGGCATGCTTCTTTATTAGCTTTTTTTTTTTAATTTACATACTTGACCCAGTAGAAATAAAAACATAACCCAAATCAACCCATTTATTTTTAGAAAACATGAAAACAGAGACATAACCAGCACATGTTTTTAGTGGTTTGTGACTTTCTTATAATGTTCTAATTTCTAAAAGGAAAGAAAACAGTTAAGCGAAGATATTTGGTGATTAATTTTATGTCTACACTCTACAAACACCCATTGTAAATAATCAATTTGGAATTCATATTTTGTATTGTTTCAGTGTCTCTCAAACTCGTTTGTTGGGATTAAACTTCAATCACACAATAAACAAAAAGCTTACGAATAAGAAAACTTGCGTTTACTTCTCGAAGAAAAACCCGCTTTCATTCATTCCACACAAAACAATATATAACATAAAACCTACACAAAACAATATATAACATAAAACCTAACATATCCACAAACATCATCATCATCATCATCATCATCTTACTCAGTATATCCCACCTAAGGTAGGGTCTGAGGAGGGTAAGATGAAGACAAGC
>WOUH02000031.1:5574584-5588409 GCA_009936405.2 Stevia rebaudiana | reverse complement strand
AAATCGGGAATTAAAAATGGTGAATTTTGATATAAAACGGGTTAAAATCGGAGTTAAAATGAATTAGTTATGATTTATTTGAGTTTAATGTATTTAATTTACAAAAAAAGCTAAAAAAAAATGGTTTCTGGACCGGGCGCCGGGTTCGAACCCGCGACCATGCTATTACAGTGCCCGGTTACTAACCACCGGGCTGGGTTACCATTCGGTATTATCACTGGTTCGATTTTACTTAACATATATGTGCAAACGGATCTGATTCAAGATACAAGCCCTAGTTTCTTTACCCGATCAAATCGTGAAATCTGTGTGTTAAATCTACAAATTGTTCTAGGGGTTTTAAATATCGGAATGAGACGAACACAATGGTGGTCTTACCTCGATCTGACGTTGAGTGGAAGAGAAGAACGACGACCGGACAGGTGGCGGCGGCGGTGGCGTGGTGTTTTCCGGCGGTCTCTGCTCCGTCAGTAGGTCGAGCGATGATTTTTGGTGTGTGAGGAGGTTCGAAAGTCAGAACCCATCGAGTTGTGAAGTTATTTATACTCGTTCAAGTTACATTTCGAGTAATACGCGTTTTTTGCTATTTCCGGATCAAAACGTGATTGATTGACGTAGATTAAGGAACCGAATCGTGAAAATGATCACACCATTCAATTTAGAATTGAAAAGGAAAGGTTTTCTACGCGATTTCCAGCTCACGAGATAAGCTGGAACGCGTTTTTGGTGTTTGGGTCACATTCGGGTCAAAAGGATCCGGATGGGTGAAGAAGGAAAGGTCCATGGGTTGTGGATGGTCCATGGGTGCGTGATTCCCTTGTTGGCAGAAAAGATCCTCCCAAGTTTTATTATTTGTATTTTGGACACCTTGTTACCATAAACCCTTTTTAAACTTTGTTTTCTATGATTTTGGCCACATAAAATGTGTTTGTTTGTTTTAATATATTAATCTTTATAAAACAAATTAAATTATATACATATATACTCATATATATATATATTAATCAATAACACATATAATTATATATGTATGTGTGTGTAGGGTTTGAATTTCGATGTGATAAAAGAATTCCTCGTCATTTCTTATTAATATTCAAATGAATTACAAAGCGGAAAGGAAATAACACGTGGAAATATTGCGAATGTTACAAAGGATACCCTTCAAATTTCAAAGAAAATACTTTCTAATTAATCCCGATTTGATTTTGTAATGACAGTTATTAAAAGTCAAAGACAATCTCATTTACGACTTAAGTTATATTTGAAATAACATTTTTTTCATGCATGAATAATTATACGTAGGATTTTTTAGAGTAAAACTAGAGACAAAGTTAAAATATTCATATTAAATTAAAGAAATGATATTTAGAGATTTGTAAATTTTTTTATATGTTATATTAAATTAAAGAAATGATATTTAGAGATTTGTAAATTTTTTTATATGTTTGTTTGTTTTTCACTTTTGTACTTTAACATCCCTTTATTTCATGTAATAAGTGACTTCAATTCAAGAAATATTTTTATTGACATTTTGTAATTCTCAACCGTGTTACACACGGGTTTGAACCAGTTGATAACAAGTAAATAACTATGTACGATCCATCTGTAGCTACACTGGCAAAAATTTTATACACCTCTCGTTTTTTAGCTCAGACATGTAATTTTATAGGGTTTTCCGTCAAAAAATGTATGGTATTGAATCCGACCACCCTGATTTTTTTCCTTAAAAAGTCTTCAGCTTGATCTAACTTGTATATTTGTAAAGATCTCTAATTAGCTATTTAATATGTTTCTCGCACTTTTTGTTTATGAGTTTGATCTAAAATACGACTAATTTATTTAATGGATTGATAAGTATAAAAATTATAAATGAGCCAACATTAATATATTGTTTATGATTACTCAATAAGATTTTATCAACTACTAGCTTATAATCTCATGTATTACATGAGATATAAATCTAAAATGTTATAAATCAGTTGTTTTGTGTAAAGATGTATATGATGGATGTCATCAGTTAGTGATATTTGAAATAATAAAGAGTTCAAAACTATAATTAACAAATAACAATTTTAGAATTATAAGATTCTATTTTATGATAAACTATAATAAAATATTCTTTAAAAACTTATATTATTGATATTTATTTATATAATTAGATTATTAAAAATTATAAGTATTAATTAAAAGAGAGAAGGTTGATATTCGTGAAAAAAATAAAACGAGAAAACTATTTGAAAGACACATCATATAGTTGGAGCATTTACTATAGCTTCCCTATCCTCATTTGTACTTTTTCTAATTAAATAATACTTTTTCGTACCTTTATTATTATCTTTTTGTCTCTCATTCACTCACAACCACTTTAAAAAACTATTAAAATAACATCATTACTTTTTCTCTCTCATACACCAAAATCCCCATCTTCATATTTTTTCCTAACTTTGGGGGGAAAACAACCAAAACCCTAAATATTTCTCTCTCCTCTACTCACAACCACTCTCAACCACACCCTAAATTATGCATGCTTCCCTCACATAAATATGGGGAAGCTACTGTGAATCCTCTTAGTTTGAGTTAAATTGGTTGGGGTTAAATTGGTTGGGGTTAAATTAATTGTATTGGTTTGAGGTAAATTGGTTGGGGTTAAATTGGTTGGTGTTATACTAGTTGGGTTCCATTTGAAAATTTTATAAAAAATAGAAGAGAATGAGAGGTTTTTGTAAAAGAAAGGTGTAAAAAATAGTGTGAATGGTTATAGTATTTATAAAGAAAAATATTTGATTTAAAAAAAATAGCAACGGTCAAATGCCAAATGGGGCCCACCCAATGGCTCCATCCCTCCCCGCCACGCCGTTGTCGAGACCAGGCCAAAGCCTACCACGCCCCCTCTCATGCCAATGTGTTTTGGTGTTCGGGGCGTGACCTGCTCTCTTACGCTGCTCTCACGCCCCACTACGCATCGTCTTAGGTGTTATTTACTGCCCAAATTTCTTGGCCAAATTTGCCAGACCCAAAAAATTGAGTATTGGTAGAATATGCGGTTAACTGTGATTAACCGACCAAAGAGAGTATAACCGACCACGGTTAACCGAAACCGATCGGTTATAAACTTTGGATAACCGATTAATCGGTTTCAATTGTAGCCCATAACCGAACCGCATAGTGCTCACCCCTAAAAAAACATTTGTTGATTTTAGTTATACCTGAATATGAATATGAATGATACATGGTGTTTTTTTTATTTGTTTAAAAAATTTAGAAAATAAACACATGAAACATGCACTATTGCAAAATGAAATAGGTGCCCGATTGACAAGTCGGTTTGAAAGTGTAACACTTTTTAAAGTCCAAAATTCGTGAAAGATATTCTGAGTCGCATCATTTTATTTTATTATCATAAATTAGACAGCTAAATCGAACTGCGAAAAGGGGGATACCCACTTTATCAAGAACAACACGGATCCAAAATCGACAATTACAGAGAACCCTAGATTTCCCTTTGGCCTCGAATTTCATATCTATATACCACCAATCGATTCTATCCACCGGCCGGAAGATCCTGCGAAGATTTTTTGCAGAAGATAGGGTTAGGGGTTTTCGAAATTAGGGTTAGGGTTTGGGTTTGTTGAAATGGAATGTTGCATGGACGGTGGTGGTGTGGTGGAATGACTAAAGGACAATGTCACCGGCGGAGGAAGATGATGGGTAGGAGTGCCAACGGAGGTTGCGGCACCGAGGAGAAACATTGCCCGGTGGCTACTTCTAGGGTTCCGGTCAAGTGTTCTCCGGAAGAGAAAGACGCACCACTGGCTCGATGTATAGGTGTAGATTTGTACTCACAGGCTTGTAAGGCGCTTGCAGTTGTTTCGCCTTTTGATTTGGAGGATGGACAGAGCAAGAGTTCAGGTGTTATCACGACGCTTCCTGCTGGTCTGGTGAGTTGTTTGTCAAAAGTTTCTGATAGTCGTAAGCGGCATAAGAAGTCGCATTCGGGCTCAGATACAAAGAAAAACAAGTCTTCTTCAAGGCAGGAGAAGAGTAAGGGGAACAACATTTGGTCTGAAACAGAGGATTACTTCAGGGAATTGAGTGTGGAGGATGTTGAGAGGCTAAATGGGACTTCTTGTTTTAGGGGCAACTTGTTCATCTCAATTCCATATCTTGGTAAGGAAATAAATAATCACATCAGTGTTGTTACTGCTGGTTATGATGGTAACCAATTCACGGAAGTAGATGGTGTTGGTGCTGATGATAATATTATTCAAAACCAACAAGAAGACAGTACTGCATTTTCTTTACCACACTCGACTAGTGGGGTTGAATGGCTTTTAGGTTCCAGAAGCAAGATATATTTAACCTCTGAGCGGCCTTCTAAGAAACGCAAACTCTTGGGTGGGGAAGCAGGTTTGGAGAAGCTTTTTGTAGCTCGACCCGTTAAAGACCAAGGATCATCAACATGCTGTCATTATTGCAGTCTTGGGGACACGAACAATCAGTCAAACAGATTGATTGTTTGCAAATCTTGTGGTGTAACGGTGCATCAGAGATGTTATGGTGTGAAGGAAGATGACGGAGATGGTTCTTGGGAATGTTCTTGGTGTAGGATGAAGAGGGGTGATGATAGCCATTGTTTGCTTTGCCCCCAACAGGGTGGTGCTTTAAAGCCTGTAAAGAAGAGGTTTTATGGGAATGATGATGGGGGTCTCACTGAATTTGCACACTTGTTTTGTTGTCAGTGGATGCCTGAGGTCTACATTGAGGACACAAAAAGCATGGAACCAATTATGAACGTTGAGGGCATTAAGGACGTGCAAAAGAAGTTAATATGTTATCTATGCAAGGTGAAAACTGGTGCCTGTGTTCGTTGCAGTTACGGTATGTTGTCACATTATATCTATTGTTCTTGTGATTACATGATATAGCTGGTATGCTGGACTATTGTATCATTATGTTTTAGTGCCATATAGCCCTGTGTTGAGCTTACTTGTATATTTTGATTATTATACGAAGTGAATAATACATGCTTGACTTTTTAGCAAAGTTCTTACTCTTTGTGTTTAGACTACTAGAAGTTAGCAATTTTTGTACAGTTTGGCTGGAAATACGACATATAAGCTTTTTTAGTCTTAACATATTAGACGACTCTTGTCAAATGGATTGTTCTTGCATTAGTGATACAATCTCTTGAAGTAGTAGTGTGATGCGGAGCTAACATGTCTTGTCCTTTTTGCTTCATTAAATATAGGATATGTTATTTAAAAGGGCAATGGAGAGGATTAGTAGAGAAAGTAATAGTGAAATGTGAGATAAAAAAAATTATGTCACCCATATTAATCCAAATCTCTCTTTTTTTTTGTTATGTTCATTTTTTTGTGTGATAAAGCAAAATTTGACCTGCTGACTTTTGACTATTTTAATATTTGAATCTAATTCTTCAAGATTTGACCAACAAGTGTGTGCACTTATAACCTCATGTTAAATGAATTTAATCAAGTACCATTCTCAGTTTTTTATTGTGCTCTATAAATGAAAAGTGTGTACATTGCTAGTACCATAATTCATTGGGTCTTAAGTAACTATTGCCTTTTGGATAACAATAGAAAAGATTTTTTGAAATATGCACTTATAACATAGCTTAACATTTAACAATATGCTAGTTCAGTCTAAGCAAATATAAGGACATCAAGCTTTGTGAATTGTAACTTTTCTCTATCTTTAGAGCTTATTAAATCTGAATTATCAGTTAATTTGTTTTGACCTAGCTTGAATTGTTGAACGCATAGCAGTCAATGGCACCAAAACCGCTATGCGTCCACTCCGGCGCAATAACATGTGTCGAAAATCTGCCAAAAAACAGTAACATAGTCCAAAACAGCCCAAAACAGCTAAAAACGACATAGATTACATGTGTTTCTTGCTTGTTTCGGGTGCACATGTTTTAACTGCATTGCAGGCTACAAGCTTCTGTATGAAATCTAACTTCTGCCCCCATACTCTTTAGTATAACCAGTACCTGGCTTGCAAGCTTGGTTTAAAAAAGTGCATTTGTGTAACAAAAAACACGATTGTTTAAAAAAAAACACACTGAGGCACACGCTTTTTGTACATATGTAGGTAAAAAACATAAAATCTTATATAAACCTTGCTATAGCTACTATGTATTGGGTAGGGATGCTAAAAACATTTGTAATGTATAAAAAATATTATATAAACACCTTACGCCTCATGCTCGAAAAGCATGCTGCTTTTGAACTTTGCGCTTCGGTTTAGACTTTGTCGCCACCGTGCGTTTATTACCCTCAAAAACCCAGCTTGCAAGTTGAAAGAAAGTGACAATTTTTTTATCGTTTTGAATTAAATAAAATTTAAGGCACAGGTACTTTGACGTGAGTAGTTTTATCCAGATTAATTACTTTATAAAACAGATGAATATTATACTATTAAGGGAAGAAAATGTGAGTTGATGTGGTGTTTGTGCTTAGAAAATGTCATACAATCTGTATATATTTGTGTATTCCTTAACGGTATAAAACTAAAATTACATATAAAAATATAAATCGTTTAATCTCAATTAATCATGATTAATTTGGATTAATCCCTAGCTACTACCCCACCGCCTGACTAGCGTTTAGCGATCTTACAACACTGGTTTTGTTCATGTGGGTAGAGGAAAAGATTCATATAAAGGCAAAGAACTTATTTAAAATTGATATATACAATGGAAGTGTGTATCGAAGAGAACTGGTTGTAGGAGCTTCAATAAGTGTGTGTAAGAACATGTTGTCACTAATATCTGCAAGATGATGTTGAGCAGCCTATTTATTGGTTCTTGTTTTATCTTTTTGGTGATGAATAATGTAATTAAGCAATTAAATGTCAGCCTTTTAGGCCTTATAAAACATAATTATAAGTACCTACAGTCTGCAAAATGAAATATCAGAAAACAAATGGCGAGCACAAAAGTAAACCAAGTATCATACGCATATCCTAAATCAAACAGCTGTAGAATTACATTAGCTGTTTCATTGTAGTTGACATAACTGATATGAATAACATATCACATATGTAATATGAAGTGCATGCATCATCCATTACAAAATACTTGCAGTAAGAAACACAAACTAAACTTTAATTGTTTATAAATCATTTTGACAATTGCTTCAAAACTAAAGTGACAGTCAGTGCTTAGTTGCTTACACTATTTTGCTATGTTATTATCCTTTTTTCACACCATCCACTGTGTGAAGTCTATAAAATATTTTCTTTTGATACTTTCATAGGATCTTGTCGAACTTCTTTTCATCCTTTATGTGCAAGGGAAGCAAGACATAGAATGGAAATTTGGGGAAAATTTGGATGTGATGATGTAAGCTCATTTGATTCATCTTTTACTGAATCTACAAGTCACAGTTAATTATCAAGCTGTGTCATAATATGCTTCTTATTTATCTAGGTTGAGTTGCGAGCTTTTTGTTCAAAGCATTCTGATGCTCGAAAAGATGGCAGTGCATCAGTTGAAGCTGGGGTGCAGGGTACACAGTCAAACGCTAAAAGTCAGCCAGATTGCATTGATGGGGCGGAGATCAAAGGCATCAGCGCTGTTGAAGATGTGGAAGTGTCTGATTCTAATAATGTCACTTTGCTTTTAAAGAAGGTACAAAAATTATCTTTGAAAGTTGAAACAGAATTTATTTACAACATTTTTTACCTTGATCTGTTTGTTCTGTAGCTGATTGACCGAGGAAATGTCAATTTGAATGATCTGGCTTCAGAGATTAATGTTTCTGCTAAGTTGCTGTCATCAAATCTTACTGTAATGCTGTGTTTGATGAGCTTTAGTTTTTTAGGAATATAATAAGAACTTCTGCTAATTAAGTAGTTTGTTTTACAGGATGACTGCTTGCCTCCTGAAATGCATGGACAAATAGTTAAATGGCTTAAAAATCCTGCGCATGTTAAATCATCAGACAATAATAATGTTGGTGGTTCACCTGTTAAGTTGGCCCCATCGCGTAAGAAAAACAAAGGCAATATTAGGGTTTTGAAGAACAACGGTCTTATATTATCTCTTAAGAGAAGTTCTCCAGATAACGTAGTTGTGATGGATGGAGATAACAATGGTAGGAAGTTTTGTAGTCAGGAATCTTCTCCTGATTTAAGGGAAAAGGTAGTTTCTTTGTTTTAAAGTTGTAGAGTTTACAAAAGATGATATGCTTGTGATTTATTTAGTATGCTTTTTTTTTTTAAAGAAATTTATGGATTTAATATCTTAATTCTCTTGATGAATATTAGTCTTTTTTTTATGTTACTAGTTGTCCTTTTTAAATAAATGTATCTCTTATTATTACCTTTTTTTGCAGATATCTCCTGAATCTTTTCCAGCTTCTGATCTATCGGCACGTAATGACCATAAAGGTACAGTTTTTTTTTACCA
The DNA here is from genome assembly GCA_009936405.2 of Stevia rebaudiana. Taxonomy (NCBI): domain Eukaryota; kingdom Viridiplantae; phylum Streptophyta; class Magnoliopsida; order Asterales; family Asteraceae; genus Stevia; species Stevia rebaudiana. Next base: position 5,579,972 of record WOUH02000031.1, on the reverse strand, counting down.
ACTTCAGTAGTCATAGTTTGAAATAAACTGTTTTTTATTTGCTTCTTGATTATGTTTCTAGTGTTATAAAACAATTGTCCTACTCTCTTTAGGTGACACTGTCAAGTGTTCAAGCCCAAGTCAAAATGGCTGTGGTCAAGAGAACCGGGCTACCAACTCCACCAAGTTGACATCTAGTTTGGTGAACCATGATTGTTCAAATTCTAAGAATGACAGCTCTGGTGCCATGTAAGCTCTAAAAATTTCATTCCGTGTATCTTACTAATTATCAATATAAATTTTAGGGATTTTTTGGTTCCAATATCTAGTTTCTGGTAATGCAGTAGAACAGAAGCTTCACCTGGCTCTTATATCCACCCGCTCATACTTGTGCAAAATCAAGTTTTTTCTAAGATGAAAGTTGACGAGGATGATTGTGGTAAGAACATGCCTCATACTTTTGTCTCACAGTTGTTTTATGATGATGACATCTGATGAAGTGTCTTCTAGGTTTTGGAGACCGAAACCAAAATCAAGCCTCTGTTGAGCCGACTAAGAGTACGAGCCTGATAAATATGTCTCCAATTGATGAAGTGGAAGGAGAACTGGTTTACTATCAGCATCGGCTGCTTTGCAATGCACTTGCAAGAAAGCACATAAGTGGTATTTGTTTTTTTTGTTTTTCTTACAACTGAATTTTATTATTCCCTTATAGCTGAGAAGACTGGTGTGGTAAATTAAATGCAGATGTTCTGATTTGTAAAGTGACAAAGTGTCTTCAACATGAGATTGAGGCTGTAAGAAGACACAGTTGGGATGCTGTGTTGGTTAGCCGGTATCTTTCTGACCTTAGAGAAGTAAAAAAACAGGGCAGAAAAGAGAGAAGACATAAAGAAGCTCAAGCGGTTCTAGCAGCTGCAACCGCTGCTGCAGCCGCTTCATCTCGGTTGTCATCTTTAAGAAAAGATACAGCTGATGGATCTCCTCATCAAGAGGTAGTTGACTCGTTTTTTTTAAACTAACTAACACCAGGCTTATGTTTTCATGACATAAAGTTTTTATTTTCAGAAAATCCCTCAAGCAAACTTGTCTGTAACTTGGACTTCACCTGAAAGGACATCTACTTTGGAGAATAAAATTCATTCTAGGGTTTGTGATGTATGTAGTCGGGCGGAGACAATTTTGAACCCGATTATCGTGTGTTCTAGTTGCAAGGTTGTTATCAAGAATGAATATTATATTTCTATTTGTGTGAAGAGCTAGCTAATCTTATACTAGCGTCTGTTAACAGGTGGCGGTCCACATTGATTGTTATCGCAGTGTTAAAGATTCTACAGGCCCATGGTTTTGTGAGTTATGTGAAGATCTATTGTCTTGTAGAAGCAGGGGAGTCCCATCTCATGCAGGGGAGTGTAGCTTATGTGGTGGCACTACCGGTGCTTTCAGGAAGTCAATTGATGGTCAATGGGTTCACGCCTTGTGTGCTGAAGTAATTTAGTTTGTTGATTCTTACATGTGTTATTTCGAGTGAATTAATTGTTATGTTTTGTTTTGTTTTTATGATGTAGTGGGTTCTAGAATCATCATTCAGAAGGGGGCAAATGAAAGCTATTGATCGCATGGTATGTGCCGTTGACCTTTTTCCTTTTATACCCTTACCTATTAAAAGTTAAAACATGTTATGTGACCAATGACAGGAGGCAATCTCCAAGGGGAATGACATTTGCTCTGTGTGCAGCCGTAGAGAGGGTGTTTGTTTAAAGGTGAGGTGAATATGTTTTTTATTTTATTTTATTTTTTTGTAAAAAGTTAGAGAAAAGAAAAATGTGTCTCAGATATGGTATTATGTATGTGCAGTGCAATTATGGTCACTGTCAAAGCACATTTCATCCTACTTGTGCTAGAAGTGCTGGCTTCTTTATGAATGTGAGGACTATTGGCGGAAAGATACACCACAAGGCTTACTGTGAGAAACATAGCCCTGTGGAGAGGACTAAGGTGCTCAGATCATTGCTTCATTTGATAATCTTTTTCACCCAGTTATATATATCTCGTGTGTTTTTTTTTGTATGCTAGGCTGAGACTCAAAAACACGGTGTTGAAGAATGGAATTCTCTGAAGAAAGTGAGGGTGAGTTGTCTCTGCGTTGAGAAAACCAATTTTGAATGATGTTAAATGTATTTAATTTAATGATGTGTGCAGGTTGAATTGGAAAGATTACGTCTTATCTGTGAAAGAATTATCAAACGCGAGAAGTTGAAGGTACGTGTATGGATATTACTTAGTTTTATTAGGGATAAAATAAAAACAAAGTTTTGCCTAAAAAGGTAAAAAACGATTAGAAAAATGACACTTAACAACTTTAATGGACTGTGACTTTTTTTTTAGGGTTTAGAAGTTAGATTTTTTTAATTTAGCTTTAGCTTTAGGCTTGAGATTTCAGGTTAGGATTTAGCTTTGGGGTTTAAGGTTTAGGTTATAGTATTTGAAGAGTCGGTTCCAATGTTGCTTGAGTGAGTTCAAGTGAATTTTTCTTTAGACTTGTCAGATGTCATTTATTATGATTTTAACCTTGCTTTTTAATGTACAACATTTTATTATTTTTTAGCAACACATAAGTGGGATGACGATTTCCTTTTTTTCTTCAGTCAACTAAAGACCAATAATTTTGACATTTAAGTATGTGTTTGTAGTTTTAATGAGATTATATGAAACTTTTGTGTTTTATTGCAGCGTGAGCTTGTTCTTTGTTCACATGACATGCTCGGATGTAATAGAGAATCAATATCTTCATCGGTGCGTGTTTGTACCACTTTTGCGTCACCTGATGTTAGTTCAGAATCCGCCACAACATCCTTGAGAGGCGGTTACACAAACAGTTGCAGTGAAACCATTCAAAGATCAGATGACGTAACAATCGATAGCACGGTTGCCGGAAAAAGGCACGTTAGGTTTCCAATGCCAATGGACAACGACCAAAAAACTGACGACAGCTCAACTTCTCAAATCCTTACTCAAACTCCTACGGTTAGACCATTACTTTCCGGAAAACAAATTCCTCACAGACCTTCATCTCGGACTGCATCTGATGATGTGGACAAATATTTCCACCGTGGAAAGGTAACTTTTTTCATCTACTATATTATGATTATTACATAATACACTTTCTGACAGCGTGGGTAAATTCAGTTAAATTATTGACTAAACTGAACCACAACCAAACAATTCTAATCGGTTTGGTTAAATAAGTTCTCTGTCTTCAAAGGGTGGTTTGGGTTTTTGTACCATCAAATCGTCCTCTGGGCTTTTGAGCCATTGAACTGGCTATCGGTTTTCAAAGTGGGCTTTGTGTTTTAGTTTGATTTACCGAGTACGCTTGTTTTTTGTATGAATATATTGATTCATATATGGATTTGGTTCGGTTCGAATTCTCAGTTACACTAGAATTTATATAAGAAACCAAAGAAGTAGAAATGGTTATTAAAAAATCAATTTAGTTTCTCATATGGTTTATTGGGTTCTTTTGCTTGCATGACAGCATAGTGAAACTTTTGAGAAAGAACTGGTGATGACATCAGATCAAGCGTCAATGAGAAATCAACGATTGCCCAAAGGATTTGTTTATGTTCCTATTCGTTGCCTCTCGAACGATGAGGAAACCATTGCTGCTGCTGCTGCTGCCGCTGAAGAAAATTCAGGACAAGATGAATAGACAGACAGCGGGGAAATAAAACGAGTAAGTTGTGGTTGTAATGGTGTTGTATATTCTCATTGGGAGAATAAGCAAAGGTGTATAGTGGTATTAAAAGTGGGATGGGTTGGGTTGTGTTGTGTTGATTTGTTGTAGTACTAGTACACTAGATTTATATTTATTTTTGTTTTCATTTTGATATTTTGCAGTTTAGTTGGAATGTAATCTTATAGAAGAAAGATATTGCAGTGGGTTGTAAAGTTGTGTACATAGAACTTACAATCATAGCAATTGCACAACATAAAAAACATTTCAGTTATTTGCTTTAAAACTCTCAACTTGCTACCAGATATATTAAACTTTGTATTAAGGAGTAATTTGGTGTTAAAATAATAAATAAATAAAAACTATTCAACAACTTTATTCGTCATGTAAGTGCTACAATGTTTTTTAAATTATATAATATATATAAAGGAGACAAATTCAATATATGTATTAGTTTTGCTGTTAATCGTAGGATTCAATATAAAAATGACGTGTAGACATTTGAAAGTGTATTAGAGTAATTTTGCAATTTAACATGGTTTCAGGAACAAAACGTGATTTTAGGCAGTTAACTGTTTTCATCTAAACAAACTTTCACTCATTATTTAAAAATTAAATAATGTTGTTAGGCTTCAAATATTTTAAATAAATTATACCATTAAATAGATAATTTGATGATTTTTAATTTGAGTATAATATTAAACAATTACATTACATACTAATAATATTATTTGTAATCTTTTCTTATAAGCTTATTTTTTTTAATATATTCTAAAAGATCTTTTATTAAAAACACTTTCTAATAAAATAGTGAATGCTTATAAAACAACATTCTTTAAAAACACAAAATATTTTAAAACCGTCTCTTCAAAGAGAAAAAAGTTTATAAGACAACTTCTTTTGATGAAAGTTAAAAAAAAGTAACTATTTAAAAAAACCAAAGTTTTTAAACGACAAGATTTTTATAAAAAAAATTGTATTCAAATCTTTGTAAATAAAATGTTAAAAAACAAATTTCTGAAAAGATATATTATTGTTTTATTACTTTGTAGAATTATTTATACGTATGCTTAACTTTACTTTTAATCAAAATATCATATTATAGTTTTTAAATCTTAGTTACTAATATTAATTAACCGAGTGTAATGCATAGGATATTAACATACTATTATTAATCTATAGTCTATACCAATTTTTTTTTTTTTACTTTTATGATTTTCTCGTAAACATAATGATTTATTTCTTAGAACAATAGTAAACATCAACTAGTCAGCACGGACACCAACTAAACACCTTTTAAAAATCTTGTTTCAACTCGATGCAAGCCAATCATAGTTACAAGCATCAGAAAATTAGAATGTAACCACTTATACTACGATAAATCTAAAATACAAAAAAAAACCCTAAAGCTACGAAAGACGAAACAACAAACAAACAAATAAATAAAAGGCCACATGGTTCAATAGCTACAAGCTTAGTAATTTATAGTTTTCTTTTGCTTAGATAAGTAATAACAATTATATTAGTATATAAAAAAGAAAACAAGCTAATTTGACAGAATATGTTTATCAGCATTAGTATCAGTCGTAGAGACATTATACAAGACCAAATAACATAGTACACAAATTTCAATAAAAACAATACACATCAAGCATCCCTTACTTTAAGCATCA
>WOUH02000031.1:5547468-5561513 GCA_009936405.2 Stevia rebaudiana | reverse complement strand
ATTTTATTACTTGTGTTTGCTTTTGTTTTGTCGTTATTGAACCATGTATTTTACTTTGAATTAATAAATGAAAAACTTTTGCATGTTAAATATTGTAACACTAGTGGCACGAGTGATGAACAATCGAATCACGCTCCGATGATTCCGCCGTCGGTTGGGGTGTGACAAATATATTGTTTATCAAACGAATTTTGGAACATACACTATTATCTATTGACTAATTTCTGAAGATGACATACGGTTTATTATACCAAACCTTTGGAACATAACATACTGTTTATTAAACAGGTTTCAAAATATAACTTACTATAGGACTTTTACTGTACACTGCCGAGACTCCCCCACGAACTCACCAGCTTTATGCTGACTTTTCAAACTCAACTTTTCTTTCAGGAAACTAAGTGGCTGGATCAGGTGCTTGGATGGAACCCGAGCATGTATGGTTATATTGAATAATAGAATCTCTGATGTTACCACGTATTACTGACCCGATTAAAGGTCGCACCATCGAACCCCGAAGTCGCTTGCGCAACCGCAACGCCTTTTGAGGGGGTGTGACATCTACCATCATCACCGTTCATATACCACCACCAATTTATTTTAGTATTTTACTAACATTAAAAAACAAACAGCAGACTACAGAGGTTTGGTCTACCTTTTTTCTGCAGATGTGGTCCGCAGACTGTAGACGTTTTACCGTTTAAAAACAAACCACACCTTACTCTATAAAAATTTTAAATTTGACATTTTTTTAATTTGTATAATTATCTAATAAATTTAAAGAATCTATATTTAAAAAGTTTCTAATAAATAGTTTAAAATCTCAAAGTATATATGCAAAATGAAACACTATTTTTTTTATAATAAGCCATATTAACTCATGAAACAATTTATACTATATAATAAAACAAAATTTATTGTGGACACATGTCCTTTTTCTTATGCCTCTTAATTATAATTTGTGGACACATCATCTGTGAACCGATTCGGTTCTAACCCGGGGTTCCTGGAACCGGTATGAAACCAGTTCGGTTCCATAAAAAACTGGTTTATGGTTCTTTTTATAAAAAATCGGGTTGGTTCCAAGAAAACTGGTTTTTGATCGGTTAGTGCATGTTCACAAACCAAGAACAAAGACAAGAATGCACTTTCTTTCTAACTATTTTCACTAGCGTTTTACCTCTTCGAAAGAAAGTTATATTGCTCTGGTTTTTCATCCCCACCGTCTAAGCCGTCGATGAACCCTTCATTCTACAAAGTCCTAGATGCGCCCCCGATTTGGTTCCTTGCAATACACCTATTGATCAATTCTGGTGAGGAGACTAAGTGGTGTCGATGTTCAGCAATCTTTCGGTCATAACGTTTGATTAGGCGTCAACTAAGTAGTCAAAGGTTTCTTTGGCAGAGCTGGCTACAAGTTGTCGGTCACCGCCAAAGGGGTTGGGTTTTGATTTACGACCTGGGTTTTGAAAAATAGGAACAAATATTGTAAAAACGATTTCAAGAAGTGGTTAGGGTTGCAGGTGGGAACGAAGGATACGGGTTCACGACCTGCCGACAGTAGGCGATACTCGTGGCCGATGGTTGTTAAGGTGTTTGGTGGTGGTCTTTTGGTCCATGGGAAGATCAGAGATATTATAGAACTCAGAGAAGTATGTAGTAGGTTAAAAGACACAAATGCTTCTTTTGCGTGAGGGGCACGTGAGTGGCACATGACCACAGTTAACGTGATTTTTGGATGGAGAGTGAAAATGACATAAGGTGTGCAAATATTTCAAATAAAGAATACTGTTAGTAATTATCAAAGTTGAAGAATAAAACTTACGAGTTAATATATATATTTAAAAGAAAAAATCAATAATTTTCTTAATAGTAATATCTCAAAATATGAGACACCTATGCTCTTTGGGTCAAAAGTCTATGCTCGTGAGTCGTGATAGTAATTTAAAAGCATATCAACCAATGAAGCAAGCAAGCAATTTCATGGAAACTAATAATCCATGTCCCTTTCTAATAATTCAATGTAGTTATCTAGATACACAACTTAATCGTTTCGAAGGGCATAAGTGAAATAAACGTCAAAGCCCTTACGTATTCTCAACGACTATATTTTAAGCCATTCTTATTAATTTGTATGTAAAAACATAGTAGTATCTAAATTGGTTTGAAAAGAAATTATTTTTAATAATCTCAAAATTAGCTTTTAATGCATTTTTATATGTAATCTAATTCAATAAAATATGATTAAAATTTACGATCGGGAAAAAATATGCTTCACAGACATAATTTTAATTTAATTACGGATCAACCCAAAAAAGTCTAAATTTTTTTTTAAATTAAAGGTGGCCCACAAAACCGTAGTTTTACCCACTAAATGTATGAATTATTTCTCTATTTATTGGTTTTTGTCTTCGCTAATTTCCAACTTAGATATCATCTACTGATTTTGATGGAGGGTTATCCCTTGTACAGCTGCAACCGTTGCCGGAATCCGATCGCACTTCGCCACAACATTCTTTCCAAAGATTTCAAGGTACGAATCTTTTGAACCAAATCTTGTAATTTAACATTTAATGGTGTGTTAATTTGTAAAATTAGGCAAGATCAGGGCAAGCGTATATGTTTTCAGAGGTGATGAACGTTGTATTGGGGGAAAAGATAGAAAAGCAGCTGTTAACGGGGAAATTTGTGGTTGCGGAAGTGTATTGCAGCAATTGCAAGGAGGTGTTAGGGTGGAAATACTTGAAATCTTTTGAAAATTCACAAAGATATAAACTTGGTAGGTTCATCATCGAGAAAGCCAAGATTCTCAAGGAATATGCGTGATTAGATTCTACGTGTCGTTATTTGTGTTTTTAACTTCTCCACAATGATTGAATATGAGTTGTGGCATAATAACTAGATGTTATGATATGATATGCTATTATATGAATTATGATAAATTGTCTACGATGAGTCTAGTTTATATTGACACTTTTTGTAGACTATAATATATGAACATAAGAAATCAAATGCAATTTACTCGTTTGAAAAAGTATTATGATTATACATTTAGGATCATCGTAATATGATGTGTTAGGTATATCGCGTGAGCAAGGTGTTATTAGACCCGATAAACTTGACCCAAAGCTTGTCAAATGGGTTGGTTTAGGTGTATATTTTTTTGTATTTGGTTGAATTAGGTAACATCGTATCATAGGATGGGTTGAAATGGGTACACCTTGAAATAACATTGGTCAAGATGGTTAACGTAAAAACTATGTGAATGTAATGGGTTCAAATGGAAAAGAATGATCAATAGCTTATTTAATGAGAAAACCATAAAAGATGACCAAAAAGAACTTTACAACATGTTTTAACTTAACCAAAATTATGTTTTTATAACCAACTCATTTCAACCCAAATTGATTTTCTTATGTTTTTATAACCAACTCATTTCAACCCAAATTGATTTTCTTAAAACCTGTCGTAGCCCGTATCCATCCCAACTTGCACTTATCTGACACATTACCCAACTCAACTAGCCCATTTTGTCATGCATAGGTGCTATTGAACTTTCATTCTTTCTTAGAGAAAACAAAATTTCTACAAATATACAAAAAGCTTTTTGTTTATAACAAAGCAATATTTATTTAAGAACAAAATGGAAGATATACTACAAAGCATAGAGTATCCATGCCAAGTTCTTTACAAATTAACATTAATCTTTTTTAAAAGAAAACATAAAAAAGTTTGTTTTTTCGACACTCAATATAGTGTATCATTTTCTAAAATATTTTACATTATATATGATAACAGACAACCCAAACCAGTGGCTTATAACCAACTCTATGACCAAAACCCAAAACTGCACATGAAACAAACTATTTGTGTTACTACATATTGGTACAATTAGACTAACCTAAGGGTCCAAAAAGCACCAATTAAATCTATAAAAAAAAAAGTGTTGACTTTCATTAGCTACACATCTTGACCGGGCATCGCGAACTGAGTTGCAAAGTTTTCGACTTGGGTTCGTAGATCAACAATGTCTTTATGGTTCTCCAAACCATCTCTTAAGATTCCCTTAGCCATTAAACCATGTTCCCTCTGGACCGACCTCGCTATTAGAGCCGCTCGAAACAGAAACTCACCCATCGTTTCAAAATCAGACTCTAAACAACCGCGAGTCGTCATTGCAGGTGTACCTGATGCATTCAATTTAGGTAGGAGTGAGCATATAACCAAAATAACCAGTTAAAATTCGATAGTTTGGTTTTGTGTTTTTCTAACAAACAGACTCTTTTGGTTTGGTTTGGTTTGGTTTGGTTTGTACCAAAAACCGAAAAAAACCAAACCGGTTAGATGTTTTGCTTACATAGGAAACTTAAAGAACCAAGTATTTGGTGCTTCAATCTGTAAAACTTCATTAGAGCTAGGATTAATCGACCTGATTTTCTCGCAATTTACATGTTAATTTTTTCAATAAGAAATGAGAAAAAATATGTGAATAAAAGTTTTAAAAAAATGGGGTTAACTTTGTAGAAATGTAACCAAGTTTCCCGAGTGTTCTAATTAAGTCACTCAAAGTTTTTTTGTCCCCTTAAAGTCACCCAACTTTCACTAAGTGTTCCAATTCTATGTAATTAATTAAAATATATATATATATATTTTTTAAATTGATTGAGGCAAATGAAATATATATGAATATTTGTTACTAATTAATAAATATTTACCCTTAATTTGACTTAAGTTTTACAATTATGAAACTTTATTGTTATTTCAAAAACTTGTTTTTCTCACAAATAACTAAAAATTCAAGTAAATTGAAAAATAATTTTCACTTATTTTAAACCAATTTTAAAATTTTGACTCAAACATTTTTAAAATTTTAAAATTTAAAAAAAAAAAATTACATATGATTGGAACACTTAAGAAAAGTTGAGTGACTTTAAAGAGATAAAAAAAACTTTGAGTGATTTAATTGGAACAGTTGGCAAACTTAATTACATTTGTGTGACATTTTTCCTTAAAAAACAACTACTTGTTAGACATGTATTATTCTTTATATGTATTATTCTTTATTATATGAATAATCACTTGTAAATAGTAATAAAAAGTTTAGCCAAAACTTCATGTACAAAACTTTCAAGCACAAATGATAACCGAAAAAACCAAAACTAAACCAAAATCATAGTGAGAAAACCAAAACCAAAAGACTTTAAAAAATCTGAATTTTTTATTTTTAGTTTGATTCGAGTCCAAAACCAAGATAATCTTGTCAAGCAATCCACTTTGATAATAGATTAACTAAAGTTAATGAACTTTTATTATGCAAAACAAGAAAGCAAACAAGATCTTTACTTACCAATTCTCACGCCACAAGGAACCATAGTACCATGATCATCAAATATAGGAATCTTGTTAACGGTAATGTGACACAATGCACACACTTTCTCAAAGTTTTTACCGGTCAATCCAAGGTTTCTAAGATCCCAAATCAACATATGATTGTCGGTTCCTCCTGTAACCAACTTGCAGTTTCTTCTAATCAAAGCAGAAGCTAAAGATTGAGCATTTTTCTTAACTTGTTGCATGTATGCTTTGTATTCAGTTGTAGCCAATTGTTTTAAAGCGATTGCGAGCGCTGCGATATGATTGTTGTGGGGCCCGCCTTGAAGTGCAGAACATACTGCAAAGTTAATCTTTTCTTCAAAGTCGTACTTGTCGTTAATGTCACCTTGGTTTGAAAGCATGGTTTTTTTTACTGGCTTGAAACCCTTTTTGTAGAAAATTATTCCTCCTCGTGGGCCACGTAGGCTTTTGTGAGTTGTTGAAGTTATAATGTCACAATATTCAAATGGGCTTGCGCATTCCTGCAAAATAATAATCACAAGATTATTTAAAATGTGTTTGGAATATTGGTTTTGGTGCTCTGATGTGTGATGCTCAGATGCATCATGTATGCGAGGCCTTTGTTATTAAAAAAATACTAAAAACTTATTTATAGATAATTTTTTAAGTGTTAGCTTTTAAACACTACAATATACGACATTTTCATCATCTTTGCTCAGATTTGATTAAACGATGGTCTGATTGTACAAATACTCAAACCGATTACTCAACTGACAGTGAAATTTCTATTTGATGGTTAAATTTGTTTAATATAATATGAAACACTCAAACCAAATGCAATCAATGGTCTAATTTGTACATATATTGGTCAACGATATGATGAATTATATATTTATAGCATGATGAGCTCTTGATGCGCGCATTATGAAATCACAAAGCAATTAGCATTAAGTGCAGTGATGCGATATCATCACAACATCGCTTCATCGCATTATGACCTCCTGATGCACGCATTTAATTTAAAACCAAGTTTGGCATGCGTTTTAAAAGTGATCCCATATATGAAGTAATCAAAATTAGATAATAAGGTGAGTGTTTGACTAATTCTGATTATTTAAGGACTTAACACCTAAATAAGTATTAGAAGCCTAATTAATTTGAATCAATATGCATGTGGCTACTGCTAAACTAATTATTGGACCCCTAATTAATTAGAATACAACAAGAAAACGCAATAAACAGCCCCTAATGTTATAAAATTATGTTACAGAACAACAATCCACCCAATCAGATGATCAAACATATGTCATTAGAGAAAAAGCAATAGTACAACAAATAACAACACAATTAAACTCACCTTGGCAGAAATGAGACCACTAATTTGAGCCATATCACACATCAAAATCGCACCGCATTTATCAGCAATTTGTCTAAACTTAGCATAATCCCAATCTCTAGGATACGAACTCCCGCCACAAATAAGAATCTTTGGATGAAAATCAACAGCCCTTTCTTCAAGTTTTTCAAAATCAACAACACCTGTTTTCGGGTCAACTTTATACGAAAGACTTTCAAAGAAAATTGAAGCACCCGAAACTTTAGTACCATTTGGTGTATAATAACCATGACTTGTATGACCTCCTGAAGGTGTATCAAGCCCCATAATTCTATCACCAGGTGATAATAAACCAGTATAAACTGCAAAATTTGCAGATGTACAAGAATATGGTTGAACATTAACACCCCAATGATCACTATCAAGATCAAATGCAGCTAATGCACGTTTGCAACAAAGGGTTTCAATCTCATCAATGAATTGATTACCACAGTAATACCTTGCATTAGGCATTCCTTCAGAATATTTGTTTGTTAAATGACTACCTAAAGCTTCCATAACTGCTTTGCAAACAAAGTTTTCAGAAGCTATCAATTCGATACCTTTGTACTGTCTTTGTTTCTCCTTCTCCATGATTTGGAAGATATCAGGATCAGCAGATTGGAGTGACTGGTTCCCCCATGATCGAACAGCTTGTTTACGTGATTCGAGACTGTTGTCGATGTGATATCGTTTTGATGATGCAGATGAGGAAGATGATTCAGTGGTAGCTCCGTTGTTGTTGTTGTTATGGTTATCATCTCTACGCCTTTTGAGATACATCGGATGCCCTAAAATACGAAAGTTTTCTTCGTCTTCTTCCTCGTTGGTTCTGATTTTGGTGTGATTGTTCAGATTAATGCTCTCTGCGTTGCTAATTTGGCGGGAATTGGAATGGAAAGTCGAATCGATTTGGAAGGAAATTGAGTCGTCAGAGAGTTGGGTGCGGTGAGATGAGTGAGATGTAAACCCTAACGAGACGTTCGATCGAGAAGCTGGTGACATGTTCTTGAGAGATTTTGAGGAAATTTCAGGCAAATTTTGAAAGTTTGTAACAAAGAGGATGATCAAAAGCAATTAGGTAGCTACTGTGATTCATGAACTGGTGTGTGATTTGGGATTTTGTGAACAGGAACAAAACCGTAACTTATATGATTGTTTACATCTGATGAATGAATATTGCAACATATTAGCTGAATGATATGGCAGATGAGTTCGAATATTGTTGAAGACGCTATTAAAAAAAATAAAAAAGAAGAATATTGATGAAGACGGGTGGTTCTGGAATGGTCAACGAGGAGGAAAGGTGAATGCATCTGGACATCCTGTGCGTCTAGATGTTAATCTAGACCCTTATAATCGTAGTAGATTCATAGAAAGAAAAAAATATTGTTTTGAAATTTTCTATGTGTGTTTTAAGACAGATGTTGAAATGTCATGTAATGAAATTATTTAAAATTGTAATTCGAACTAATATTAGATAGAATCTTTTAAAATACAAATATACAATAACTTTTAAGTTAAAACTAGGTTCTACCGACGTCCCAACCCTGTGTAGAGAAGGTAACTCCTCATCAGACAAAATAAAATCAGAATCTCGAATATCAATTGCATATAAAAATTGTCACCTCATCGTAAATTCATAAAACGTACGTCGTAGATTAAACAGCTCCTTGGTATCCATTTTGGGTCAATGGCCATCGAAACATGCCTTATCAATGGGATTTATCATTCTCGGTCGACTTTTGTGAAAACAAGAACTTGGCCAGACGACGCTAACGAAAGAAAATACAAGAAAGTCCAGGCAAGCGTTGGGCATTCTCAAAACTAAGTGGACCATACTTGCATGACATGCCCGACCGATGAACAAATAGATGCTCCAAAATACCATATATGCATGCATTATAATGCACAATATGACAATAAAAGATAATGAGAATGTTATTTCATTGGATAACACTTGGGATCCTCCAACTAATTATATTGTTTCCGATAGTATCATTTGTAATTGCGGGATGAACAAATACATTTTGAATGAGATTTGATAAAATCGCACACATTGCAACAAACTTGAACGTTCATTTGACAAACAACGAAGACAAGTAGTTAAGTTCTAGTTTGCTTTAATAATTGTAGTTTTTAGTTATTGTAATTTTTTACTTTGTTTTAATTTGATTGTATTTTTTTTACTCTTGCTTAATAATGAAATATGTGTTCCTAAATTTTCTCTAAGCTAAAGGTTATGGGAGGTTTCGTTATATAGGCTAGAGGTTGAGAGGGTAGTTGGAAGAAGGTAAAATAAGATAGCATGACATGTCATATTATGTTTAGGTAAAAGTTAAAGGTTAAGAGGTATTCACATCACACCCTTAAAACTAAGTCAAACCATTCCATCGGTGAAGGTACTTTTTCGTGTCGAAACAAGTTAGATGAGACGCTGTATAGAATAACACTTCCCTAAATAGAATATTCGATAGCTTTTAAAGGCATTTGGTACACCAATGTTACTCATGTTCGAGTCTACTTGTGATAGGATTTCATCCGTCTCAATTGTTTGACGATTAACATCAAATGAGACCATCTCAGGAGTAAACCCAAAGGAAAACCCTTTCCCTGTTGTGCGATTCGAACCTAAACCTCCCGATGAAAAGTAAGAGTACCGTTGGGCCCATTTATGAATATTATGCAGGCTCACCCACCTACTTTTGTTGAATTGTTGGAGCATAAAGTGGCACCATCTATGGTCCATTATTAGCCATTTACATATAGTACGGTTTCACACATCATATAATTTGTATAGCAAGAGTTCATGACCAAAAATGATAATTATGTTTGGTTTTGTTGGGATTTGTACGTCCGATTTAAATTTTGTGAAGCTGAAGAAGAACGTACATCCCCAGACGTCGGTCCATATATCCGATCAGTTTCAATTGCAAGTAAAACCATAATCCAAGAAACAAACTATTAAGGGGGTTCAAAATTCATACTTTAGAAATTAGAACTTGAACTTTACTTTGATTGATTCGACTAACGGTTGTCTGGTAGCATTTTAATGTTAACATCTTACCATTAAGACTTAAGGTTATCTCTTAATCATTAAACAATATGAACCAAATGTATTTAATAGGCTACCAAAAAGCCCCTAAATGTATCCACAACTTCAATTAAACGTGTCCAAATGAGACAACCAGCTCAAAGAGATGCTACCCTGGTTAATGTGACTCTAACAAAAAAAATCATACGATAATCACTACAAGTTTATTCGCTATTTCTTTCGTTAGCATTTTTATAATGACAAAGGGCGTATTTTATTATTTAAGAAAAAAACAATTACTAACAAGCTACTAGCATTTGAACGATAATCGGATTACATAATACAATCTCTATCAAAATGAAAAGAGTACCAATCGCCCCATTTCGTTAGCATATTATTCCCGTACATGTTCAACTAGTTTGTTATGAAGTTCATAATAAGTATTGTTGTTTTACTTTCTATGTCCTCTTATAAATACTTAAAACCTAGTTGTTTTATAGATGAGAAGTGAAAATGAAATCATCAAAAGTTGTAAAGGGCAGTACTTACAAAATTTGTTATGATAATTTAGCACCACGCCAAATTTATTGTAAAATTCCTAAATATTTGGTGTTTTATAAATATTTAAAGAAAATTTATGGTCTTAGATGAAGAGGACGTTTATATCAAAATACTAAATTCAATATTTTGATAGATACATTGAAAATGAACTAAAAAAGCATCTCTTTGAAAAGTTAGTCACTGATTTATAATATTATAAACATCTCATTAAATAATTAACCGATTCCTTTTTTTAGTTTTACCAAAAAGATGCGCATTTTCGAATACTAATAACAACAATAGCATTTAATAATTAAATATGGATCCTATGATGCAAGACGCCCACTTTCCTACCCAAGAATGGCGATGACATGTTAAACCTATACAGCATCTCCATCACTTTCCTTTGAAGAAAAAAGGTGATAAATGCTACAGAGGAAGGTTCATTGGGAATCATAAAAAAAAAAAGGGAACTGAGGAACATTTGTAGGTCGTTTATTTTTATTACAAAAAAATAATGCAGCACAAAAAAAAAAATCCAGTACAAAAAATAATAATCTAGTATAAAAAAAATTAATCCAGTACAAAAAAAAGTAATCCAGTACAAAAAATAATAATCCAGTACAAAAAAAAAAATAATACAGTACAAAAAAAAATTATCCAGTACAAAAAAAATCCAATACAAAAAAAAATCCAGCACAAAAAAAAATCAACGGCCCACAAGTGTTCCCCAATTCCCTCTTTTTTTATAGTTTCCCAATGAACCTTTCTCAAATGCTATATTGTTAATCACTCTATGTCTCTATGTGTATATAGTCATATAGAGATCAAAGGATCAATAAGGTTTTTACCATCGATTGGCCTAGTTGGTGTAGTTTCGTCTCAAATCCTACTATTGTACTAATACGGTAGGGTTATAGTAGGGAGGAGGCTTAGGGTAAGGAGGTTAAGGAGTCATCCCATCCATTAGATCTTAAGATAAACGGTCAGGATTAACGCGGTGGCATTTTTGTAATTATTCAGAACTTTGAAAAGGCATGAAGGGTAGTATCGTCACAATCATATAACGCAATGACAGTCGTATAACACAATGAAAGTCGTATAACACAATGACAGTCGTATAACACAATGATAGTCGTATAACACAATGACAGTCACAATCGTATAACACAATGACAGTCATATAACACAATGACAGTCGTAAAACACAAATCATGACACAAAAACATACACATCGTATAACACAATGATGCATTAAAAAACACAATGATTGGGTTCAGTTCACTTTAAAAAAAAAAAAATTAAAATTAATTTTTTTTAAACTTAAAAAAAATATTTTTTCTAGGCGTTAATTTTAAAAAAAATTTTGAAATTAAAAAAAAAAAAAAAATTTTGGCGAGCGGGACACAATTACCAATGTACCCCTCCTTCAAAAATTCTCTCCTGCCACGTGTCGTTACCAAAACTCTCCTTATCCTTCTTACCCTAAGCCTCCTCCCTATTTGAACCCAACCCATGTAGTCAAAGCATTTTGTCACTTTATAAAAGAAGATAAAGAAAGTTATTAAACATATACTATAAAACTTCATAACTACATTAAATAATGCTACAAAATCTTATTAAGATCTATGAAACCAATACTGAATACAATATGTTATATATGTTTATTAACAACATTTAATGAAATTGTTTTTATTTTACTTTTAAGTAAATAATACATATAAAATTTGTTAATGACAATAAAGGACAATTTATTAACAGTTATATTTGTACAACACTAATTGAACCTAGTAAAAAGGTGACACCGGTAAAAATGTTATAATCAAACGAAAGTATGGTTACAACCTTAAATAAAATGTGACGACATTTTAATGTATTTATAAATTTAGAGATACTACATTTCATTAAAAGGTACACTTGTGTTGTATCTTATTAATATACTATTTTATACTCGTCAGATAATTGGATAGTCATCCTACGAAGAGACACTTAGGGTAGAGGATCACCAATGATCTCTATCTCAAATGGTTAAGGTAAGATAAATGAAACTTAACAAAAAAATGTTTTAGTGTTGGGTTTAATTTTCTAGTACGAACTTGTCACAACTCAGTATACATTGACTAACCATATTAATGACGGATTAAGGATGAAAATTTTGTATAACTACTGGTATACATAATACACTGAAACAATTTAAACGAACATCACTTTCATACAATATACCATTAAAACAATTTGGACGCTACAATACAATCTCAAATTCTACTTATATTTTAGTGCCAATTTGTGAAAAATATTTTAGAGCCAATTTGTGAAAATTAAAAGAAAGTGAGCCACGTAGGAACAAATATAACGGTCCCCTCACGTAGGTCCAGCTAAGCAGGCTAGTTTCGTCCATGTATACGCGCGCCTCCACTAAATGACAACGTACCTTACCTAATTCTATCTTAGGCACAAAGTCAACCATTATTGTTTTTAAGTAATAATAATTGCGAGATGAAAAAATGGAATTAAATATATTTTTTATAAAGACGTTTGCAGTTTTTTCAGAGATAAATAGTAAGATTACAATTTAAAGGGTTACACGTAAACGTAAACATAAACTTCTATCGAACAATTAGACTTAAGAGCATTTATCCTCACTAACAACAACAGAATTTCTCCACCTCAAAATTACTTTCATCTATTATTACTTTAAAAAGTTAATGGAATCACTATTTGTAACTCATAAGTAAAAAAAAAAGACTAAATTAGTAAATTGTTTCATTAAATCAAAATGAAGTCGATAATGTACCGTCGAATCATGTAACTCTGTAAGTATGTTCTCATCGAGAATAGCTCGTCCGATGAATCACCTACTTGACAAAAGGGAACGAACTTAGTTTCGTTTCCGGTTTATGGATTGGAATGGAATAGTGAGTTGTCTATCCATACGCAGCGAGTAAAAATATATAAAAAGTGTGAGTAATAAGCGTATTAGAGGAGAGAATTGAGTGTTTTGTATGTATAGTATATATAAAAGAGTGGTTATATGTTGTTCCAAGTGAGACTTCAATTCCAGACCTTCATAAAGAAGTCAAGAAGCTACCGTTGAGCTTAGAGCTGTAAGCGGATTACTTACGTTTGGTAATATGTATGACATCCTAAACATATCAATGAATTAATTATATTTAACGACAGAGGATCTCACGTGCTAGCTACCGGTAGCTGGGCAATGTAGCAAGGTCAATTCCTCAACCTCTGTGAGACCGTATCCTCCATATAAGCGAGAACCGGATGTAATCCGTAAAGCCTCTTCACTCCACAGGCTCAAACCGATGATTTAAATCCGATGTGCATTTTCTCCCCGTCATACAAATACACAAAGCAATTATGCTCTGGGCAAGAGTTGAACATGAGACCTTGCAAAAAAAGAGCCGTAAATTAACACTTCCTCCTAATCACTTGGGTTAGGATTCATTGTGATTGAGGCACTGCACTCGGGTGGGTCGCAGCGGGATTTTTGTGATACCCGTCAATTTCCACGTCAGCTGTTGACGAACGCTGTACGTACATTTATACGTATAATGATAAATACGCGAACTACGATCTTATTTGCTATATATAAGTAGGAACTGTTTAAATAGACAAAGATACGACGTACAAATTTTAATTTGTAAATAAATAATATCACGACACTAGACGCGATAAACTAGTACATTGATCCGGGTGAACTAATTTAAACTTAACGGATAATAAAACCCATCGCACTGAACGCCGGGT
>WOUH02000031.1:5526782-5540052 GCA_009936405.2 Stevia rebaudiana | reverse complement strand
GTTGAGATTATAGGTATGGGTGCATTTGTTTATTAATTTATGCACGTACACATAAAGATCTTTTACTTATCCAGATCTTATATTATTATTATTATTGTCTGTTCGCATGGAGGGCTCTTCGAATGAACAATTGGCTGTTCGAACAAAGGGTACTAAAATATATATATATATATATGTACTGTTGGCTATTCGAATAGCTTAGGATTGATTGTTGCTTTTGCTCTTCGAATGAAGAGAATTTAAAATGATTTATATATGTTGACTTATTCAAATATGGTGGCTCTTTGAATGGGATTTGTGCTCTTCGAATGAATGATCTCCTATTTTAATATATATGGCTGTTCGAATAAGCTATAGTAATATATATATATAGTCTGTTCGAATGAAGGATACTTCCAATTACTATGTGCTATTCGAATGGGTTATTCAAGGGATTTATATATGTGTTATTAAATTGGCTATTCGAATGGGATTATTATTCAACTGATTTATATATATATAATGTTTAGTAGACTCTTCGAATGAATACTTTGTTGGTACTATATTATTCAAGTGATTTAAATAAAGGTTGTTATTTGAATATGTAATTGCCTCTTCGAATGAATTGCTCATCCAATTAAAAATTATGGTGTTCGAATGATATAGTGGTCAAATATAGAAGTTTTGTTTAATGAATCATTTGTAGTTCGAAGAGTCATTATGTCATTCGAATAGGTGATACTTATTTGAATGAATTTGGCTGTTCGAATAGTCAACGTTATGCTATTCGAATGATTTATTTAAAATGACTACTGTTCCTTGTTCGAACGAACGATTAATATTTAAATTATCAGACAACTATTTGTTGTTCGAATGAGTTAATTTAAAATCATCTACTGTTCCTTGTTCGAATGATTTATTTAAAACATCTACTGCTACTTGTTCGAATGATTTATTTAAAACCATCTACTGTTCCTTGTTCGAACGTTTTATATAAAATCATTTACTGTTCCTTGTTCGAACGATTTAATTTATATGTTGTCCGAACGAGTTAATTAACTGTTCCTTGTTCGAATGAGTTAATTAACTGTTTCTTGCTCGAATGTTTTATTAAAACAACTTGTCCCTATTTCTTGTTCGAATGGTATAATTAATAAGTCGTTCGAACAAGGGTTATTCGACTGAGTTATTTAAAACTAGCTTGACAATTTACTTATATATAAATTCAAATGTATAAGTAAATACGATCATAGTTCACGTATCTAATATAATACGTATAAATGTACGAACGTATAGTCAAGGTCAAACCTGAAAGTCGACGGTTGTCACACTATTTGTACCCATGTTCATTCTTATTCATCTCCATAAGAATGAGCTCCTCATTCTTAGTCACCTTATACGGATGGAGTTCCATTCATACTCAAGGCATACGAATGGGCCTCTCATATGAATGGACCTCCCATTCGTATTCAACTCATACGAATGGGATCTCCATTCGTATGACATGCATATCCAAGATTTGTGAAGTGTTTTGTTCATACGAATCCTCGTTTCTTGACCTTTAAGCACCGGTAAGATTATTCGCACAACAACGAACATTAAAGAATTGACGTATAATGACATATACAAAAGTTATTAACGTTTTAAAAAAAGAGTAGAATTGACATGTGACTTGTATGTGTAGATTTTGATTGGATCTTCTTATAATGTCCTTCTGGTGGTTTTAAAATTGAAATTATTTACGAAAATAACATCTTGCGAATCTCAGCCATTAAACACCATGATCTAACGGTGGACGACCATTCCTACACTTTTTACACATAGTAATAATGTCAAATGTTAACACCGTGTTTATTTAAATTTTTATATATTTTTATTTTATATTAAATTATAAAGAAGATTTAAATTTCAGAATCAATTGAATTTATTATTATCTAATTAATTATATATCTTGTGTATTTAAAAGAGAAAATGACACTTTTCATCCCTGAGTTTTGCAATGCATTTTCAGTCCGCCTTTAACAAAATTTGTTATAATGTTTCAAGTCTTAACAAATTTTTGTCCATAACGTTTCAAGTATTAAAAATTTTTTTCCCTAACGTTTCAAATCTTAATATTTTCCGTTAATGGTTTAAGGACAAAAAAGTTTAACACTTGTTTTAAAAAAGGTCACACGCCAACACCACAATTTTTAATCTTTATATATATATTTTTTTAATTTTCTCTTAAATTCTAAAAGTATATATATTTTACAATCAATTAAATTTGTTATCATCTATTTTTTGACGGCGTTTTTCAGCACGTCTATCCAATTTGCTATTATCTAATTAAGTATTTATTTTATATTTTTAAAAGAGTAAATTGCACTTTACATCTCTAAGATTTGCAATACTTAACAGTTCATTCCATCCTTAATAGAAACTATATATAACGTTTAGAGTCTTAACAATTTTCGTATTTAGAATTTAATAATTAATTGTTGATTATGGAATCTCGTGTAACACACGAGTTTGTAAGCTAGTATATATGTTAACAGTCTATGGGATGGTTAAAAAAAATACACGTCCCATATATAGGGTGCGGTTAATATACATATATGTATTTTCGTACTAATCGTATGATAGAATTTGGTCCGTCCGATCGTTTAAATAGAGGACCTAGATTAACGCGGTGGCAAAAATGTAATTATCGTCCTTCCAAAAATAACATTTCGCGTCCAGAATTAATAATAATGGCAGAAGCGTCATTCTAAAAATGACGGACCACCTATAATCATATACCACGAAATCACGTTCCATATACATAATTACGGACCATGACCAAATATACATATAAATTATTTACCAAGTGTATAATCACGTTCCACGTAATTACGTTCCATATACATAATTACGGACCACGATCAAATAGACACTTGAATTACTTACCAAGTGTATAAGCATGTATCAAGAAATCACGGACCATGTACATAATTACGGAACACGGCCAAAACACATAAATAAAATACAGACTAATGATAGAATCACGTACCACAAAATTACGGACCACGTACATAATTACGGACCACGTAAAAAAATCATATCAATACTATACTCGAATTAAAAATAATGAAATTCTCTATTTAATGGTGTAATTTTTTAAAAAAAATACTGAAACGTAAAAAAGTTATTTGATTTTAAAATCAAAGGTGAAAGTGGGTTTAATTACGGTTGGTTTCTATAAAACGTGTTTTACTTATATACCATTTCTCTTTGTACACGTGTCGTATCTTACGTTTAGCACGAAAATCCCTATATACATTGGATATGTCTCCCATATATATATATAGGGGAAAGATAATCACGAAATCCACTTGAGTTGAGAAAATGATAAATATAT
Source organism: Stevia rebaudiana (assembly GCA_009936405.2). Classification (NCBI taxonomy): domain Eukaryota; kingdom Viridiplantae; phylum Streptophyta; class Magnoliopsida; order Asterales; family Asteraceae; genus Stevia; species Stevia rebaudiana. Next base: position 5,536,694 of record WOUH02000031.1, on the reverse strand, counting down.
AGGGTGGAGTTATTCTAAAAATGGTAAAAAGTTTAGAACGTCTTAAAAGTCGGTCAAAAGTATAAAAAGTCCAGTCAAACGAACTCCGATTGACCTCATTCCGGTGGCATTAGAACCGTATCATCGAACCCTAACTAAAAACCCTAAAACCTAAACCCTAAATCTAAACCCTAAAGTTACATTATGAGGCTAAACCCTAAAAAACTAACTCAAACCCTAAAAGCTAAACCCTAATGTTAAACCTTAATGCTAAGCCCTTAACATCTAAATCCTTAAGCTAAACCCTCAACATAAAGTCAAATCCAAAAACTAAACCATAAAAGCTAAACAAAATAGGCTAAATTGAAATAACCTTAATAAGCAAAAATCTGAACCCATAAAAGCTAATCTAAACCCCTAAAAACGAAACCCTCAAGCTAAACCTTAATGATAAGCCTTAAATCTCTAAATCCTAAAGCTAAACCCTAAACATAAAGCTAAACCCCAAAACTAAACCTCAAAAGCTAAACAAAATAGGCTAAATTGAAATATAACTTTAAAAGAAAAAATCTAAACCCCTAAAAGCTAAGCCAATATAAGTTTATTTAGGGTTCGAAGAGACAGTTCTAACGTCGCCGGAATGAGGTCAATCGGAGTTTGTTTGACCTGAATTTTTATACTTTTGACCCGACTTTTAAGAGTTTTTATAGTTTTTTCCCTTTTTAGAGGAACCACAATCTATATATATATATATATATATATATATATATATTATGGTTCCCTTTGGAAGGGAAAAAAATGTAAAAAGGGTAGGAAAGATCCTCAACCGTTTGATCATGGTGTTAAATGGTTGAGATTTACAATGTGTCATTTTCGATAATAATTTCAATTTTATAACCATTAGAAGGGCATTATAGGAAGATCCAATCAAAAAACTGCATATGCAAGTCAAATGTCAATTCCACCTTTTTTTTAATGTTCATAAATTTTTTATACGTCATTATTTAAAAATAAACACTACATCATAAAATCGAGTATTTTTTTTTTTTATCTTTTCAACGAGTATAATATTGCTATCAAAATTCAGAAAAAAAAAATGATGAGTCGGGTATTTCTCGTAACTTTGCTTTTTTATGGCGTTTTTCGACTTGGTTCAAGTATTTTATGGTGTTTATTGACTATTTTAATTTTATAGTTTTATATAGTGTTTTTCGATTGTAATTGAGTAGTTTTATGGTGTTTTTCGACTAATTTGTGATGTTTTTCAACAGTGTTTAACTAGGTAGTTTTATGTTTTTTTTACTGTTGGGTTTTACTGATGGTTTATGCCATTTTTTACTCAGTGTTTTCACTGGACATTTTTATGGTGTTTTTCCACTTCGTAGTTACATGAACCTATAAAAAACACCATAAAAACGTTCAGTTCAATGAATACTTGAAAAAACACCATAATACGCATAAGATCATGAACACCAGTTCAAGTTGTTGTCTTTTTTAAATATATTAATATTATCCCAGTTAGAAAAATAAAAAACGTTCGATTTTATAATGTAATTTATATAAAAAAATATTAAGGTATAAAAAAGTTATGAATGTTTAAAAAATATGAAATTGGCTTGTTAGTGCATTTGCATCCTTTACACTATGTGTATGTGTCATTTTGTGTCTTCTTACACTTTCTAAACTTTTTCTCTTTTTATAATACCCCTACTCTAAATATACTTATTAGAACTTCTATTTTTGCGAAAACTCGAAGGAACTCGATCAAATGGACACCGACTGACCTCATTTCGGCGGCGTTGGAATCGGCTCGTCCAATACTAAATAAACTTATTTTTTTTAGAAAAAACTTAAACCCTTAAGCTAAACCTTAAAGATAATCCTAAAGTTAAATCTTAAAGCTAAATCAAAAAGCCTAACCCTAAACCTAAAGTTAAATCTTAAAGCTAAACTATAAAGCGAACCCCTAAAACCATAAAGCTAAACCGTAAACATAAGCTAAAACACAGAATAAAACCTAAAAGTTAAGCAAAAAAAAAGATAAATAACCCTACCCTAAAAAATAAACCAAAATAGGTTTATCTAGGATCCAACAAGACGATTTCAATACCACCGAAAGAAGGTCAATTAGACTTTGTTTGGTTCGAGTTTTGGAGTTCTCGTAAAGATAAATTCACATTTGAGTGGATATATAATATTGGCATAACAAATTAAATTGAAAATAAAGCAAGTTGGTAGAAGATTCTGTGTAGGTACACGTAGATGTGATGCAACCAGAAACCAGAAAATACGAATAGAACAATGTGCTATCCTCAGCCAATTGTATTATATATACACCCACATAGACGTCGAACATCATTCGTCCATATTCATCATGCATTTACCCTTCTTATTTTTACTTTTAGTTACCCTTTCTTACTCTAAGCATGCTGCTACTGTTTCTTCTTCACAAAGTATTTTAACCGAAGGCTCATCACTGTCGGTTGAAAACAAAGATGAGTTGGTTTCACCAAATCAGGTTTTTACAGCGGGTTTTCACGAGATCGGCCAAAATGCGTATTACTTTGCAATATGGTTCACGGAGCCGATGGTGGATGAAAATCACACATTGGTTTGGATGGCTAACCGAGATGAACCTGTTAATGGAAAACGGTCCAAGTTTTCCTTGGAGAAAACAGGAAATCTTGTTCTAACGGATGCTAGCCGAAGGTTTTGGACAAGCGAAACAAAATCTAATTCGCGTTTGCAGTTGCAACTCCTTGACTCGGGTAACCTTGTTCTTACCCATGTAGATAACCAATCATATATTTGGCAAAGCTTTAGTTTTCCTACTAATACAATTCTTCCCAATCAGCCGTTTACCAAAGATACAATTCTTACATCTTCAAAGAGTTTGACAAACTTTTCTTCGGGTTATTATAAACTTTATTTTGATAATGACGATAATGTAATCCGTCTTCTTTATGACAACAATGAAGTAACCAGTGTCTACTGGCCTAAGCCTTGGTTAGTAACATGGGAAGCAGGAAGAAGCTCTTACAACAATACTAGATTTGCTTTGCTTGATCCCAAAGGCCGTTTCACTTCGACCGATGATTTTACTTTCAACACCAGCGACTACGGTGAAACCCTTCAAAGAAGACTAACACTTGATATTGATGGTAATGTTAGAGTTTACACACTTCACAAAAGAAGGTGGGTTGTTTCATGGCAAGCAATTTCAACACCTTGTGCAATTCATGGAGTATGTGGTCCAAATAGCCTTTGTACCTACAATCCCAAATCCGGAAGAACATGCACTTGTATGCATGGTTACAAGGCGAAGAACTCCTCGGATTCGGCTCTTGGGTGTGAACCTAGATTCGATTTTACTAAAGATCTTGAAAACTATGACTTCATAAGGCTCCCCTTTGTCGAGTTTTATGGGTTTGATTCTAATTTTATACCCAATTCCACTTTTCAGAATTGCAAAAAGGCATGCTTGGCTGACCCCAATTGTAAAGCCATCCAATTCGACTTTAATCAAGGACGTACCACATTTGTTTGTTATGCCAAAACATTGTTATACAATGGGTTCTACAAGGGTACACCTTTCAACACTTTTCTTAAGCTACCTAAGACTTATGTATCATCATATACTGATCAAAAGGTTGTTAAGGAGTCAAAATTGAATTGCTCGACTTCCGTCGTAGAGCTAAAACGAGCATACGATAAAAAGAGTGAAAGTGGGTCGGTCAAGTTCATGTTATGGTTCAGCATCATCCTAGGTGCAAATGAAGTCATGCTCTTTTTATTCTTTTACTATATCACCAAAGCAGCCTCTGGTGCAACCACCCAAACCTACCTTGCAATTGCTACCGGATTCAAAAGGTTCACATACGATGAGATAGTGAAGGCGTCTCAAAAATTTAGTAAGGAGATTGGGAGAGGCGGTGGTGGTATCGTGTACAAAGGAAAACTACCTGACAATCGAGTCGTGGCAATTAAGGTACTCCATGATGCGACCCAAGGAGAGGCTGAATTTCAAGCAGAGATGAGCACAATTGGAAGAATTAATCATATGAACTTGATAGAAACGTATGGGTATTGTGCTGAGGGAAAACATAAGATGTTGGTGTATGAGTATATGGAAAATGGATCATTAGCTCGAAACTTGTTAGGTCCTAACCACCTTGATTGGCACAAGAGGTTTGAAATCGCGATTGGTGTCGCAAAGGGGCTAGCTTATTTACATGAAGAATGTTTGGAGTGGGTTTTGCATTGTGATGTTAAACCACATAACATCTTGTTGGATGCTAATTATAAACCAAAGGTGGCTGATTTTGGCTTGTCCAAGCTATTCCATCAAGATGCAACACAAAATTCGATGTTTTCGCATATAAGAGGGACTAGAGGTTATATGGCTCCAGAATGGGTGTTTAATCTTCCAATTACTTCAAAAGTGGATGTGTATAGCTATGGGATGGTGGTGCTCGAGATAATAACAGGTCGGAGTCCCATATGTGATCAATCAATTGATTATAATGACAGTGTTGAGCAAACACGGCTCGTAGAATGGGTGAGAGAGAAGACTCAGAAGGCGAGTGGAAGCTTAACGAAGAGAGAGATTATGGAGATACTTGATCCTATGATGAGGGAGGAATATGAAATGGTTCAAATGAAAAAGCTTCTAAGGGTAGCTCTACAATGTGTTGAGGAAGACAAAGACGCGAGACCAACTATGAGTGAAGTCGTGAAAATGCTTCTTGACTCAAATAAAGTTTACTAGAATCATGGTTAACTAATTATGTATTTTGCATTCTTAAGAATGAATAACACTAAGATTCAATTTCATTTGGTAATTAATTCGATTAATAATTGTCGGTTTTTATAATACTACCGGGTTATGTTTGTACTTTGCAACGATGTAGGTTGAGTGTAAATCGAATTTAAAGAGAGACTTATAACCAATGGTAAAAATAAGGTTAATATTTAAAACTAATAAAATTTAAGTGGAAATTAGACGTAGTGTAAAATAACGTTACTAAGAAAGAAGTTAAAATATAAACCGAAACATAAACTTAACATATAAAAGTTGAAAGTACATTATTACTTTTTCTTTATAGCGTTCACTGCAAAAACAAGATCAATTGCTCCGTTCCGATAAGAGACGTCCGTGGGACGCAAGACAAGTTGGAGTTTGCTAACAGTTTTAGAAGAATATTGAAAAGTCTTGGAAGAATATCAAAAAGTCTTGTGGTTTTCATTAAAATATATACCTACTCAGTTTGACTTTCAATGACATGCTTTTAATTAAAATAAAATAAAATATAAACAAAAAATAAATAAAAAACTGTCCCAAAATATCTATAGTAACTTCCATGCTTATTCTATGCCCATGTAGCGGGCATGTTTCAGCCTCACTCATGCCCTTCACACCGCCCCTCCTCTTCTATCGTAGGCGTTGCCTAATCACCCGTGGCTTAGCCCACGCCATGATCAATTATTTCTTTTTTTCTTTTTAAACCAAACACAATCTATCACTTTATCAATCACAATCCATCACCTTACTCTCCTACTTTTTATCCACTCACACTCACTTGGTCATTTCCACACTTCCGCTCACTCAGGTGAGCATGGCCGATCCTGAGGATTCAAGTGACCAGGACGAGACGGAAAAAAGATGCCCCTATGCCCGAGTGAATTATCAATTTATAAACTTATTTTCTTAAAATGGGGTTTAAAGTTATAACAATAAACATAGCAACTTTGAATGACCAAACAACCTTCCTAGCTTCCTTGATCATATGCAATTAAGCTTTCATGGGGTTACAAGATCGAAACTTTCTAGCAGCATTTTTTAAAAAGAATACTCAAATCTTTATTTCCTTTCGCAAAATCTTGGAAACCTATCATACATTGTCCCCTTAGAAAAATTGTAAAATAATTTATTTCACCAATCACCTCAAGGATTTCTCATATTTTTTGCTAATTTTTATGTATGTTAAATTTATTTTAAACTAATAAGATAGATTAAATGTTCAAAATATGTAAATTATTTTCCTGAAAATATGTGAAAATTAAAAGCATAAATATGTTTTCAGGATTTTAGTATATTTTTCAGGATTTTATTTTTTGGAATTTATTATTAATAGATAAATTAAAATAATTAAGAAGATGTTTAATCAAAATTTTAATATTTTTCTGTGTTTTTTTTTGGAATAATTTATTAAAAGATGAATTAACATAATTAAGATGATGATTAATCAAAATTTAAAAGAGACGCGGAGGAGGGGTCTCAAACATGTGACCTCTTGTTGTTTTATGAAATGTCTTAACCACCATGATACATGAAGGTTTGCTGAATGTAACCAGAAAAAATTAGTTATAATGGATTTTTTTTTATCTTCGACCCCTCAAAATATCATGCCTGGGGCAGTGGCTCATTTGCCTTTCTTATGAGCCAGCCCTGCAGGTGAGTTACTCTCTTTCATACGCACCACACCCTCTCACTCCTCACGCACCAGGCGCATCGAATAAGTTAAGAATTTTAGATGATAAAAAATCAATTCAAAACTCTTCTACTATATATATATTCCTAAAATATAACTATTGGATGCTAGAGACTTTATGTCGTTTAGGGACAACTTTCAGAGCCACCATCCATGAAAGGTTGCTTTCTTATTTATTTATATTGGTCAAATAGTCAAATAGTCAAATAGTCAAATAGTCAAATAGTCAAGTTTTCTTAGTTTCTTTTAATTCAGTGGTGTGAAAACGACATAAAAGCTGTCAACTGTCACGATAGCAAACGGAAGACCCACAAATTATTGAACTTCTTTTATATATATTCTATATGTATAAGTTTTTCGTATATAAAAGTTTATAATTTGTTGTATTTTAGATTTCAAATCTAATAAAAACTTAAATGATAAATCCTATCACAACGTTCAAAATAATAATCTAATAATAACTTCACTAATCACTACTCATAGGTGATTTAAACCGGATGAACTTTTAGCCACTAAAATACGATAGATTTTGAAATAAGCTAACGAATTATTAAGTTCGTTTATTAGAGGCGTATTCTTCCTTTTTGCTTACGGCCTCAAAATGTTTTAGGAGTTTTCAAGGAAGGCCTCAAAACTGTGTGGTTAATACGAATTTTCAAGGATGAACTTTTAGCCAATAAAATATGATTCTTCGATACTTTCAAATTTCATTCTAAATCATGGCCACTATCAAATAAAAAAATTAAAATTAATTATATAATATAGGATCGAGTGTATTAAATAATAAATATATTATTGGGTGTAAGCGGTTTGTGTCTCAGGGTATTGGTTCATTCTCGTACAATACTACAATATGATGATATAAATTAGTGACGCATAAGTTCTTTACATTTATTTAATCATTTTCATTACGTTTTTTTGGATACGCGCGTAGAATAGGTCTATAATTTTTTTCATTTTGTTTTTGGATATGTAGAATATGTAAGATACATTTGACATTTAGTTGTAATTAAATGATATTATTTGGCTATTTAAACTAATACCTAAGAAGAAGAACCGCCAAAGGAGGAAAGCGTGCTTCCCTTCCACGGCCTATGGTAAGACAAGCGTAGTACGGATTCAGACTAACGATTAATGTGGTATAGTTCTATTTAAGGTTTAACTATGTTTTTGTGTTGTGTTATTTATGTTTAATGTGGTTTGAGTATATTTTAGTTTATTTAGGTTTAATTATTTCTTAATTATGTATTTTTAATTATAAAACCGTTCATTATAAGATATCACTATTAGAAATGATACGTCTAGTTTGCTTTTATTTATCACGTTACGAGTTTGTATAAATCGGTTGGTATAAAAAATAAAATTTAAAAATCACGTTACGAGTTTGTAAAAATCGGTCATTATAAGCTTTAACTATTAGGAATCATAAGTTTAGTTTGCTTTATTTTATTACGTTACGAGTTTGTATAAATCGGTTGTTATGAAATATAAATTTTAAAAATCACGTTACAAATTTTTAAAAACCGCTCGTTATAAGATTTAATTATTAGAAATCATACGTCTAGTTTGCTTTATTTTATCACGTTACGAGTTTGTATAAATCAGTTGTTACAAAAAATTAAATTTTAAAAATCACGTTATGAGTTTGTAAGAACCTGTCGTTATAAGATTTAACTATTATAACAGTTTTTGTTTTGATTTTCGTGTGTTAAACTACTCATAAATAAACTGCATATATAAACCGTATATACAAGCAACCAGACAAACACAAGCATCATAAACAAAACATAATCAAATACATATATAAACATCACAACCACACGACATGGTACACGCGTGGAGGATGTTGAGGCGATGGCGGGTCGGGCACCGGGTGAACCGACACATCACCCCCATTGGGCATCTCTTGAAGGTCGCCGATCTGGACCTCGATTCCAGCTAGCCACTAGGGATGCACCAACGGCACCCACGACTCTTGATACCTCCACACCAAATAGTATAAGTCGTCCGGAAACTTCTTGACGATCCTCATCCCGATCGTCGACTGTCGGCCCAACTGCTTCGTGGGAACTGCCGGAATAGGGAGCTGTGACATCAGGTGCGCGAATCTGAGCTGGTGGCGATCTCCGCCAGACATACATACATACATACATGCATGCATGCATGCATGCGTCCGTACATACATACATATACATACATACATATACATACATACATGCATGCATACATACATACATACATTTGTACTAAGGGGTGACGGTTGGAACCCAACGTGACATTTAGTCACCGAAATGTCACATTTTACAACATATACGTGATGGTTAAAATTACTCGGGACGGTTAGACGTAACTGTCATGTTTATATATATTCACAAAGCAGTTGCCCACCCCATCCGTTTTTCATACCTACAAATGACGCTTAGGCCTAACCGTCACGTTTATTGATATTAAGAGAGCAATAGTCTATTTTTCTTCTCGATTAAGCTAAAACGACTGGCGAATGTTCTTCTCAAAAAGGTAAGTTCCAACTGTGGCACTTAGCCCTACCCGTGACATTTGTGACATTGGACTTTTTTATATATGAACGGGAGAGATCAAACATACATACCACCCAACATGCATACCACCATTCATATTTTGCATTCGAAAACTCACCATCATTCTTGTTGGTGACTACTAACTATGATGGGAACCACCAGAGAACACCGTTCAACCATCGTGTTACACTACTGGAGACTACCGTTCAACCACCACGTTAAATCGTTCGACACATTATGTAAGTAACTTTATTTTTAAACCGATTTAGCCATTGACCCTTATGCTTATGCGTCTGTCTAGGGGACATGTGCTATATTGTGTCGAAACCTCTACTATAGAGACCATTAAACTATATGTCAAACCTATAACACCCCGACCCTCGTAATACCAAAAATATTCCCAGGATGGTCACCCATCCAGGTACTATTCCCACCTGAGCACGCATAACTATTGAGTTTTTTATGCTTCACATTCATCTAAGCCCAAAACGCGTCGGTGATTTTAAGAGGCAAGACCTTACTTATGAACCAGAAATCTCTCCTATGAGAGGTATTGCCCAACATATACATGATGTGGGAGGTTGCCACAAGAAAAGAATACAAATAAAAACCTAGAAATCTTAAATTATTTTCTAGAATATTATTAAACATATAACATGTAACAACTGACCATTTTCCGGCAGTTGACCGGCCACTTTCCAGCCTTTGACCATCTGAAAACCCGTCATCACCTAATCGTAACTCAATATCTTTATCAATACTATTATTCTATTATATTCATATCCAAATTTAGGTTCATTTGAATATAATCAGAATTTCAGTTTAAGCTACGGTTTGAAAGTTACGCGAAAAACTGTATAACGTTCTAGAGGCTCAAAATCCCGACATCTCCTTTGGAGATGAAA
>WOUH02000031.1:5516044-5526682 GCA_009936405.2 Stevia rebaudiana | reverse complement strand
GTCTCACGTACGAAAATCGGGACGGTTCAAGGTATTAGGTACTTTTTAACCTAATTTATTAGTTTTTTTATTAATTGTGATTTTTTTTTTAATTTGAATGTACGGGATAAAAAAAAATTTTAGAGAGAGGAGACCCCTAGCCCGGATGTTTAGATCCGCCACTGTCAACGCGTAAGTTTTCAGCCATTGTCCCGTTATCCATGTACTTGTAAATGATACGTCTATGCTGTCTTTAGCACACCAACCCATTTTTTCGATCAAATTCAAGTGATTTAGTCTCTCATCTAAATAAAAAAACATATCAAATAAAATTCACTTAAAAAGAGGGTGTAAGGAAGTGTAAAATGAGAGCAAACTTTACCTCTATAACTCTATCCCATAAAATAAGGAGGTTGCACCCAACGAGACACTGCACCCAATTTGTAAGACAAACAAAAAAAACATCCGTACAATATACAAGTGGCAAGTATATAGCGTTAACAGCGCTTAAAAAACCACGTTTGTCATAAACATTTATACTATAAGCAAAAAAGATTTGGTAGCACGCATGACACTCCCTAAGGCTAAAGTGTGAAGCATGCATATATATGCGTGGAGCATCCATATGACCATATATATGTAATGACAACGAATTATAAAACATGGCATGCGACAACCATTTCATTATTAAAACAAAAAAAACACTATGGCATAGTAGTTCCCATGCAATCTTTCTTGATTGACCTACAATCGGATTTGTATAGCATAGTTGAGCATTTGATTTTTTGGTAATTTTAGTGTTATCACCGTATATTTTAGTGTATTGGATTAACTTGTTGATCGAGAAAATAACATTGGAGATTTAACAAGTTAGGTGACGCGGGAGTGCGGGCTCGATTTAATTCGAGATGTTATTTCGGTTTTATAATTAAGATTTGGGCTTAATATAATAATTTTAATTAACTTGAGTTAATCATGTATTTAATTAAATAGTGAGGGTTTAATTTGTAAACTTGAGGATTTAAAAATCTTCTATCTCGATGAAAGGGTGTGAGCGTACACATACATACGCAGACATACGCAAGAACAGAAAGAAATATAAGGTTACAAGCAATCACAGATTCATCAAATGGGATTCCATGAAACAGAAATCTCTGTCTTATCCGATAAATCAATCGCGTGTAACCCGCGAAATAGGTTTATCTGAAAGTTTTCAACGATTCAGGGATTAATCCAGGGATTCAGTTATGTTCGTGGTGATAGAAATCAATAATCAATGTGCGTTTATTTGTAATGATTTGGTCACCTAATTCTACTAAAGGTGTAAGCAATCTTTCTTGCAATCATCAAGACTATGGTTTTCGTGGTACTTAATATCATAGCTATAAAAGTCCACATATCAAAGCTTAACGAAATCTTCATCTTCTAGCATGCAATCTTGAATTTGAGTTTGCATCTGTAACTGAATTCAGTTTGGGACAAAAAACGTGTAGCTCGCAATCGTTGTTTGTTGTACACCTTGTAAATTCAATTTGGCTATCATAGCGCACAGAAGACTTGCTTTTTTAATCTATGTTTCGATATAAACATTATTCAAAATCCAGTCGAGTCAAATATAGTATATCCTTTTTAAGTCACAAATTAACGTTTCCTTTTACAGCAAAGATTTTTTTTTTGGGTTTGTGCTTTCACAACTTTTATATTAAATTTGATATTTCTTTCTTTCTATTATTATTCAAGACTTGTCGCAACACGACTGGAAGTTTCATTCGTTTAAAATAAAAAAACAAGTAAATTTAATTAGTTATATCGATTTCTTAAAATCGGTATTTGGTTGAAAATATTAAACTAGTAACACTTTGAGATAATTTTGGGACCAACGAAATTTTCAAAAGTTGATATGGTTAATGACATTATTGTCCTTTTTTAGGTCTTGTGCAAGTGTCATGTTTCTCTATATTTGTGAAAGATTTAAATGGTGCGCTCCGTAGAAGGAACATCTCATTTGCTCGGAGTTCGATGAAATTTACAGTAAGCTCCACTGGATCTACTCCGGTATAGTCGCCACTGTATACTCGTCCAAATCATTTCTTATTATAATCACCACTCTCTCTCTCTCTATCCTATAAATTCCATGTGCATCTGTTCTTGTTTTTCTGCCATTCTTGAAGCAAATGAGCTTCAGCCTTCAGAAGATCAATCGTGAAGGTAAACCCTTCTTAATTAGTCCGTGATTTGAGCTATCTTTTTTTTTTTCTTTTAATATGTTGGGATTTTGGCCTGTAAATAAATTACGGAATATTTACCGGCAGTTATGATCTTTAGGGTCGGTCCGGAAAGGAGAGCGAGGTGGGCAACCTCCCACGGCAAAAAATATAGGGACCCATAATTTTTACAAATTTGTATATAATATTTTATATGCAAAAAATATCATATAAAGTTTTATTTATTTAATTCGTACTCTAATTTATTTAGTTTTTTATATACCACTTGCCTTATTACCTTTATTGTGAAAAAATAATTAATGTTAATCACAGATATGAATTATTTTTGAACTCGATTAGGGTGGCTCAAAAGGTAAGGCAGCCCGAGCATGTGTTTTGGACCCCACTTGCCAAGGGCCCCGTTTTTTAAAAGAAAATTATATGGCCCAAGAACGACTTTTAGATGTCATCGGCAGAAAGAAGTTTTTCAAAATTAAAGTTGTTGAAATCTTACTTACGATCGACAATGTCCCAAGAACGACTTAACAGATTGACAATGATATATTTGAAAACGCTATCTTAGAAGACATGAACTACGCAGAGTTGATCGAGAAATTTGCTTTCAAAAATGCTATGAGAGCCTCACGATTTGCTTAGGCATTTAATTTATATCATTTTGCTAAATACATTGGCTTTGTTTTATTTTTATAATAAATATTATCGTATTATTCTTATTTGGTATATAAATTATTTCGTTTTTTTAGGAGGGGTGGGGGGCATTTTTTTTTCTAGACCTAGAATTATTCAAGCAATTACAAACAACAATCATACTTATATTGTTCTGTTTTCACGTTTTCCTTTCATAAAAACTTTAATGCGCGGATTGCTCTTGGTTGTGTTACTGTGTACGCTCTTCATTTAAAAACACACAAAGAATTAGTAAATTATTTATTAATATTATTTATTTAATTATTTTAGTTAATACATATATGTCTTTCGTGTAGTATTGTGGGTGTGTATTACACAACAATCGTAGGCAAACTTCATATAGCTAGCATATAACAATTTTTATAATGTAACTAAACATTTGGTATACTAAATGAGAATATCATTCTAATTAATATAAATAATAATAGGCTCTCGTAAGCCTTTAGTTTATGAAGTTAGGGCTCAAGTTCGTAACGAGTTTTGTTTTTAATTTCTACTTTTTAGTCTTGATGTAACATCAAATACGAGTTATTTTATCACTATTCTATATGTGATCGAGTATCTTAGATACGGATCATTCGATATCTTCCAAAATCTGCTTTATAAAATAGTGAATTTTGAGAAACTACTAGAAATCGTTTCAAGTGGCATCTTGTCATTTATATGAAGTTTGCAACGATTTATTTGTAACATGACTTGATGGAAGGATTGCATGATGTCATTTTCTTTTTATTTTTCTGCCTCTACTTTCATTTCTGCTCAATTCTAACTAACCAGGACCACTTCATTTGTTATCACATCTGCAATTAAAATCAAATAATAATAAAAATGTTAAATTGCCTAAAAAAACATAGACAAGATGACAATGGCACAACTGTGACATATTTGTTCTAACCCATCAGCGAGATAATAACGTATAACGATGAGATTCAGCATGTGATCATCTGTTTGTTTGTGTATGGTTGATATTATGGTTTTTTATTTACTGTTTCATTTTTTTTTTCTTTTTGTGATTTATATTTGAAGTTGTGTGAATTGTTCTAAACATTCAATATCGGTTTCCAACTTCAGGATTCTGAAAAATGGCTCAAGGAAAATACCCTCGAATTGATGGAAAAAAGTCGTCATATTCCGTAACAACAGTTTTGTTAGTTATTGGTGTTTGTTTGATTGGTGTATGGATGTTCATGTCATCACCCGTTTTCCCGGGTCTGGATCCCGGGTCAGAATCGAAATCAAAGGTGTCCACTGTTCCATCGTCCCCGTTTGAAGACAATTTTGGTGATTTGTCAGAAGGTGCAATGAAAGATGAACCGTTAAAACAAGCTGGTGAAAATGGGGACCAAAAGCACGACGATGAAGAACCTAATGAATCCAACACAAAACAAGTTGAAATGAACGTGCTAGATGATACTTCAAATGAAAGTGAGAAGTCAAAGTCAACAGATGAAACTAATGAAACCGAGAAATCGGAATCTGAGGAGGATGTAAAAGAAGAAATGAAGCCAGAAAACGATAAAAAAACAGAATCTTTTGAAATTCTGAAGGAAACACAAACTGAAAATGGAGCGTTTTCAACACAAGCAAATGAATCAAAAAGATTAGAAAACGGTTATAAATGGAAAACTTGTAATGTGACCACTGGCCCGAATTTTATTCCTTGTCTTGATAATATTGCAGCCCTTAGAAAGATTCATACTACAACACATTATGAACACAGAGAGAGACATTGTCCACAAGAACCTCCAACATGTTTGGTGTCACTTCCTCAAGATTACAAGATTCCGATCCGATGGCCCAAAAGTCGTGATCAGGTATTGTTTTATTACTTTAGTTTAAAAAAGTAACATTATAATAAATTTGGGAATTTTGTGATCTATATTGGTGAGTGTATGTTTTAGATATGGTACAATAACATTCCTAGTACCACATTGGCGGAAGTCAAAGGGCATCAAAATTGGGTCAAAGTAAGCGGTGAGTATCTTTCTTTTCCCGGTGGTGGTACTCAGTTCAAGAATGGAGCTCTTCACTATATCGATCATATTCAAAACGTAAGTATCGTCTTATACTATGTGTTACAAAACACAGGTGGCAGTTTTGAACTTTTTAATTATGAATTACTTAAACACGTAAAATGAAAGAAACATTATTGGAAACTGGTCAAATGGTGAATCAAAAAATCTCCTAAACCGTTTTGTTTAAAAAAAATATATAATAATCTTGTTTGTGTGTTTTCGAGTGTCGTATTAAATTTTTTTTTTTTTTTAATTGTAGTCATTGCCAGATATTGAATGGGGAAAAAGAACACGAGTGATACTAGACGTTGGATGTGGGGTTGCAAGCTTCGGAGGGTATCTTTTCGAGAGAGATGTGATTGCAGTGTCATTTGCGCCAATAGATGAACATGAAGCTCAAGTACAGTTTGCACTTGAAAGGGGTATTCCTGCCATTTCAGCTGTTATGGGTACCCAAAGATTGCCTTTCCCGAGTAAGGTATTTGACGCTATTCATTGCGCCCGTTGCAGAGTCCCATGGCACGTAGAAGGTGATAAGATACTTTACTTCAAATAGGTTGTTGTTGTGAATTAAAAATGACTTACTTATGAACATGTGATACTCTAAAGATGTAGAAGGAATGTTCATTGGGGAACCATGTGTTTTACATGAGAAAAACACATAAAAAACTCGTATCACACCTGTAAAAAATATTATTACATTATTTTTTCGGAAATTTTCAAATAAACACCAGTAGAAGCCGTTCCAACAAAAAAAAAATAGAAAAAAATAAGCTAAGAAAACAAAAAATTCGAAAATGATTTTTTTTATTAAAACGGCTTCTAGTTATGCTTATATGTAAAAGCTAAAAAAAATCATGTAAAAAAAGTGTTTTCGCATGTGAAACACACGGTACCCTAGTTCCCCAAAATTTGTGGTTCCGCAATGAACTTTTTTGTAAAGATGTAATTATAATATAATTTTTCAGGTGGAAAACTTTTGTTAGAGCTCAACCGTCTTTTAAGACCTGGTGGTTATTTTGTTTGGTCTGCTACACCGGTTTACCAAAAGGAAGTTGACGATGTTGAGATATGGGAAGGTAAAACATACTATAATTAGATAGTAATAATTTTCGTATTAGGGTTTCTTTTTTTTCCATGAGGTGTTCGACCCATTTACTTATAAATTGAGTTGATTTGGGTTGTGTTTTTATATGAAATGAAAGCTTTATCTGAATGGACATCACACCCAAAAATCTATTTTTAGCTGGTGTTTCTTATTTCTATTAATTATACATTTATATTATTGATATACTAGTAGGATTTTTACTGGGTATGTTTGTTTATATTATTGATACAGAACATATTTCATTTTTGTAATCTACCTAACGCATTGATTATCTACATAATATGGACATTGCAGCTATGTCTAAATTGACAAAGGCGATGTGTTGGGAGCTTGTGGTGGTTTATAAAGATAAACTGAATCAAGTTGGTGCAGCAATATACAGAAAGACTACAACCAACGAATGCTATGAAAACAGACAGCAGAATGATCCACCTATTTGCGAAAGTAACGATGATCCCGATGCAATCTGGTAAGGCTTTACTTCTTTTTATTATTATTATTATTTTGTAAAATTATTATGTGAGAAATAATCATAGACGTCAGATATATATAAATGGACCTTTTCCATGTGTTTAGTAATGGGATGGATCGGTTGGGTCGACACAAACAATATAAATATACATATTTTAACTTACGAGGATGATATATTGATTTGAGTGTTATGGCCACATGATCGAAGGATCATTCAATTTACAATTGGATTTGAACATATTTTGGGTTTTGCACAAATGTGGAAACTCTTTGACTTCAGAGAGTCAACACACACAAGCTCTACAAATTCGATTACACACATGTTACAGAGGTATTTATGCCCACCAAAACACAATTAAATAACTTCCTACTGTCAGTTAAATAACTAACTTTCTTACTGCCAACTGTCACGCTGACTTTTTTAACAAAAGTTGGACTTTTTGATTTTGACTTCTAATTTCTTGATCAAGTAATTCCAACACTTAGTCCTAAAAAAACAAAATTATTCTGTTTTGACATGATTTATACTAACACTGACAGGAATGTAATACTTGAGGCATGCATGCATAAAGTCCCAGTTGACTCATCAGTACGCGGTTCAAACTGGCCCAAAATGTGGCCTGAAAGGTTGGACTCACCGCCATACTGGCTCAAGACCACCGATAAAGGAGTTTATGGAAAACCAGCACCTAATGACTTCACTTCTGACTATGACCACTGGAAGCGCGTTGTTTCCAAATCATACATAAACGGTTTAGGAATAGACTGGTCTTCTATCAGAAATGTCATGGACATGAGATCCATTTATGGAGGGTAAGTCACCCCAAACATATATTTTTTAATAGGGTGTTTGGATACGTGTTTTAATACAAATGTATGCTAAATGTTTCTAGATTCGGTGCTGCATTGAGAGATCTCAAAGTATGGGTGATGAATGTTGTGCCACTTGATTCACCGGATACGCTTCCGATTATATACGAACGAGGATTGTTTGGGATATATCATAACTGGTGTGAATCATTTAGCACTTACCCAAGAACATATGATCTTCTTCATGCTGATCATCTTTTCTCTGATCTTAAGAAAAGGTAATTAATTCTCTCTTCTTATGCTAAAATCTAAAGGTGTCATTTTTAGCCAACCGTTTGCTAGAAAACATGCTAGATTTGGATCGGGCTCTAATACAACGTTTGATCCACTTTGAAATGTTTCATACCAGGCCCATTTACAAAAAAAGGGGCAAGATTTTATTACCATCCGCTACAATGTTTGACCTTTTTTAAAAGTATCATATTTTGCCATTTACGAGAACACGGGTTAGGATTTATTGGGCTTTGCTGCAATTTAAAATAGTTTCATTTTTGGTCCATTTACTATCGATAGCATGCATAATTGAAACAGATAAATTTTTAATGCAGGTGTAAGTTAGCATCAGTCATTGCGGAAGTTGACAGGATATTAAGGCCAGAAGGAAAACTAATAGTGCGTGATAATGTTGAGACAATTGGGGAGATTGAGAACATGGTGAAGTCTCTGCATTGGAATATTCTTATGAGTTACAATAAGGAACAAGAAGGTCTGCTTTGTGTTGAGAAGACGTTATGGCGACCAACCGGGGTAGAAACTTTGTGGTATACATTTTAATAGAATTCATTTACCACTACGTTACCAAAATAGTGTTTTTTTTTTCTTTGATTTAATTGCAAATTCAATTTGTGTAGCCTATTTCTTGTAATGGCGAGTACATTGTCTAGCTCTATGTGTAATTGCTTCCTTCAAATGGAAATATTGTTTAGCAATGAGTTTAGTTGTATTGTCAGAAATATTGTTGTAGAGAAGTCAAGTTTAATTATATGGTATGTTATATAACTAAAGAGTAAATTGTCATTTTGGACTCTACGTATATGTTATTTTTGCCTTTTTGGTCCTTAAGTTAATTTTGTTTTCCTTTTTGGTCCACGGTTAATTTGTTTTAGAGCATTTTTTGTCCTTTTGTATGACGACGTCCAAGACCACCGTTAAACCCTTCCCACGTGCCCTGCACACAAGGGTTTTTCGTCTTTTTTTCATTGTTTCTGCTTTATTGTTTTAATCCCACCTTCTTCTTCACAAACGAAAGAACTTCAACTTTCTCCAAAATCCCCAAATTAAAGACGAAGACTGTTGAAAATGACAGGGTAATTGCGTTGTAAACATCCACATGATGACTTAGATCCTTGGCTTTACTGTAGTGTCTTTAGTTTATCGTATCGATTTTTTTGTTACGATTGTTGTTGCTTTGTAACTTTGTTAACTATTGAATTTGTTTTTAGTCCAACCTGATTAAATAATATGGTTCACCATACAATTCTTCCATGGAGGCCAGCCGGATGAATGGTAAAACCAATTTCGTTGATTTTGTTGATCTTGCTGAATTCTCTGTTTACTTGACATGTCAAATGGGTAGGGCACTTGGTATACCCGATGATCAAGTATTGTTCAATCATTTTAAGATTCCTGGAATGGACTTGGATACAGGACTCGGACCTATATTGTAAATGAGGGTGATATAGGACAATAGTTAGTTTTGTTGATATATTTAATGGTATTGAGTTGTATGTGGAGCATGATGTTACACATGTTAGTGTTCAAGAAAGTGTAGAATAGCATACGATGATCATGGACCTGGTGCATCACAGGATTGTGGTGAGGATAATGAACATGAGGACTTTGATGATAAGTACTCTGATGATGAAGATTGTCATGAAAAGACTTAGATGAAGAACTCGATGAAGACTCTGATGATTTTTGAATGAAAAAACGTAACTATAGTGATGATGTGGAAGTTGACATGACTGAAAATAGATCTATTGTTGAGACTGAGATGATGTTGATGAAGAAACCAATGATGATGATGCTTAAAAGGGTAAGTATTGTGATGATGAAGCATTTGACACTTTGACTGATGATGATCAAGATTCCCCCATTAAATTATTCTTAAACAAGCTTCAAGTGAAGAAAAAAGGTAAACTTGTGCATATAGGTGAATGCCCCTTCTATGTTGGCCAATCTTGGGGGCATGAGGAAGAAATTAAATCTTCAATCAAGAGCTATGCAATAAAAACCAAAACACGTCATATAATTAAAAATGAAAAACTAACAATTAGGTCAAACCCCATAAACATGTGGTGTAGATGTTGATTGAAATTGTAATGAAAGTGAAGCCAAGGACAGAGAATCTAATAAAGTGGCTGAGTCCTTCATAAAGTAGCCAAAACCAACAAAAGAGGTTGAGTCCTCCAACTGCCCTACTAAGCTTATACCCCCAAAGCATCACACTCAATTTGGTAGACTTAAGAAGAAAAGGAGAAATTCACAAGATGAGCTGATGAGCAACATAGAAATGGATGGAAAATTGACCAGGAAAAGGCATGTTAAACATTGTGAAAAATGCAAAAAACCAGGTCATAATTCAAGGTCCTTCAAAGGTCAAGGTGGTGAAGTAGCTTCAAGAGCTTAAGTGTTTGGTTTGTTGAATGCTTTTGAATGGTATCTTTCATTTGTTATGTGTTTGGTTTGAACAACTTGGGTTGTGTGTGTTTAATGTGTAAGACCAGTTTACGATTTTTGGTTTCCTTTTACATTACTATCTTAGGTCTGTTATGACATTACTATCTTTGTTTTGTTACCATTTTTACTTCACAAATTCGTACACGAGATCAGAAAGAAAACCATAAAACACCATTTCCATTTCATCCAAAACACATGTACATTACACCTAAAAGAACATACTGGTTTACCACATTGTACACATGCACCAAACCACCATTACTAAACTATTTATACATCATTACTACACAATTTATACCCACAAAAAATGATGCTCAAAGAACCAAAAACCAGCAACATCAACCCCAAAAACCACAAAAAAAACCCCAACTTCCCTTCGACTTTCACATCACAATCCAGGTACATATGGAGATCACCCATCTAACCACCAAAGTGCACTTGAGCTTTGTTATCTCCTGTCCACGAGCTTTAGCCGTTACTCTCTTACTCTCTGGGTGTTCAAATACTTGAGCAATCCATTTGTAACGCCCGGTTTTCAGATGAGGCATGACCTAGATGCTTATATCGATAAAAGGAAAACCCAGGAATACCTCGATAAACGCAC
>WOUH02000031.1:5499071-5515944 GCA_009936405.2 Stevia rebaudiana | reverse complement strand
GGTGGCATACCGATACTAGCATGGTAGCTATTGTTATATGAGAATTCAACGAGTGGTAAGTGATCATCCCAATTACCTCCAAAGTCTATAACACAAGCTCGTAACATATCTTCCAGAGTTTGCCACGTGTCAATTCGTGGTTCGTCCGGTTAAGCACGACTGGTTAAACTTGTTTCGACGTCACCCGCTTCGTTCGGACTCCGTTTCACGCGCGGTTTTTGCCTATGTTCACGATTTTCAATTTCCTATATAACCCCATTGGTTTCACTTCCTAATGTGGTGTTGAGATTTTGGACCTATTATACGCTCCTCGTCTTGCGTGTAACTTTCAAACCATCGCTCTTACTCAAATTTCGCATACACTCATTTGACTCTAATTTCTTTAACGAATATAATCATAATGTTGAAAATCCTAGGCTCGGGATCCGTCTAATCATCTTGGTGCGTTTATCAAGGCATTATGGGTTTTCCTTTTATCGATAACATTACTATCATAACCATCTAGGTCATGCCTTATCTGAAAACCGGGTGTTACAGTTTTCTTCTATTCTAGCGTCACAAAGATAATAAAAAATCACATATTTCATTGATAATAAACTTTTACAGAAAAGAAAAACAAAAGTTACAAAAGTTACCAAACCTGCAAAAAAAAAAAATAAAGAAAAAGGCAAACAAGAAGTATACTTAACTAAAGCAAGCATAGTTAATAATATATCTAAAACCATATAAGGAATGATTTGAACATCGTCTTGAAAGCCAAGATCCCTCGGCTCAAATCATCCAAATATTCACAACCACACAATTAAATATTTAAACAAGCAAAAGATAATTGTCTGCCCCTACATACGGGGATATGGAAGATAAATTGTTTAAAAGAGTATCCTTAACGATACTTGACCACCTAATCAACCAACCAATGGGCTCCGGTCTAAGCACTAACATCCATCATCGCCCACTTTATCCACCTCGGCTAGCACCTCAGCATCCACCGGAACCTCCACTTCCTTCATCTTCTTGTCAGCACCATCACTCCTTCCTACTTCTTCAGTATCCTTAAGCATGAGAGTCTTGCCACTTGATATAGCAGCTTTAGCCTTAAGAGATTGGAGGGTAGTTCCCATAACTACTTACCTTTCTCCCCGGCTAGCTCAGCCATCTGGATCCTAGAGGTAAGGATAGCAATGAGAGCAGAACGCTTGGCGTTTCGACCGTGATCTCCATCTCCTTCTTAAAGTCAGATTCCATACTTTGGATTTCCTGCTTCAGCTTTAGGTTCTCCTTCTCAAAACTCTTACATTTTCCATAAGCTTCCAACTAAGCATTCTTAACCTCCAACATATCAGTATGCATGATCTTTCTCTCCTCTCTGATCGACAACTTCTCTGGCCTCATTGACCTTCCTCCTTTTGCTCTTATCGGAGCGAAGTCCTGAACAAGATTTTGTCATGGCGGAGCTGGTTTCTTCCTTCTTGACCATGGAATCGAGTTTGTCAAGATCGAACAACGCTTCTGGAATAAGTATAAATAAATCAGAACAAAATAATAATACATTTTTAAGGATCCTGAAGGATAAAAAGCTTACTGCTGGACATGCTGACCTTCGAATGTTCTGAATGCTAGTTCGAATTGAAAACAATGGAAATTGCTCCAAACTTTCTGATTTCCTCGTCTAACTTCAACAATCTTTTGATCTTCTCTTCACTATCCCCTTTTACCGTCACCAGAGATTCGAGTTTTACTGACATAATTAAAATATAAATTATAAACTGAAAAAATACGAAAACAATATCTATCCCCAAAATTAATCATACCCTTTGCCACCCATGAAATCGGAAGTGTTTTTCCATCTGGAATCAATGAACGTTTAATGAAAAAGAATTTATTTCTCCATTCTTACTCGTTCATACTTAGATTTGAAATCAAAAAATTTCGATTTGGTCTCTTCTTAAAAATAAACCTACTGAAACCATGGGTAAAAAGCTCGTAGACAATAGAGATTTCTGGAATCCCAATGTCTAGATTAAAATCCTAGTTTAAACGTAAAATGGTAACTAACAATCTCCAACCCATCGACATAAGTTGAACATAACACAAATTGGTGATTTTGAAAAACTCTTCAATTAGGGCGGGAAAAGGATAAGAAAGACCAAGAGTAAAGGGATACTCGTGAAAACATATCCATTTACTGGAAACACAATCGGCTTTCAGAATAGGATCAAAATCTAGAAAAACAGCAGAATCTGGAAATCGATTACTAGACTTAAGAAAATCAATTTTTATATCGTCGAAAACGTTGATTATTTTAGAATCATGCGGTAAAATGTCTAAATCGGTAAAACCTTGATCTTCCGAGGATGATCCAGAAGACATTTTCAAATAAAAAAGTAAAATCGAAAGAAACCGTAAAAGGAAAAAGAAACAAAACTTAGTGAGAATGATGATGGAGATCTTCGTTGTATATATGAGTTTATATAATCGAGTATCTTTGACTATGGTCAAATTAACCACGATCCTCGAGTGATTACAGCCAAACAAAGTTAACTCGGGTTAAAATTGATAACTGTTGCGGTCAAATCAATTTGACAGCTGTAAATTTTGATAACATCGAAGTTGTCAAATGGATATGGGGGCAATTGTTAGGACTGAATATTTGAGGATACTTCAGGATCCTGAGATATAGAATATTTCAGGATAAGTGTCTTAGAACATATTCCGTGGTATTGATTATTGTCGTAATTAATAATTGCTAACAGTTGTTCAAGATTTGTTCGCAGGGTTATTAAATATATATCTATAGGTGAAATTAAGGATACTTGATGACACCGAGATGATCCTGGATAATTACCGTTGCGCGTTGATAATTTCCCCACGTTTGAAATAAGGGACGTGGAGATGAGTAAGCATGACGAAGGTGAAACCTGAGAAAGCGGATTGTGGGAGTGATCTCGATGGACTTCGTCAAGAGAGGGATGGACGCATGTTTCTGCATTATTCGGGATTTTAGTTTAATACCGTTGTAATCTTTTACTATAAAAAGGGACCGATGGAATTAGGAGACACACAACTCGTTACTCACACATACCTCACTCTGCTAACATTCAATTGTTCGCAGCTGATCATATTGATCATTCAAGCATCACACTTAGCATATTTCACTATTCATCCATAGGTTTGCTTTATTTTGTACTTGTTCGTTCAATTAATAATATTTGACTAGACAAGTGATTCTTTGGTCACTTGTCCAAGGTTTTATGCCGGCAATCTGCGTTGGAACCCGAAGGTTAGCAAGTGTTTGGAGATTAAAGAAGATCGCGTTTTTTTGTATTCTAGATTAGGTCTCTATGTAATTGTTTCAGTTTATGATAATGAATGTTAATTTATTAAATTATTTAATTAGGATTAAAAGTTTAGGTTTAATGAATTTGTTAATTTCGAAATTGAGAAATTTCGAAATTAACAGATTTCATTGATTAGTTTCAAAACTAGTCGAAACTAATTAAGATCGAAAATATTCGAACTTAATCAATTTCGAATACTTTCGAAACTAATCAATTTTGAAATTGATTAGTAATTTCGATTAAGTTCGAAATTAACAATCAAGTTCGAAATTAATCAGTTTCGAATATTTTTGAAACTAATTATTATAAATAGTTTTTCATTTTATTTTGAATGTACGTTTTCCATTTCTGATCGTTTGTAACTCGTATAGTGAATCAGTGAAATGAAAATAATTTGGATTATGTCTTGCATATTATTCTCTTCATATTTATCTCTCTCTTATCTCATATGTGTTTGATGTATACGCGATTATCCGTTTACGTATTCCGCATGTATACGCGATATTGATCTTAGTGAGATTCCTACGGATCACGGACCTACAGTATCTGGCTCACCCGTCGGCTGTGAAAGGGACGTGGGCTGTACTGATCGAGAGAAAGGGTCGGCGAACCGCCATGGGCCGTCGACGGTGCTGATTTGCCTCGGAAAGTCTCGAAATCGCAACCTTTGACTGAGGTTTTCACGAGTTTGGAGGTCGATTCACATGTCGGGTCTTTGGGAGATGTTGAACGCGACGAGACGAAGACAGTGGTGTAGTCCGTTCATCTCGCCGCCGCATCGCCGCCGCAACTCCGCTGGAGCTTGGCTTCTTTCTCTCCCAAGCTTTTCACCCTCTCTCTCTCTCTCTAACCTCTCTCAACGGCTGCAATATTAGGGTTTTTGAAATGGGAAGGAGAAGATAAAAAGTGTTTATATACTCTGGAGATTTAAGAGTTCAACCGCGTATACGGACCCGTCTCATGTCGCGGTAAATCTTCACCGATTATGATTTCGAGACTGAAACGTTTTATGGATAATAAAAACATGTTCTTTAACATTTATTCCGTCAGTTGTAATTGATTTGGTGAATAAAAAATTCGAAACATATTAAGAACGCGTATCTGACACGTTTTCGCGTATTTACTGTATTTAGTTGGTTTGCCCGTTTTTACGCACTGAATGTTATTTTTCTCATTTCATTATTCTTAATATTGATAATAAAGTATAGAATAACAATATTTGCTTTGATTCGCACGTCGTGACAGTTAACCGGTTAAATCTGACGAGTACGTGTTAAACGAGATTTTTACCGTTTCACGCGCGCACTTTGTGTTTTATCGTTCTGAGTGACTTTTTGTTCCTTTAATAATAATATTATTATTATTATCATGATTATCCTTGAGTATACTTGAACATATATAATTGAGAGAACCTGCGCACATATCTTTATTGAAATATTAGTAGCATAATAACAAAAGCATAATCTATCCTGAAATATCCTAACATAGTATGCTTATACTAAATATCCTGATCTATCCTGAAATATCCCGGTCCTAACAGTATTTATGTGACTTGATAATACTTTATTAGTGTATGTGATAGTCGAATATTAGTCAAATCCAACATGTTGCACTCTTTTTCCCTTCACTAAATTTCTCCCAATGGGTTTTTCTTAGTAATGTTTTTAACGAGACAACATAACTGATCTAGTAGCATCGGTATATTATAGACCCATGTTCAACATCATCCTGAAGTATGTTGTTAATTATGTCTGGTAGTATATCTCAGGGGGGAAAATATGCGAGTTGCATTCTTTTTTTCCTTGGCCACGGTTTTATCCCAATGGGTTTTCCTATCAAGGTTATAAACAAGGCATTATCTTCGCACATATTAAAGGATATATTGATATCCTTATCGGACTCGAGATACATGATTGTCTATGAGAAATATGGAGTCCCATGTTATTTGTTTATGTTAATACTAGATACTTGTCAGACCAGTATGTGCTCGATATCTTCATACAATATACTTGAGGGAGCTAATGATTGAACATACTCAATATGAGACACATTAGAGTTGATCAAAAGAAACCTTTGTATATTACATGAAGACATTGCAGCTAAAGATCAAGTCAAACACTTATGATAAAAGACTCTACTCTGCATGTTGAAAGACATATTTCTAATTGAGGGAGAGTATTATACACGTTGTACTCTTTTTCCTTAACTCAGTTTTTCCCACTAGGTTTTTTAGTAAGGTTTTAATGAGGCCGGCATGACTGATCCTGCAGTATTAGTTAGTATCGGTTTTGAGGAACTAAACCAATATAATCCAGTAGGTAATTTTGGTAGTGAATGATAAATAGTAATATGTCTGAGGGGGAGTGTTATGTATTCTTCTCATGTATGATCATACATTATTACTAGTTGCTTCATTTTCTCTTTCATAATGATTAGGTTACATGTACATGTATATAAACAAACATATATGATCAATAAGAAATGGGCTTCAGTTTGAATCATCTTCTTCTTTTTTTGTTCATTATAGGATGAAGTAATTCTGTAATTGATTGCAATTTGCCAAAATTAGATGATGTAAACTTGTAGCGGGAAAATTATGAACGAAAGCATGCCACGTGACGATAAAGACTTTGCTTTATTAGAATAGATAGAAAGATTCTTCACACTACTCTTACAAAATCAATGATCCTACCTATCTGTCCCCAAGCTATTCTAAACATATCTTCATTATTTAAAACTTACCATCTAAACATAATGTTCCAAAAATAAAACAATAACAATATCAACATAATGAGAGTAGTTGTGTATTTGGATAGTCACAATATTATAATGTATTCTTAAACCAAACCACTCACCGTAAGTGTGTTAATATAAAATGTTATAAACTTTCAATTTTGTCTAAATTAGGTAATTCATAACTTTTTGTTTTAATTAAGTCACTCATATCTTTTTTGTCTAATCAAGAGACTTTAATTTAAATAAGTGCTCTAATCCTATATATTTTACCTACAAAATCAAGTTAACATGTCATTTGGAATTTTTTTTTTGTTTATTTTTTAAATTAAATTATGATGATTGATTATATGAATAAAAAATAAAAATAAAATACTTTGTAATACTATAGGTAAAATGTATATGATTAATAACACATCCAAGTAGAGTGACCTAATAAGAAAAAAAAATGATGAGTAACCTAACTAGATCAAACAAAACTGAAAGCTAGTTATAACATTTCCCCATGTTTGTTTAATATTAATAAAGACATTGCCAAGAGAGATGAAAGGTTAAAAGAGAGTTATAATTTGGATAACAACAATAATATCTATTCATGTTTTGATAACTATGTTTATCATGTTAGCCATTAATTTTACTAAAAATAAATAAATAAATACAAACACAACCTTTAACAAATTAACACGTTAATTTTATCTTCAACTGATTTTCTACAAGTAGAAGGATGTGTTATAAACGTTTTTCACATGTCAAAAGCTTGGCACCAGCATTGGGACCTTCACCATTGTCGAAGACATGTGTCATCCAACCCATTGCCTTTGCAATTTCTTCAAGTTTATAAATGACTGAATTCGCATCACGAATATAAACATGCCCGTTAGGTCGTAATATTCGATTCATCTCCAGCATTATGGTAGACGCATTACACCTGCTTGAATAATAATAATAATAATAATAATCGTTTTTATCATATCATATTTGACAGTTTTAGACTGTTACAGTTAATGTAATTAATTTTTCAAAATTTATCCATTTCGGGTCTTTTGACACGTTTAATTCCTCAATATATCACACTGTAGTGATTAGTGAACAATAAGAGAAAATAAAAGAAAAATTGTAGATTTTAACCTTTTTTGCTCCTTGGAAAAGAGACCAGCAGCATTCAGTATGTCGTAAGTTCTTGGGTATGTATCAAATGGTTCACACCTGAAAAGGTAGATAAGATATTAGTAATTAGGATTTAAAGTGAACAAATTTTTAATTTAAAAATTGGGTTAATAACAGTGGTAGATCATACCAGTCATGTACAACACCTATGAGTCCACGATCATAGATTACAGGCAGAGTATTGGTATCACTAACTGGAACAACGTTCATAACCCAACAATCAACCCCATGATCATATAAGGCTGCTGCAAATCTGTCATTATAAACATTATGTAAACTCTAGGATATCGCAAAATTACAAAAAAATATACAGTTGGCAATTTCGACAAGTCTACTTATAAATGGGTTGACTTAGATTTTTAATTTATATCTTCCAGGTCAAATAAAAAAAATTAGTTAAAACCCAATGTTTAATTTAGATGCATACACATGATTTTAGTACAATATTTAGTTGGATATTGTAATAATATAATACTTGTAGGTGATTAATTTGGACTAATCGAATTGGAACTTTTTATACGTATTTTTAGATTTAAATATATAGTACATTTTTTACGATTTTAATCAACATTTTTAACAATATTGTACCAAGTTTGACTAACTTGTATCAATTTTGTCCAACCATCCATTAATCCTGATTTTTAAAGCACCGATCTATAGTCATAGTCAATGCATTAATTATCTAAAACTATTTGAACGATCTACAAAAAGGTGTTTGTAAGTCAACCTAATTCGGCGCATAATAAAGTGGTTACCCAATCAGATCCGTTACCCAACCTGCCTATCTCGCCAGATCCAAAAAGAAAAAAAATTAGTTACAAGTAGGTAGGTAGGTAGGTAAGTTACCCTCCATATCTAGCTCTCATGTCCATCACATTTCGCACATTCAATGTTTTCCAACGGAAAACATTAACATAGCTGAATGTTATTTCTTTCCAATATCTTGATTCGGCTTTGTAGATATCATTTCTCGATAAAAATGCATCCATTTTTATAGTTTGAAGCCTATCTGGCAGATGATGAAGGCGTGCGGGCCATGTGGTAACATTACCTCCATAACCATTTTCGGGTAACCGAGTGATGCATGCCTTGAGTGGAACATACCTAAACCCGTAAACGTATGATTCAACAATTCAAAATTAAGCAATGCTAGATCACAGTTTATTACATCTTTAGGATAGACATATTGATTGTTACCAGGGTTGTAAAATTCGAGATTAATTGGTAATAGGTGGGCGTTGCAATTTTCTCAAATTTTGAATTTTAAGTCATGAAAAAAGAAATTCAAAGAAAAAAAAAAAATTTTGGTTGATAGTAGTTTTCGCGGTTCTCTCAAATTTTAGTTTTTTTTTATTTAATTTCCTCCCTATTAGTTTAGAAACTATATATAAAAATTCGAATTTGATTACTCCTTGTATAATCCCTACTGAAGGTGGACCGCATTTATCAAAGATAGAATAAAAATTAGTTATCATGTTAGAAAATGGAAAAAGTATACCATGACATACCAAACATTATCGTGGTCATCATTGGCATCACATAGCGGAGGCGTTACATCTAGATTGCGGGTCAGGTAACAGATGTTGTTTTGAGGTTTTCGCCAGATGGCGATATATCCTTCTTTTGCTACGAGTTCCCAACATATCCGGCCAGTAAGATTCTCCATTTCTGCGGTTGAGTTCATTCAAAAATGATTTTTAAAACAGGTAAAAGAAGAAAGCAATGATTATAAAAATATAAATAAAATAGACAAAATATAATACAAAAATTATAACATGGAAATGTTGGATATTTGACATGACCAATATTATTCTTATGTAACCGTATTAAAATTTGCAACAAATATTTTGTAGATTTGTTGTGTGTTGAATTAAAAAAATTACCTTTCCACCGTTGTTGAAGCACACTTTCATGTTTATAAACAGGTTGGGCAGCCCAAACAAAGTATCCACCTGCCCTTAGCATCCTGTTCACCTCCAGAAGCAAAATTCCATCTTAAAAAAAATGAAAAAAATAAATAAAAACCAAAACCCAAAATAACAATGTAAAATATTGTGGCATCCCTTGAAGATCCAAATTTCATGTTAAAATTAAACAAAAAAGGAAGAAGCAATTTATTAGAAGATGAATGTACATTATAGAGATCATGCAACTATATTTGCTTATGCATAGTTGAAGTCACAATTTTGCAGTTTGTGTGACAGGTAAAAATCCAAAGTTCTTAATTTTCTTACAAAATAATGATTGTTTCATATATGACTACAAAAAAATGTAATCATTGAATAATAATCTGGTTTATTTACAAGAATTAATTTATGTGTAAAAAAAAAGTTTCAACCTGTTTTACGAGTTCACCCGGATCCTTTTTTTTTATAACCTTACTCGACTCATTTATAGGTAAAGGGCGAAAACTGGCAACTCTAAATATCATGTAATTTAATCACAAATTAGGAGGCGTACCATCACGAGTCCAATTTATTCTACATCTTGAGCAATGCACTAAATCAAATGCTTGACTTGGATATAATAAACGACGGGTTGCAAATACTGCCACCATGGCAGGTAGGCCTCGCTCTAAAGCAAACTGAATTTGATTCTCATGAACATCTTTTGGTGCGATTGATAAAACGGTTACATTTCGGTCTACTAAAAAGGAACCAAAACTTGCTACACCACAACCAACATCCAATGCAACTCGGACATGTTGACCAAAGTCAATATCAGGAACCATCTGCATTCTTGGTCAAAAGATGGAGTCAAATATATGTATACATGATTATATTTAACTATATTGTGAGACTTTTAAACCTTGGAAATCTGATCTAAGTACTGATTTGCACCATGTATGAACTGTGTTCCGCCTCCTGGAAATATGAATTTGTCTTTATTTCTTGATATCCAGTTTTGACCACCTTTGTCTTCAACCAATCGCGTATGAGGTACATTATCATACCATACCTATGTTAACATTTCAGAAAATTTAGTTTTAAAAAGCATGAACTTGTGTTTTGGGGAAATATGCAAATTCGCAAGTTTAGAGCTACTAAATTAATATCCTTTTGAAATATATATTTATTATAGCACACTAAATTAATAAAAGTGAGCAATAATTTTAAGATCATTAATTGGGCTACATATCCATTATTCTTAAAGAGTTTTCTTTGCCATTATAAAGAAAACCATTGGGTCCAACCCAATCCACAACAAAGTAGGATTTTTAAGATGATCATGCCTTTCCGAAGCCTTTAATAACTAACTAAAAAGAAGACAACATAAATTCAAACACAAAGATAAAGATTAGTAATTAAATAAACTATCTCTATTAGACCTCAACTGCTTACCTCCAACTTCAAGTTTGATCCTTAATGCTATCACTAAATCAAGAAATACTACCATACACTACAGAAAGCAAATCCATTGATGACATCACATCCAATCATTATCAACACCAATTTTGCAGTAATATTCAACAAATTAATTCAAGCAAATCTAAACAAAATCGTGTACCTCATCTCGACTTTTTGGCCATGGAATGTGGTTCTTGTATCCCTTAGGATTCGGTACCAGACAATCCAATTCTTTATCTTTTGCAGGGCAATGTCTTTCATAATTCTCCCCCTTTTCAGTCGACTTTAACCTAGAAATGACATCCACATTGTCCAAACAAGGTATATACTCTCGCTTACTCTCATCACAAACCCTAAATTTCTCAATTTTGCCCCAATTTTGATCGCTCTCACCTCCTGTCTCCACCGAACTTTCGTTAGTAACATTCTCAAGCAAACTTGAATCGTAATCCCCAATCACAAAGTCATCCGTCATCGCACCGTTCTCGTCCACAATTCCAGTCCTCTCCACAACATTTTCCGATTCCAGACGCAGGGGTGGAGGTGGCGGGAGCGGTTGCGGTGGCGGTGACACTGCGTTGGTGTTGGTGGTCAACTCAAAGGGCCGAGAGAGTTGTTGAGGGTAGGTGGTGTCGGAAGAGAACTGTTTCACGGCGAAGAAGACGGAGAGCGAGACGAATGAAATGATTAAGATCTTGATGAAAGTGTTGGGGTTTGTGATCTGATCCGATGAGAAGAAGTAGTTCGTGGTAATTCTCATAGCGGCGACCGGCGGTGAGATGAATTGCCGGCGACCGGCGGTGAGATGGATCTCGGAGAATATCCGTACATGTGACTGTACGTAGCTAAATTTGGGAAGTTGGGTGAAAATCTGCGGTAATATCACAAATGAGAGAGTGATGATTGGTATATTTCATTTTTGGCCCCTCATGTGTCCGAAACTTTCTATATTTCGCATTACGTTTTTTAATTGTTTGCTTCTAATCGGAAAACACAGTCAAAAGTTCAAAACACAAAAGGTTGAGATGTGTTGTGGCAAGAAATTACACCGAATGCGTGTCTTGCGGTGCGGGTAGGAGTGTAAATTAATCGACCTGATATTGACTAAGTTCGAATATTCCTAATAAGGTATGTGCAAACAGGGCGGTTCCGAGGATTTAAGTGTCAGGGACGAGACGAAAAAAAAAATGCCTCTATATCCGAACGAATTATCAATTATATAAACCAATTTTTTTTTAAAATGAGGATTAAAGTTATGACAATAAACATAGCAACTTTGAATGATCAAACAACGTTCTTAGCTTCGTTGATAATCTGCAGCTAAACTATCATAAGATTGAAAGATCGAAACAATCTAACTACATATTTAAAAGAATACTCAAAAGTTTCTTTCTTTTCACAAAATCTTATAAACCTATCACGCATCGCTCCCTTAGAAAAATTATAAAATAATTTCTCTTATAAATCAATCAAAACTACAAGGCTTACTCAAATTTTTTAGGTATTTTAATCTATAAACAAATTAGATAGATTAAATACTCAAAATATGTAAACTATTTTTCTGGAAAGTTGTGAAATTTTTTTAGCATAAATATGTTTTTTTTAGGATTTTTGTATATTTTTCTAGATTTTTATTTTGGAATTTATTATTAAAAGATGAAGTAAATTTATTAGGAGGATGATTAATTAAAATGAAAAAAGGGGTGCAAGGGATGGATCTTGAACCTGTGACCTTTTGTTGTTGTATGTAATGTCTTAACCATCATGCTGCATAGTGGTTTTTTTATTGAAATTAGAAACAAATGGTTATAATGTATTTTTTTTAATTTTGGGCCTTCAAAATATTGGGCCCAGGGCAACGGCCCATTTCGCCCATGCCATGGGCCGGCCCTGTGTGCAAATCAAACTTTATTGGGTTGTATAAAATTTTAAGTAACTAAAGTAGTTAAAAATGAGCTTGAAGAGAAAAGACGACTAAGTTATTTTGACATGACTTTTCAGAATGGTTGGAATTATTATTGTTCTAGATTAAACTTTCAAGTTATATAGATTTCAATTCTTTCAAATTAAATGTCGTCGATCTACTAAAAGCTCAACAATATGTCTTTAATTAATAAGTTCTAATATAATGATTACACTAGTTTCGATAAGTTTGATAATAATGACAAAAATTTCTTAAAAATCCATAGAGAGATTACAAGAACAAGGATACAAATTTGCTGTAAAATAGTATACAGGTTTTTAACCAAAGCTTGTGTTTATAAAGTAGAGGAACCAATAAAACCAATCATTGCAACTTTTCGTGAAACAGTGTCAAATCGTCAACAACTGAACGGTTAATTTAGTAAAAAAACATGATTAGGAACTCAATACTAAGTAAAATATAACCACACTAGCATGGTCTTCTTAGCACTTAAATCACTATAACTTCTAACATTTAGGTTCTAGTTTTACTTTTATGAAGATACGGTTCTAGGAGCGTATACTACGCAACGAACCTATGACCCGGTAAATGGGCCGAACACGGGTCATGAAAGCCCATTGGATCGGCCACGATCGTTATGGTGGGGCCACTCCAAGAAGTTGGTTACGCCATTGAGTCCACCCAATACCAATCCAGGTCGTTGAATAAAATCAGGGCTTAACGTTAGCACGACCCCACGATAGTAACACTGAGAGTGTGGAAAATCTCCCGAGAAGAGTCTATAACTATCTCTTTAGATAAACATTATCACAAGAAACTCATAATGAACCATCGGTTGTATTCCTATCAGTTTGCTGATTTTCACGCTAGAGGGTTATCACAAGGATAATCTTCTCCTTGTGATGCCTTAATGGTTTATTGTTTGTGTAGAGTTCAATTAAGAAAGAAGAAGCTCAGGTTGCAGGCTTTGTTAGATTGGATTGATTAATGGTCAATCGCTTAATGGATCTGATTGCTCAATTTGGATTCGTGTAGCGACATTGGCGCCATTTGTGGGACACGAGAAACTCTTCTCCGATCAACCTCATCACAAACTCATGGTGAATGTTCAGTTTTCTTCATTTATCTTCTCTTTCCCTATTTCACCTTTGCTAGCGTTGCACTAACATCCCCCACTATCCACAAGTTCGACTTTAATCACTCCTTAAGCAACCCAACCACCACATTCTCGTTCTGACTCAATTCCTCCATCGTCATTTCCGCCTGTGACGCCCCCTGATTCCTCTCTCCTGTTCCAACCACAAATCACCCTGGGAATGAGTTCGCTAACTGTAAACGCGCTGCCCATACCTCCTCCAAACTACTTTTTCCCCTCAACTCCTTACTCCTTTTTTTTCCAACCCGGTTTTAGTACTTTCGCACCTTTTGGTTTTAATGCCACGTCTCCCGCTGTTTCCTCCACGCTTGAAATCCTTCCATCCAACCTCGGGGGCCTAAGACCACGTGATCCACATCCCTCTCAATAGTGGATCAATCCCTATTATTACTAATCACCCACCAAGCATGACAATTAATGCTGATTGGTGGATGGAAAATCAAAGGTAGGCGCGCACGGCAGAAAAAATGGTGCGCGACTCAGTAATGGAGGATGTTTGTACACGCCAAGCATTCGAGGACAGTGCTTTATCCAACCCCACAACAAAACATGAAATAATGTTGGAACGGGAGAAGGCGGGCATTATTGTATCCAACCCCATGACAACATGTGAAGGACTGTTGGAACGGGGACAATAGTTTATCCACTAGGATGTTGGGAGAATGCGGACCCTCAGGGTTGTAAACGACGAAGAGTTAACCAGACCGTTAACGATCAGCGGCGCTAATTACCAAGTCCAAGCTCACACTATGCATAACGAATGCAAACTTTCCAATAAAGCTCAGAATGCCGAGCACCGTAGGAAAGTATGGTAGGATCATGTATCCGGACGATCACTTGAATACATTTTTTAGCGCCGGTGGGGTGGAGCGTTAGTCCATCCCACGTGGTGCCATAGGTTCATCCAAACGTTGATCGGATCTGCTAGAATATGGTTCCACAATTTGCCAGTGGGGAAAAATGATAGTTTTCATGAATTCACTAAAAAAATTCAAGAAGAACTTTAGTCAACAAAGGCAAGACACCAAAGGGAAGACTAAGATTCTGAATATCCGGAACGGGGAGGGAGAAACCATTGGAAAGTTTGCAGATCGATGGAGGGCCCTTGGAAAACTTGTGTGTGGCAGGTTTTATCCACGTGGTTCGCGACAAACATCTATTAAGTAAGTCACATAACGTGGACGGGGTACCCCCGAATATGGAAGAATTGTTGACATTAGAAGAGTCTTACGTCCAACAGGAAGAGTCGGTGGCAGCAAATGATGAAAGAGGAAGGATAAAAATATCGGTCTGAAAATAAACAAACAACGAGGAGAAATGAATGAAGTCAACTGGGGCACCAAAACTAGAAGCTGATGTATATTGGCATGTCCAAACCTTTCTCCAAAAGTGATCAACATACACCTTACATTGCGTCAGTTAGGGAAACTTCAGCGATTACCGGTCGAAACGCAAGAAAAGAGTCTTAGTTTCCTCTACTGACAAAAAAGTTAAGTGATATCCTAAGAACCGAGAATTTGAAGTTGGAGACACCTAAACCTCCGAAAGACAATCCGGCCCGAGATAAATCAAAGTATTGTGTATATCATAAGGTTAATGGCCATGACATCGACGCCTGCTGGCACCTTAAGAAGCAAACTAAGACACAGTTCAAAGAGGGAAGAATCGCGCATTTAGTGCGAGACCCTAGGGAAACAAGGGGTAGAAGAAAAGTAGGAGAACATCCAGTAGCCGCAATCCACGATATGTACATGGTAAGCAACACACAAAATCTTAGCCCACGTAGCTGTAAGAGGCATGGTAAACAAATGGAATCATGGATATGCACTCCAATAGGGATGTCGTAGTCATGCGGCAGTCACAGTGTTGGTTTGGCCTTATCGCCCGCGGAGGGTATTTATTGACATCGGGAGCTCATTAGATATATTTACAAAAAATGTTTCAAGAACATGACATTAAAGGACCAATGTCAGTGGGAGCCATCGGAGGCGCCATGATGTGTTGTGAAACACACATATTTTCCTTGGTATTTTGCGTCGTAATTTATGTAAATTATATTAGTTTTTATTTATTTTAGCTATGTATTAGTTTATTTATATTTTGTAGGTTTCTATGCTTAAACGAGCTAATTTTATGAAGAGACCAAGACCCGTGAAGATTTGAGCACATCTTGAGACTTAAAAATTATGAACGAGATAAAACGGTGTCAATAAATTAAACTTGAGAGTGTTTTGGGTTTACTCAAATTGGTCGGTGGATTGTTAGTTGAGATCGTGGGCTCATATTATTTCAAAAGTGAAACACACAAAAGATTAAGTCAAACCCAAATGTTGAAACGAAGGTAACCAGAAAAGGCAATGGCTTGATCATAATTTGCATTAATAAATTGAGGGGAGGTAACGTGGATTCAAGAAGTTAGAGAAAATGGACTGTTCAATTATTTAAACTTGGGCTCACGTTATTACTAATAATAATTAGCATGGGCCATTATTGGATCCATGGAGTTAAAGGAGGCTCAATTATTGGAGATGAAAAGGGGATTCGTGGGTTTTAAAAAAAAGGTGAACAATTGGATATTTTTTTGGGGGTAGACGGCAGAAAAGAAATGAAAGGAGGAGACGAATCAGAGAAGGGTTTTCACGTGAAGCAGCCGTCAAGAGTTGTCAGACACACGAAGGAACCAAAGAAAAGAGAATCTTGAACGAATAGGAGACTGTCTTCAACCTTTGTTTCTTTAATATTTTTGTGATTGAACGGTATAATGGTTTATTAATTTTTATTATTATTATAATTATTGGCTGAGCCCTATTAGTTGCCTAGGTTGTGATTGATTGTTGGATTTGCGCGTTAATAGCGGGTTTTGGACTTTTATATTGATTGGATTATTCTTTGATAAAATCCCAGCCTTAGATTGATTGCATTTGTATAAACTCGGCTGAATTGACGATAGTTGAGTCTAAATCCCGTGTGTCTATAGCGGTTTTGACGGTTTGATTGTGTGTTGAGTCTAGTAAGTTGAGGTTATACATCCTTGTCTTAGGATTAGTTGGTCTTCTGCTATTGTGATCCTTGTCTTAGGAGTTTATAGTCTTTAGCCAACCGAGTGCGATTGTCTGAGTGAACTGGTACCCTTTTTAGCTAGTAGATTGACAACCTACCTGGTTTGGGAACCTTAGAGCCGGGAGGTAACGTGACAGGTACCTACCCT
>WOUH02000031.1:5472386-5482990 GCA_009936405.2 Stevia rebaudiana | reverse complement strand
CGTGGACTAACTGCTATGAATATCTGCGTCGCTTGTATCCTCAAATATCCTGAAATATTCTCGAACGTGTTTACCTGCAAGACTCAGTCATAACCTGTTAGTATAAACAATAGAATATTCCGAAGTATCCTTAGATATCCCGAAATATTCCATCCCTAACAGTCAGTATAATGGAAGTATATCCGTGTTGGACTTATAAGAAACTGATACGTAGGGTCAATGCTTAAGGTAAACTAATGTTGTTTTAATATTATCGAGTATGACTGGTGGTGGGTTGGTAATGTAAAATCTAAAGACCGTAGCTTTGTGATAAAACGAAGATTTCCCCAATAAAAGGGAATGGTAATGAAGCGGGTTGTACGACCATAAAGTTGTACAACTAAGACGGCGGTGACAGCAGGAGAGAGGGATCAGCTCGTCCCTAAACTAAACGATTCTTATAGAAAGTTACATTGGAATGATTGAATCTAAGTTGTGATCAGTTGCTAAGGTAAGGTCATGATTCAAAGGAGCCCTCCCGAGATGGAGTTGACGTAAAGCTTTGATATGACTTACATTGGAACTGTGAAGGACTTATTAAGTCCTTTATAATGAATTTGTATGTATTGGGTATATATATATTATATGATATAATATATTGTTATGAATATGTGTAAACGTCTCGAAAGAGGCAAGTTAACTGTAAACTTAGAACTCACCAGCATAAGCTGACGTTTTGAAGTATGCATATCAGAAGGAGAAGTTTCTGAATGCAGGTAAATGACGGAATTGGCTTGGAGGCATCTCGGACTTAGTTATGCTGGCATATAGTTAACGATATATGATGTAAAATAGATTAGAAAATATGTAATAGCACTCTGGTTTTAATAAAAATGAAGTTTATATTCCGCTGCTGTATTATCTCTGTCTTAACCATTGTGTTTATGTGCAAATCCGATGACGTGGCGAGCCCATGGAATTTGGGGCGTCACATGGGCACACCCGCTAGTTATTAAAACAAATGGATGATGCCAACCATGTCACTATACCTAATTTAATGTCCCCACGATAGCAATGGTAAGGACATGAAAAACTATTGTGGAGGTATGGGGAATCAAACTTCGTCACCACTCAATTTACTCTTGGATATGTGATTTACCTTCATGTTGTCCACAAGACCGGATGATAGAGGACGCCCATGTTGTCCACAGGACCGGATGATAGAGGACGCCCAATGGTGATGTATACCATAATCACCATGTAGAAATATCTCCAATTCATGGCTGACAAGTTACGATTTCTCAATTAGTATAGTTCATACTATAATACAAGTTAAGTAAAATACTATGTTATTTCATAATTTTAATAGTTTTTTAAAATATTTATTTTTTCTCTATTCATCTTTCTACTATTGTAAGGTTGAGTGTAGAGGGGTGTGCCGCCGGTCGATGGTCACAATGGTGGAACAACGCCCCCCTTGGCATAAAATGCTAGGTTGGAAATTACTTTATAAGAGATAACAGTTTGTTTCGTTTTAATCACGTCTAATTTGGGTTTAAATGGTTTCGATTGATATATTTCTTACCGATTTCAAAGTAAAAAATGTTGGAACTGGTTACGCCTAAACCCATTTTACAATTTGTCTCTAATTCCTTGAAACCGGTAGTTGATCAATGTTTTAAAAACCTGACCAGCTGGTCGGACCAGGACCCGGACACCAAACCAATGTGGTTCATTGGTAACAACGGTTTGATTGATCAAACCACTTGAATCGGTGATCAGACCGTATAACCAGGCGCTCAAACTAACGGCTTTTTTATATTTTTTCTTAGTTTTTTATTTTTATTATAGTCGGTCTATCGGAGCGATTCGCTGTTAGGTGCCGGTTTTGAAAACATCGGAGGCGAGATATCTCCGCTTGGGCTGGTTCGTGGGCCACATAAGAGTGGGCTATTTTGAGGAAGGAGACAAATTTCACCCCTCCGGGCTCCGGTTCATATCAACTTCATTATCGACAATTTTCGATTTAGAACACAAAAATAACTTCGATGAAATTTCATATCACTGGCGGAATCGACAAATCCAACCAAAAAATTTCACAAATTTCTCTCAATTAGGGTTTACGTCAATCCAATTTTGACGCATAAACTCACTGTGAATGCATGTGTTTAAACTTCCTTTGAAGGTTTAGCTCACCTGCAGGATCATCGATGGCGGAAGGCGGTGGCGGAGGTGCAGCATCGTCGTCGTCTTCGACATTATTAAGCGGCGGTGGACGGCTGAGGTTTGAGGTGGGACTGACGCCCGGTGAGACGACAATTGTGTCCTGGAAGAGGCTTATGAAGGACGCCAATCCGGCACTCGATTCTCGCATTGCGCCCCCTTCGGTAATGGTTAATGAATTTGTAGTATTTTGAACGGAATTGTTACGTATGGTTTGTATTTGGGCTAAAAGGTAGGGTTTTTGTTTTTTAGAAAGTGAAATGAGATTGCAAGGCTGTGCGATTGAATTGTTTGATAAACTTGGTTTTGTGAGAATTCTTGTTATAGCTGAAAGGATCTTGCAGTAGGTTAA
The DNA here is from genome assembly GCA_009936405.2 of Stevia rebaudiana. Lineage (NCBI taxonomy): Eukaryota > Viridiplantae > Streptophyta > Magnoliopsida > Asterales > Asteraceae > Stevia > Stevia rebaudiana. The sequence goes on along the minus strand of WOUH02000031.1, from coordinate 5,480,436 downwards.
TTTTTTACCTGAGAATGTTTACTGATTTGATTGGGCTTCTAGTTCTGTTTGTTAGACCTGTTAAGGATTGTTTAGTGGCTGCTAAAACATTTTTTGTTGAAGAAAAAAGTTTGAATATATTTTTTTTCGTAGTTTTACCAGATTCAAAATGTGTACCAAAGAGCATTTTTTTTTTTTTGGCTGTATGCTTTCATTTGTTTTTCTTTAACCAAACTGATAGCTTTTTTAATTTTGCAGGGAAATGTTGCTGAAAATGAAGCAAATGATGCACCCCCTGGTAGCCGTTTTAGTGCTGTCATTGAGAAGATTGAACGGTTATACATGGTGTGAAATATTTATGTTTTGTTATGAGTTTTTAAATACTACGACTGATGTTCTGATTACTGAATGATTATTTGTTTTATACTGCAAAGGTTTAACTGCAAAAGACAAATTACATCCACTACATAGAAGATATGATCTTAAGTCTTTATGTTGTTTTTTTGATGATTTTATATTTTATAATTTCAGGGTAAAAATAGCAGTGATGAGGAAGACCTCAATGATGTTCCGGATGATGATGAGTATGATACTGAAGACTCGTTCATTGATGATGCTGAACTTGTTAGTGAAACTTCCTTTTCATTTTGTTAATGCACATTGTACTTGTTTTATTCACGAGTCAATTTCTATTCTCATTTATACAGGAAGTAACATTTATTTTCTTTCTTTCTGCTCTCCAGGATGATTATTTCCAGGTAGATAATTCAGCAATAAAGAATGACGGATTCTTTTTCAACCGTGGAAAGTTAGAGCGCATGTTAGTTTCTGTTTAAGGTTGTTTTACTTTTTACACGATCCTCTCTCAACTAAAACTGAATCTCTTTTCTGTCTATAGATTACCATTCTTGATAATATTGCGTTTGCATAACATGTGTTATAAGTAGCAAAATAGGAGCAGTTACTTAGTTAGTTTGTCTTACTAAGTGCAGATTTTGTTAATATCCTGTCTTTCACTTTTTGTCTAAGCCTATGATGTGTATTGAGGCTTTGTTTAAATGTACATGTCATTAATCAAGAATATATGAAGGTCAATAAAAAGCATCTTAGTAGATCATTTGTCTAGTTTATGCCTCTCTGAGATTGACAACATTAGAATATTAGTCGTTATTGATGACATGACAAAGAGTACTACATGACTTAAATCTCGGTGACCAACATTCAGGCCATTACGCTTTGGAAATAACTGGTTGTCCGTTGTTGGGAAAATTTGGTGTTTCTTATACGTGTACGTAAAGAGTAATAAGTTTCGTATTAAAACTGTATACAATAAGTATGCAAACAATATTTTTCAGTCTTAAAAAGACAACAGAAGATAAAAGGTAACAAATGGGGTTTATAAATGCACGTAAAAGTATTAATGTTTCTTTTCTGTTTTCTGACTTTAGTCTGTTTCTCTTGGTAGCAATGAGCCTACTGCTTTACCGAGTGAGCAACCGAAAAAGACAAGAAGGAAGGATTCAACAAAAGGTGAGGATGGAAGCAAACTTGGTCATGTGCCAAATAAACAGATGAAAGTCAAGAATGAAAAGAAGAAAATGATGACATCAGCAGACAAGAATTCCACCACTCCATCTCATAGTTAACTGTACCAACAGTAAACAGTGAAGAGGTGAAATACCAGAATACAGTAATTGCTCTTGGAACCGTTGTGAAGAAACCTTCTGATACTAAAACTATAACCAATTCATCCCCAACTAAGATTTTAAATGCTGAGGCTAGAATGACAGTTAAGAACATCGACAAGCACAAAACTGGAGTTCTTCAATCCAAAAAACATGGTTTCAAAACTAAAGATGGAAGTCAAACTCAGAGGACTAATGACAAGGCTGCTGATTTATTAAAATCTCAAGGACAATCGCTTCACAACTCAGCAGATTTGAATCAATCAGTTTTGCGAAAGGAGAAAAATATAATTCATCAACAGGCAGATATCAAGGCCTCTGAGATTGCACAGCAACCGGTGAATATCTTCTCTCATTTGGATGCCTCATTGATGTAGTTGCATCTTTGTTTGTTTTACTTGATTCTTATATAATGCCTTAGATATTTTGATGTGTACTCATACATATGAGTATCACATAGTCATGAACACCTAACATCTGCTTTAGCCTTTATCTGTATTTGTGTGCAACTTCTAAGTTTCTATATGGTTTTATAGTCTCACTAGCATAATACAACCTAGGGGGTAGAGTGTGACATTTTAATAATACCTAGGGGGACATCCATTCATAGTGTCTCACTAGCATGTTGCGATATCTGCAACTTATATTAGAATTGTATTGCATGCAATTTTCTTTTTCAGTTATTAGTGCTCTATAAGGAAAGGTGGTCATGGATGATCTAAGGAATTATGTGACAGAGAATGATGATGCTTTTCTGGATGTTGTCACAAGGAACCAGATTAAATGTAGAGTTAATAGTTATATTCTTATATACACATACACCTAAATACTTACATAATAAAGTCTTCACTTATATAAACTTTTTTAGCAACTCTATTTTTTTATTCACTACTAGTTTTTAAGAAATATTGAGTTACTTCATAGTTCATAGTTGTTGAAGGCGTAAAGACTGAGCCTTTGGCCTAGGCGTAAGGCACTTAAAGAGCAAAGGCCCAAGATAAGCAAGGCTCATAGCATAAGTATACTATTTTTAGTGGTTTTAGACATGTTTTAGGCTTTTTTGTGGCTAATTATGATAGTTTACAATGGTTTGACTTCGAGGTCATTTTTTAACATTTTCGAGAATGTGTGGCCATAATTTACAAGATTTGGCCTTTATTTTAGCGGATGCTTGCCGAAATCTTGTCAGATGCTCGCTTGAGACTTGGATTACAAAGCAAGGCATTCTAGTTGTGCCTTGCATGAGAGCCTAAGCTTGTGCTTTTGATATCACAGAGTTACTTAGGAATTTCGTTGTTACTTTTAGAAATTAAATATTACACTAATACTATATATTAGTATATAGTGGCCTTATCCATTACAAGAAATTTGGTGATATAATTTGGAAATAACATAAGTTTCTTTATACAACTATAAATGAGTTTAGAGGATTTTTTTACTAATACTCAACATTAATGATGGCATCTTGTATACCATTTATTTTTTGATTGTATGTGACTTTATACTACTTGGCATATGACAAACAAGAAGCAAAAAGTTTTTGTATAAAATGAGGATAAAGATTACTTGTTTATCCATCATCATATGTAGATGCTTGCTATTACATGAATGATTTATACATCCTTTAAACGAACCTTGGGTCTTCTAGAAGATTATTGCTTAATTGGGCCTAATGGGGAAATATATTAAAGAGATATTGTATATTGTAAATAAAAACACAATTACACAATGTCATATATTTGGTGTATTCAATGATACTATCTTGAGTGTTAGTGTATAATAAGGTGTCTTACTGGTTAGCAAAGAACAAAACAACAAAAGGGAGGATATCTTAAATGAAAATAAATGTACATCTATAGTACGTAATATTCTATATGAACTCATTTAGGTAAGCATATATATCAATTTAAACAAACATCAATATATTGGAACTAGTTCACCAATTAGGTAGTATTTAGATGGTAGATATGAATACGTATAGGTATGAGTTTGATTGTATAGAGGAATACCAATGGGTATGCGACTCCACACTCAATCCCCTTGGCATGTTAGAGGGAAAGCCAATTTCAAGGGTTCCACATCTTTGTTAAAACCCGTAGCTCTATATCCTTAAGCCAACGACCCAATATGATTTTTATTCCAATTCTCTCATTCCTAAATCCTCAATCCTTAATTCAAGACACCCTTTAAGCTTTATAATTTCTCCTCAGCCCCCGTTATTATTTTTTGTTATTTTATTGTATAAATTTGTTTGAATGTTTAAATTTTATTTTACTTAAGTTATGATATTTGCTTCGTGAGCATTAATTTGATGACATATACATGACATAATTGTTAAAGGTGCAAGGCACATTTAAGGCACAAAGAGTGACCGTTGGGCCTAGGCACAAGGAGCTTAAAAGCGGGGCCCAAGATAAGCAAGGCGAGTAGCATTAACATACCAAACTCTAGGGTTTTAGACATGTTTTAGGCTTGTTTAGGGAAAGTTTAGGCTTGGTCGGAATCTCGGTGAAATCTAGTCGAAATCTTTGTCAAAACCTTGTCGGAGCCTTGCTCGGGGGCCTAAATGGCTGCAAGGCATTTGTTATGCGCATCGCCTCATGATTGGAGGGGTTTTGACAACATAGAGACAAGATACACTACGCATCAACCGTGATTATATGAGTGAATATATCACATTGATATAGAAGGGAGATTTATAGATAATATTTTCTTTTGCCCACATTGCAAATTGAAGGTATTTATACCATTTTTGTTCTTTTCCTTTGCGTGATAGCATGCTTATTACTAGAGGAACCATTTTCTTCTATGCTAAAAGAAGAGAACTATTTGTTCTAGCGATCACACCAAAAAAATAAAAGTTTAATGGGATATATACCACCACTTGTTTCATGCATCATTGATGCTATCAGGCTTCGTTTTTAAGATTATTAATGGTTGTCTATTTATCTAGTGTATTATGTGACACCATTTATTTCTGTAGAACCCATCCCGTATCCCCTTTACTAATCTTTATAGAAGCGTTGACGTATACACGAAACAAGAAACGTCACACGTCTATCATGATGGTATGAGTGAAAAAGTTTAAAAACGTGACATTTATGGATATTTTTCACCGACATTGCAAATTGAAGGTAGTTATTGTCTTTTTGTCCTTTTCCTTTGTGTGATAGTATTATTTTCCTAGAGAGACCATTTTTTTCTATGCTAAAACAAAAAATAACTATTTGCTGTAGCGACTATACAAATGCAATAAAGTTGTATGGGATATATTACTACCACTAGTTTCGGGCATATCAGGCGGTCTAGTGTAACGCGTGACACCATTTAATGCTGTAGAGCTCATCCCGTATCCCCTATTTTTAGTACTGGTGTAGTGGTGTTTCATTTTTATATGTTATCTCTGTATGTATGGCTTCTGTACCAATGTGCTATCTTTTTGGATTTATTATGGTATCATTTATGCTAATTATCATTTTACCTGTGTATCTTTTTTAGAGGGAAACCTTGTTTAAAATGCCCAAATGGTAATGAATGATGAAACTCATAATTGTCACTTTAATTGCTATATGTATAGATATTTTAATTATTTCCGTTTTTTTTAAGCAGAAGGCTTCACCCATGGTGAGAAAGGAAGGTTCTAGCATAAAACCTAAAAGTACAAATCTAATGCTTGAAAAAGCCATCAGAGATTTGGAGAAGACAGTGGCAGAAAGTAAGTTGCACAATCAGTCAGGGTTGCAGTTTGATCCTATCTTGTTACAAATGGGTCAGTGACATTAAAAAAATAGTACCTTAAGAGGTTATACTGTCAAAAGGCGTCTAAAGTGTATTTGTATTTAAAGTATGTAATTTATTGATGATTAATACGTAATCCTTAAAAACGTTTTCAAAAGTGTTCTGGACCAACCGACACAAACCATTTTTTAAGTTTAGGCAATAATTAGAGCTTTGACCCAAGAGTATCGTGTTTTATTAAACAAACCGATCTGGCCTGTAGTTAGTAGAGTAGAGTGTCTTATCTGTATTTTTGATTAATTTCTGTCAGTACGGCCACCAAGTATGGAGGTTCAAGAAGCTGAAAATTCATCTCAAGTCAAAAGGAGAATGCCTCCTGAAATAAAGCAAAAGCTGGCTAAAGTTGCTAGACTGGCGGTAATCCACATATTAAATTTTGTTTTTTAAAGTTCTTTAATTGAGTTCTTCTTTTTTGTAACGCAATCGTGAAGTGACATGCTGCTTTTGTTGTTTTGTAGCATGCTATTCATGGAAAACTGTCAAAGGAACTTCTTAACCGTTTAATGAGCATTCTTGGTCATCTGATACAGATCAGATCTTTAAAGGTTTTGCCTTCAAATTACCAGCATGAATTTCTTCTTTACTAAAAGTTTATGTTTCTTGCTATATATTTGTGAGTGGATAGATTCAGGTTGTGTTTTATGCCTGACGGATGAAACAAAAACAAAACGGTAGCTGAAAAGGGATGAACAAGTTTGGTGAATGGCATGATCTTTAATATATAATATTTGACAATCCATCTCCCTGATAATTCTCATTAAAGAGCAAGTTATATTGTTTTGATGTTTTTAGATCTTGCTGACAGTTTGATGTTGTAACAGAGAAACCTTCAAAACATGGTTGTTATGGGATTATCTGCCAAAGAAGAGAAAGATGGCAAGTTGCAGCAGTTAAAGAAAGAAGTAGATGAGATGGTTAAGATACGGGCTCCTTTAAAGTAGCCACAGGTATTTTTTTATTTTTTATTTTCTAAACTGCATATGAGTGGAATGCTACTGATTTAGTATGAAAAAAAAATTGTATATGCCTATACATATGTGATCATTTCAATCTGCTTACGTATAAGTAGGCCGATTCGAGCCCTTATTATAATTGTAAACGGGTCGTGTAAAAAAACCTAGCTTTAAGACGCACAATCAAACTGGTTAAAAGTCTCTCAGAGTCTACTTTTATTGCATACATGATTTAACTTCTAAATTGCTTACTAAAACAATGTATATTATTATTATTTTTAATATGTTTTGGAATCATAATTAGCAACTTTATTATATACTACAAATTAGACACAAAAGTGTTATCTTGCCAACTCTAGAGTAAACAAAACATGCTGCAAACAAATGAATAAACATGTTGGAACTCCTTTCAGTTGGTGTTATTTTGAACTCTGACATTTAAAATGATTATTTAAAAAAAAAATTTATTTCAGGCAATTGAGCAGCTGGCTGGATCATCTGATGATTTTCAAGAAGCTAGTACAAAAGAAAAAGTCAATAAAAGCATATTTATGACAGATGAGGCTCTAGAGGACAAAATTTGTGACCTTTATGACTTGTTTGTTGATGTACTCTACCTTGACTTCCCATCTAAAAAAAATAAAAAAATATTTGTTACTTTAGAGCTTCATTTTCAGTGCATCTTACTTTGTAACCTTTTTTTTTTTTTTTTTTTTTAATTTAGGGTCTTGAAGAAGATGCAGGTCCCCAAGTTAGGAAGCTTTATGCAGAGGTAAGTTTATCCTGAGAATCCGGATGCTATTTTATCGTTTCTTTATTTTACACTTCATGAATCTGGTAGTATCTTATTCATTGGCGGATAGTTTGATTAAGGGGTCTCCGAATTTTTTTTCCCGTACAACGTAAAAAACCGAGGTGTGAGATGCGAGGCGATAAAGCGCCCAGCTATTCGTACGCGAGGTGACCATATATAAAAACACTTAAAAATTATATATTACCACATATAATACAAGGAACACGTTAAGATATATACCACATAAATAACTTTTTTATTGAAGGGCTTCTTTAAAATAAATAAATACAAAAAAAGGAAACTTTAGGTACCATCAAAATAGTTTTACGTACAATCAAAATAAGCCTACCTTTAAATGTACAATAAGTCTAGACATCAAGCATCGAAAATAAATCATAAATTTTATAAGGTGTTTCTTTTTGTTTAACTACATTTATTTCATTTTTGTGAAGCTTTTTGTAATATAAAAAAAAAACCTAACTTTAAAGCCCAATATAATGTTAGGAATATGTGTGAATAAAATGTCTCATATGTGAGTTTCATCTTGTCCCACATTGGTGGGTAGGGCTGTCCAAATTGCTCGATGCTCGAAACTCGCTCGGCGTTCGCTCGAAAATTGCTCGAAAAATGCTCGTTCGGTTCTGGCTCGGTTGAAAACGTGCTCGGTTCGGTTCGGTTTAGAAACGAACCGAGCATGAGCATAGGTCCGCTCGGTTCGGTTCGATTTAATTTGCTCGGTTTATTTTTAAATATATATTTTTTTAAATATATATATATATTATAATATAATTTCTACTTTAATTCCTACTCCAAAAGTCCAAATCTCCACTTGCTCCACCGTC
>WOUH02000031.1:5442060-5455228 GCA_009936405.2 Stevia rebaudiana | reverse complement strand
ATTTCTGGATCTCTTAAAACCCATGGTTTTCTCTCTCTAATATGTATATTAAAGGAGTATAGATATATATATATATACAATTACTTGTTTATATATATTTTTAGTTATGTTTTTTTCTATTTAAGTAATTCATAGGAAACATTATTTTACAATAAAAAGTGTTTATATATGTGTATATATATATATCATAATATGAAATATAAAAATAAGTAATTAATCAAGCTTACAAAGTATACATTTTATATGTGTTAAAAGTTTATTTTTATTTTTATTTTTATACTAATTTGTAAAACAAAACGAGCCGGCTCGTAGCTTGACTCGTAATTCGAACTTTTTAATGAGTCGAGCTTGAGCTCAATTTTTTCAGATCGAAGAACAAAACGAGCCGAGACGGCTCGGCTCAAAAAAAGAATAAGCCGAGTCGGCTCGGCTCAAAAAAAAAAAGAACAAGCCGAGCTTAAGCTTACCCCAGCTCGGCTCGATAATAACCCTAGCAGTGAGGAAGAGTGGGAAGGAGTGAGATGCCTCAAAGTGGCCTAATAGTGAATGTCATCTTTTAAACCATCCTAAACTTAACAAATTCAACTATTTTAATATCATAAACCTATTATAAACCCTTTTTAGAAAATTTAGTACTTTTAGACTATTTTGGGTTATTTCTTTTATTAAAGTTAGATTTTAGATTATTATTTCTTTATGAAGTTACGTACTTTTGGATTATTGATTATTTTTCAGTTGAAATTGTAGTTTATAAAATTGCATGGTTAACCTGTCATCCGGTTGAACCGTCCGGTGCAACCTTGTTGAACAATTTTTAATCTAAATCCATAATCCGATTTGATTAAAAACCGGTTTTTAAATCATTGATGATTATTAAGTGATAGTGCATCAAGGACCATGAATCAAATTCCCATTCCACCTTTGCAAGATTTAAGCAACAGATGATTCATGTAAAATCAAGCAGCTTATATTACAAAATCAAAACACATTAATGTTTCAAGAAAATTATTTTGTTTTCAAGATTTTTAGTCTGCATCTCCAAGCCCATCACTTCCATCTCCTCTTTTAGAAATTGGGGCATAGTTTGAATTTGGGTTCTTCCTCTGTGAAGCAATTTCTGCATTTTTCCTTAGAACCGCACCAGGTGATGGATAAGGTCGTTGCTGAAACAGAGGACCCTGCAAAATTGTAAAAATAAAAGCAAAAAAATAAAATGTCAGTTCCAACATTCATAAATATATGTTTTTTGTTTGTTAAATACGATTACAATCAAATACATTATTAACTAAAAGATTTGCATACCGTTGCAGTAGTATCTGCTGCTCGTGGCTGTACACCTTTCAGACCAACCACCCTAAAATCAGCAACAGAGATTAACAAACAAATAGAGCTAAAAATCTAACATATTATAGGGGATTTGTTGGGTAACTAATTAAAAGAAAAAACTACACTTCAGGTATAATGGAAATTACACCATCCATGTTAGATTAAGAAATCACACTAAACATCCCTTTTGTTTAATATTTGTCATGGATTTCCACTAACCGTCAAACGACCATTATATTGTTTCTTGTTGAAATTAAACTAAATATTATAAAGTTTAGGGTTGTTTATGTAATTAGTTCAAAGTTGTAGTTTGGTTAGTATATGTAAAAGGCTAGAACTTAGAGGGACTCAATGTGTCAAAAGGAAGGGGCGTTCATTAAATGAACGGAGACAACCGTTCAGAAGATGATCGGAAGGAACCCCAGATTGAAGATGAAGACGACTCAGATCAAAAGGACGGTTATGGGAGCGGTTATACCGTTTGTGAAACGACACCATTGTTTAGTATAAATAGGACTTCGTAGTTCGATTATTGTAACCCACTTACAAATTTCAGATTTATAAACTTACGATTACAAGTTTGTTGTTCCTGTTTGATTGATGTTGTTTGCGATTGGCGAGTGGAGAAGACGATTCAGGGGATACGAAGACCAACATATCTTTTAATGTTCTAAAAATTATAAAGAAAAAAAATAAAAAAAGCCAACCCCCGATGTGCTTCCCTTCTTCACCCACCTTCCTCTCTTTTGAGAAAACTTGAGGGTAAATACTAAAATATTTGTCAAGAAATGTTTCATTTACAGAAACCAAAGTCACTTTTGCTTTTCTTGGAATTGGATTTAAACATCACGGCAGCTTCTTTTGAGTTGGTACCATGGCAGCTTAAAGTTAGTTGACCAAGACACAAAACTTTGATCTTTTTAATGCAGAATCTAGAACTTTCCAGAAGAGATGTTGATCTCTATTGGCAACCCTAAACTACAGTTTCCTTAGAAATCTTGGGTAAATTGGTAACTTACGTCATTTATTATAAAAAAATAATACGAAAACGATGTTTAGTGTATTTATTGTAACTAAAGGCAATAGTGTAATTTCCATAATACCCGAAGGACGAAAAGTGTAACTTACTCAAAATAAAATATAAATATAAATATAAATATAAATATAAATATAAATATAAATATAAATATAAATATAAATTGTAATAGCATACCAGCCACCACGTGGAGCATCTGAATACGAGCTTGGGTCCATTGGATCCAACTCATCATCGTCAGCATGTGAACGTTTTCTACTGTCTTTTTTACCTAATGGAGGTTTCATGGTTGACCTACAAATCCAACAATAAAAAATGATAAATGCAATTGTAGAAGCCTGTATTTTACAGGTGAGGTGACACGTCAAGTATGCGATGCATCCTTTGTATAAACAGATGTACCCAGAGCAAAGGCTAGAAGCGAACGTGTGTATATCATACGCAACACGCGCTTTATATGTTTAGAAATGCATAATACCTTGACTTAGAATTAATCACATCATTGGTGGCTTGATGTTGACTTGCTGCAATCATAGAGAGATATTGGCGTTCCGGAAGATTGAGGACCCTAAATACAGAACATACTACGTAAGCTACACAACAAATGAATATAAATCATAGAAATTAAAATAAAATAAAATAAATAGAAGTGATGGAAGTACCGTGTGCAATGACAGCAATAACCCCATGACTGAACAAGACCTAATCCCCAACCACCACATCCTGAACATTTCTTCAGCTCTAATGAGTAATCACTGGATTTAGGGTTAGCAATATTTCTAGAATCTATGTTGAATTGTTGACTGAAGGTTGACTTTTGTAACGAACCAGGATGTTCCCACTGTGATACGTTGGTTTTTGAGTTGTAGTAATATTTACAACCTGTTTTAGATATGAAAACTCTTATGTCTTCAAAACATTTGGAAAAATAGAGGAAATAGAATTTAATTATAAATTACATACCACTTGTCTCATCCAGTACCTCTTGCCAGTCGTCTAGAAGAACTGAAGATGGCCCCACCGGTTTTTCCCACTGACTTTTTCCAGATTTCTCATTATAATAGAATACACAACCAGTCGTTGGATCTCTAGATTCAATCTACATGATAGTCAAAAATTCAAAAAGCTCGTGACACTCGATAAGGTTTGTTCGTAAACGAGCCAAGCGGCTCATTTTGTAATCGAGCCAAGCGGCTGGATGGCTTGTTTAGATTAAATACAATATATATGTTATTTATACATATTTACTTAGTTATTTTTTATTGTTTATATTTTATGTTAGAAAAATCCCTCTCATGTTAAAAGTGTATTCTAGTCATTAAGTCAAGTATGTTTAGATTAAATATGACTTTTGTCTTTAGAAGGGCTAAACTTGTCAGCTCTTAATATTTGCTTAAGATCCATCGGGTATAAACCGATCCATGTATGTCCGTATATATGATCGATCAGATCATCAAATCAATAACAATTAGATCTTATTTACAATCAATTAAGATTTCTCTCTAATTCTTGTTCCTGTTCTTCTAGTTCTGGGATATCACTTTAATGGTTAATGTTTATTGAAAACAATAAACTAACATGAAGGAATAATAATCAGATTCAAGTAAGTGCTAACAAGTTGGTTCAAGCTTAAAAAAACGAAATTAAAAAGAAAGTTTTGAGCTGGCTTGAGTTTTGTATGAGCTGAACCCGAGGTCGCTTGTCCAGCTAATTAAAAAAACTTAAGGCTCGGCTCACCTCGTTTACGAGTCTAATGAAAATAAAATATATATATTTAAAATAAGCTAAGAAAAATTATTAAATAAATACCAATAAATTATAACTCTTTATTAGTTATACTCACCCATCCTGATGGCAATGTCGAAGGCTCCTTGATTTCTGGTGATTGCTTAACTTGATTTATCAACTACTCCAACATTAGGTAGGAAGAACATAATTAACAATACAGACTATATAAGTAGTAGATAAACTGAAAAGTATAAAAAAGATTTAAAAATAATAATAATAATAATAATTGAGAACAACTTACATTATCAGATGCAGCAGTATCATTCTTGACTGACTCATCTTTTATAATTCCTCTAGCTCTCAATTTTTGTTTAAGAAACTCCGGCAAATCATTGGTATTAGATTTCTGTTTAGATTGTTCAGAAATGTTTTGGCCAGACTCATGTGTTTCATTGCCATTGCTTACTGTCGATAAAACCAAATTTTAAGGACAGCAAATTTCAAGATTTACATGTATGAAAAAATAAATAGATATATTCTTTAATTAAAAGATAGATTTACCAGGTGAAATAGTGTCAGCTCTTGAAGCAGTGTAATATGCACCTCCACCAGGTACACCATACCCATTCCCAATCTCCGGATTAGCTACAAGAAATGTAAATATTCAGAATAAGCTCCAATGAGTGATAATTTTTTATTTTCTATAATAATGTTTAAAATATACCGAATTAACAATAATGAAACTATAGATGTATTTCAGTGTTAAAATGCCCTTAAATTAAGGTCACGTTATTAAGGGTTGGATTTGGTATTTATAAAACATTCATAATTAAATAATTTCCACAAAAAGAAAAAACTTTATGATCACATCAGATATGAGTTTGAAAGAGCTATCAAGAGAACCTTGATGCTATAAATATCTCAAATAAAGAATTTCTTAAGAAAATAAACTCATGTAAAAACCTTAATCAATTTATAGTTACAATGAGAACATTTATGCTATAGGGTACATACATTCTTTCCTCAACAACGCCAATTAGTTATTTAATTAAATAGGTTTATATATTTAACAAAAGAAAAAACAACCAACCTTCTAATGAGGCAGGCTTGCCACGCTTTGATGCCATCTGAGAACGATGATCTGTTGTCATCTTCAGTAGATGTTCCTATTTGAAGAAATGATAATAAGTTTAATGAATCATTTGTATACAACAATGCTGATAATAAAAACTTGTTAATGTAAAGTGGTAAACACCTTTATCGCATTAGGATCATGTCTTCCTGAGAACATGTCTGAGTTCTCTTCATGTGATCCAGTTGCATCCGTAGCTTCTCTAGTTCACAAAAAAAAAATTAACAATAAAAAAAATAAATCGATGAAAATAAAAGACACTATCACATTATGAATCTGTCTCATTGATTAGTACCATGGAGACAACGTATCATATTCATACCTTTGATCAAGTATAACTTTCTGAGTCACAATTTCCTGAAAATAAAATGTTTTTCTTATTGAATCAGCAAAGAAAACAAAAAATGAATATATGTAGATAAAAAAGATTAAATTCAGGGGGCATATTTGGGATACTTGTTCGCGTAGCACAGCATCCTGAGCAGCAGTTTCAATATCATGAAAACCTAATGCATAACGCATGTTGAAGGAAAAGATTATCTCATTGAATACAAACTTCAAAACATTTTATTTAATATATCAATTGGTTCACGTAATCTTCTAAGTATATAATAAGATTCTGTTAAAGATCTCTTACCGGTTTCTTCTTGCCCCTTTGAAACATGATCTTGTTGAGCATTTACAGGATGTGCATAGAGTACAGGTTGAGGTGAGCTATATTGTGGATGGAAGTTTCCAGGAGGAGTAGTGTGGGTTACATTAGAGGGGTAATTTTGGTAGAAATTGTTTTGGGCGTAATAAGCATCCTGGTGAACATTTGCATAATTTTGGAAATGTTTGGCTGATTGATTTGAAGATAATAATTGTGGTGAAGAATTCGGTAAGCATTGAACACCAGGAGGAAGCGGTTGGTCATAGTTGTTAGCCATTAAATTTTAAATAATGCTTGATAGTTCTGAAGAACTCAACTGCCAAAGAAAAAAAAAGTCAGTTTTTAACTCAAAAACAGAATATTGCCAGTAATTTTGTCACATAATCACAACATGTGCACAAAGAAAAACAATGAAACCAATTTGTACAGTTGATTTCTCAAGTTCATTCATGGCGATTCTTTGACAAATTTCTTACATCATAACATAAATTGTTGTGAAAATTGAAGGACACCATGACTGGTTCTGGATGTGCTAAGCAGGATACAATAATTGTAAAAGATAATAATATAAAAGATAACTAATTAACAGTTACTTCTACTTGCTCAACTTTATCACGAAGCCTGTAAGAAAAATGAAACTAACATTAACTAACTCCCAGTTAGCAATATATGAACTTCAACTTCATTAACAAATTTGTCTCCTGAAGTTCTAAGGTTATAAATTTTGATACGAACCAAAAGTATAGCTAATTAAAGAATACAAAAATTTCATAGATGCAATGCAATAAGAAAGAAACATACGCAAAGCACAAGCAATTATGATTACAGATTCAAGTAAAATGTAAGACTGTTTCTTATATCTTATTCATTCTAGCGTTAGATACAGTTGAAAACAGAAGTAAACCCTAGGGAAGAGCTGAACATTTAAGATTCACAAATTAGTCTGTGACTGGTTTAGTAATAGCAAAATCTCAAAAGTTAATTGGAAGAGATGATACGAAACAAAACCTGGTTGATTATGAGAAGCAATTGAAATTATCCGCGCAATTTCACGCAGAAATTAAACTGAGAAATAGGGGACGAGACAATTTGTTCATATTAGTAACTTACAATATGGATCCCTGTAAAACACCCAAAATGAAAAAGAGGCCAACTTCTAAACGTTTTTATCCCATTGGGTCCCAAAATAAATATAATTTCACCATTGCCCCCATAAACTTTTACCTCACTCCTGAATCACATTAACCACACAACCCTGTCTCTTTTTCCTCTCACGTAAACAACCCAACTCTACGTTGACAGTTTGATGCCAACTATCGGCAACCGACTCTCTCTCTCTCTCTGTTCTACGCTTGTATCTCTTTTCTCTATGCTCCAAATCAATGTCCTTAAAGGTGGGTATAGGGGCAAACCTATGGCTAAAGGACCTGGGTCAAATGACCCAATGATTTTTTAGCACGTAGAAGAATGTATTAAAGAAAATTTTGATTGAACCCAATGAATTTATTAAATCAAACCTACAGAAATAACAAAACGTTAAACTGGTCAAATGGTAAATGTAAACTTGGGCGATTGCCATGTTTTTTTCCAACTCAGGTTTGATTCTTGGTGCTAGAAGTTATTTTCTTAAACTCACATCATATGTTGTTGGTAGTAGACGCATTGGGTAAAATGGAAATCCCATGGCTTAGGTATACACGGGAAAAAGAAATCCCATAAGAAATATATTGTTGTTAATTAAACATCGCCTTTATTCACATCTCATCTTTTACCAATCTTGTTTTTTATATTCTTCAATCTTTATTCAATTTTGATTCTAGTATTTATCTTGTTTTGATTATCATGGTTGTTTTGATCCATATTTCAGTTTGGATCCTAGTATTTATCTCGTGTTGATTATCATGGTTGTTTTGCTTGTTTTTAAGTTTCCATTTATTTAACCTTCAATTTTCAATTTTTATTTTAGTTTGTATCTAATTTTGACTAAATGTTTTGCAAGATCCCTCTCCGGTATGCTTTTTTAACCCTATAGACTTTTTTTGCAGTAATTGTCTTATTGACTATTAGCTTTATAAATGCATATTAATTTAATAGACATTAGATGTTAAATTGCTAGATGAAAATTTTACTTCAATATGAATTTATTGAACGTGAAATCACCTTTAAAAACAATTAAGACAGCCTTTTAATTGATAAAATTATCAGAAGTGAGTTTGTTTGATGACCCGACCCCATCCAATAAAAACACAGATTAACTGACCTAAGCAAAAGGACCTCCAGGCCAAAAAAATCATAGACAAGGAAAATGTGATCCCATTGGAAAAAAATCATGGCTCTGTCACTTAATTGACAAACCTCATTACAGATGTTCCAAGAGTAAGGATTATGGGTGTGCCACGTAGTGGAGTGAGGTTGATGGGCCAACCCTATGGAAAAACACCAGTTTTCAGCCGCTGACATTTCTCATTTACTCGTTCTCATACCCACAAAAAAATTTGAGTGTTCAGTATGGGATAATCTAGTACCAATGATTTTATCTATGCATTATACTTTAACCTGTTTATTTTTTAGACATTCTTTTAATCTTTCAGTCTTTCATCTCTTAATCATTAAAAAGTGAATCCAAACAACTTGGACCACCCAAATCTCTTCAACACTGGTGTTGGGGCTGGAATATTTCGGGTTAAATAGACATATATTAGGATATTCCGAAATATTATATTGTCTCTACTAATGATTTGAATAAAGCAATGCAGGTAGTTATATTCAGGCATATTGGAGGATATTCGAGAATATGAGAAGCGTATACACTTGGAGTGTTAAGTCATCAGTTACAAAACTGACTTATCCACGATTAAGAGAACGTGGGAATTATTTGAATTCCTCCCGCAAATAGTGGATCTAAAGCTGACAGTTAGAGACGGAGTCAAGCGATGATAAGCAGGAGTTAATCCTGAATAATCCGGGATATTGTTATTGTTTACCGTTGTAATCTATTTCATATAAAACAAGTCGATGGTTATAGGAACACACACAACATTCACTGAGTTCTCTCGATTACTAACCTCTGTTTTGCAGCTATTATCGCGATCGTCACTTTTGTTTCATTTTCATCAAGCACTTAGTTCATTTCGGCATACACTTTAGCATATTACCATCGGTTTGTTTTACATATTGTACTTGCTTGATCTAATTAATAATATTGACTAGACAAGTGATTTTTTGGTCACTTGTCCGAGGTTTTACGCCGACAATCTGTAAGGATTAAGGGCTTTCCTCACTAAAAATCCTTGTTTCCATTTGTTTGATTTACTTTGTGTTTTGAGTTATCTCTAAGGATACTTAGGGATATTTTGAAATATAATCACAGAATTGATCATAAACTTGCTAATTAAAAGATATAAACACTTAGCCTCACATAATCTAATTTGGAATAACTTAAATTAATCTTTATTAATTTTTGACCAAAACAATTTGGCACCCACCGTGGGGCAAAAAGTGTTTTCTCGAAATTAAAATCAATCTATACCCTTATTCTCAAGGATTTTTAAGAAAAAATGTCTTCTCAACCAAAGACATCCTCCATTACGGTATTCTCCTCCACAACGACTTCAAGCGCCTCTACTCAACTCCCGGTGTACTCTTCAAACAAACCTACAACAAGTATCGGAAGGGCGACAACAGTATCGGAGGCTATCCCAACTTCAAGGGTAACATCACAACCCCCTGTATTCATGTTTAATGATGATATTCTGTCCACTTTGCAACAGGTTCAACAACAAATGAAGCAGCAACAGGAAACCAACAAATTCCTCTTAGAGCAAGTCAAGAAGTTTGGCGACAAAGGAAAAGAGATAGTTACTGAAGACACTCCACTGGTGCCCAGAAACTTGGACTTTGGATATCCAGGATCAGCTGGGGGACAGGATCCAGATATCCTTCCTATGCAAACTCAGCGCTCATATCCTGAAATATCCAGAGCCTCCGGATATCCCGAAAGATCCTGATATCCCGAAGGATCCTGCTATCCCGAAGGATCTCGTTATCCTGAAGGGTCTTGTAATCCTGAAGGATCCCGAGGATCAACTTATTCCAACATCTTCAGAGATCCTGAAGTTTCACTGCCACCTTCTTCTCCCAGGAAACAGGGTTACGGTATCTCTAACATTTCAAATTTAAATAATAATAATTATTATGATCTAACTCAAGATGCAGGCATAAACCCTCAAGTAGCAAAAGAGCTGAAAAGATTGTAGGATATGATATCAAGCGTACCAGGAATCGTCAACCCAACTCCTGAAGTATCCTCAACAACACTGGCTATACCACTTCGCTCCACCTATCTGTGACGCGGAGATCCCTAAAAGATTCCAAACTCCAAAGATGAAGCTGTATGATGGAACTACCGATCCAGAAGAACATATGGCCCAATACCGGGAACTGATGGAAGTCAACCCCATCCCTGCTGATCTGAAAGAAGCCTGTCTATGCAAGGTATTTGGTTCTACCCTCACAGGATCAGCCCTTAAATGGCTACTTAATCTCCCTGCTTATTCAATTACATCTTTTGCTCACTTAATTAATTTATTTAATAACAAATTCTCCTGTAGCAGGAGTTTTGAAAGACTAACAAGTGATTTGTACAGGGTAGTCAAACGTCCCCAGGAATCCCTGAGGGACTATATTAACAGGTTCAGCCAGGAATGTTTACACATCCCTAACTTAGATATGGCCACCGCCGTTCAAGCTTTAAAGATGGGACTTGACAAAGATTCCCTTTTCTACGAAGACTTAGTGATGACTCCATGCAAAAACTTGGGTGAAGTGAGAAATAGAGCTATGAGGTTCATCCGATTGGAAGACGATAAGGACATCTAGAAAAGGATTGATGGTTCTTTTTTGGATCCTACCAAAACCCTACAAGTCAAAGCCCTACGTCAAACCCAACAGGATAAACGCTGTTGAGGAAGAAGAAGAAGACGAGGAGTATCCTAAACTAATAGATTATTTTTTTTCTGTTTATATTCCAGGGATAATGTATGCCATGCAGGGTTTAGGTGAAAAAGCCAGATGGCCAAAACGGAATGATAAGCAGTAACCCAACAAAGACAAGTCCAAATAGTGTGCCTTCCACGAAGATTTTGGACATAATACTGAAGATTGCATCGCCCTCAGAAAGGAAATAGCCCATCTCTTGAGCAAGGGACATTTGAAATAATTACCCGGGAGAAAAAAGAAGCAGGATCCTTCAGGATCCCCAAAGCGTGCTGCATCACCTCCCCCAGATGCAAAGATTGTCAACTTCATATCCAGAGGATCTGATGTATGTGGAGCCTCTTTCTTAGCTTCCAAAAGGAACGCCAAAGCAGCGAAATTGGAACGACGCACCAAACCAACGAGGATGTCAACTCTAACTGATCAAACGGTGGTGACTTTCAATGATGAGGATAGGGATGATCTTCAAGAGCCTCATCATGATGGTTTGGTAATTACTCTATATATTGCTAACCATTATGTACGCAGGATATTGATTGATGGAGGAAGTTCTATCAATATCATCCAACTGGAAGCACTAAGGAGAATGAATATCCCTGACTCAGAGATAACTACCAAGTCTGTTATCCTGATAGGATTCAGCGGTGAAGCCAAAGCAACATATGGCGAGATCAAGCTACCGGTATATATAGAAGGGGTCAATATGATACAGAAATTCGGTGTCATGGATTCCCTGTCTAGCTACAATGTGATTCTTGGCCGCCCATGGATCCATGATATGAGAGCGGTACCGTCAACATACCACCAGTGTGTTAAACTTCCTACTCCTTGGGGGTTGTAAGAATCAGAAGTGACCAACAAGAGACCAAAGACTGTTATACGGCATCAATGAAAGCTACCAAAGAAGCTTCCACAACACCAGTAACTCCAGCATAGCAATCCTCCCAAGGATAGTCAAGGATCCTTGGAGAAAGAAGTCAAAGAGATCATGCTGGATCCCGATGATACAGAAAAGAAGGTCCTAATAGGAATCAACATCCCAGAGGATATCGAGAAGAAGCTTATAACATTCCTTAAGGACAGAATGTCAACATTCGCATGGAAACATGAGGATATGACAGGAATATCTAAGGGTGTTATAACGCATAAACTGGGTGTTGATCCTAGTTACAAGCCAGTCCATCAGAAAAGGAGAAAGTTTGCACCAGAAAGGAACCTGATTATTCAAGAAGAGGTTGAAAAGCTCTTAAAGGCGGGGATGATTAGGGAAGTCAAGTTCCCGAGATGGCTGGCCAACATTGTCGTAGTGAAAAAGAAGAACGGAAAATGGAGAGTTTGCGTGGACTTCACCGACCTAAATAAAGCCTGCCCGAAGGATCCATTCCCGTTGCCTCACATCGATTCGATGGTGGATGCAATAGCAGGTCATGATATGCTAACTTTTATGGATGCCTATGCAGGTTTTCAACAAATACAGATGGAACCTTCGGACCAAGAAGATACTGCGTTCATGACACCAATAGGGATATATTGCTACCTAGCTATGCCCTTTGGTCTTAAGAATGCTGAGGCAACCTATCAGAGATTAGTCAACAGGATGTTCAAGGATCAACTGGGGGACAGAATGGAGGTCTATATCGATGACATGGTGGTCAAGTCAAAGCAATCCAAGGACCATCTCAAGGATCTTCGGGAATGTTTTGATATCCTGGATAGGTATAATATGAAACTTAACCCCACAAAATGTTATTTTGGTGTAAATACAGGAAAATTCCTGTTATACATGGTGACAAAGAAAGGGATCGAAGCAAGCCCTAAACAAATAAAGGCGATCCTGAACTTGAAGTCTCCAGAGAACCTCAAGGATGTCCAAAGACTCACATAAAGAGTAGCTGCACTAAACAGATTCATCTCCAAATCTTCTGAGAAATGCAAAGGATTCTACGACATCCTCAAGAAGAACAAAAGATTCCAATGGAAAGAAGAGCATGAACAAGCCCTTCAAGCCTTGAAAGAATATTTGGCAACACCTCCATTATTGATGAAACCTGAAGAAGGAGAACCTCTGTCTTTGTATCTCGCAGTATCCCGAACATCCCTCAGTGCAGTCCTGGTCAAAGATCAAGAAGCATCCCAACATCCAGTATACTATGTAAGTAAAAGTCTACTTGACGCGGAAACCAGGTATTCTCATTTAGAAAAATTAATTCTTGCTCTTGTTGTGGCTTCCACGAAACTTAGGCATTATTTTGAAACACATAGTATACATGTTAAAACTAATTACCCAATAAAATCTGTT
>WOUH02000031.1:5431803-5441960 GCA_009936405.2 Stevia rebaudiana | reverse complement strand
TATCAAAATAAACTAACACATATTTAAATAAGTGTAAGGAAATAATATCAGTAACCAGGATCCTTCAATGAGCCATCACAGATTCTTAAATGAGCCACTAAATATCATGGGTATAACACATATATATACATACATACATTCATACAGATATGCATACATACACATACATACATTCATACACATATACATACACATATACATTAATACACATATTCATACATAAAGATACATGTATTCATACACACATACATACATTCATAAAAACATCATACATATACGTACATACATTCATACAAATATGCATACATACACATACATACATTCATACACATATGCATACACATACCTGTTTCGGTCAAAATTTAACAAGTATAAATTTTAGTTATTCCAAATTAGTTTTGTGGTTGTGAGCTTGTATATCCTTATAATCAATATTAAGTTTAATTTGAAAAGATATTCCTAGGAATCCCTAGGATTAGTTAAGAATACGTAAAATGCAATAAATGGTTAACAACAAGGATTTTTAGCGAGGATGCCCTTAATCCTTTCAGATTGTCGGCATAAAACCTCGGACAAGTGATCAAAGAATTACTTGTCTAGTAAATAGACAAATAAAAAGTAAAGCAATTCAAAGGTTGTAAATCTAATGTGATTGAAAAGTAGCCAAGTGAGAGAGCTGAAAGTAGAGAGAGCTGAAAGTAGAGAGAGCTGAGAGTTCAAAGTGAATCGTGTGTGTTTTCATATCAACCAACGGTTCCTTATAAATGGAAAAAATGTAACGGTAATAAACAATATCTCTGAATAACTAGGAATCGCGTGCCCAGTTCTCTTTGACTTAGTCATTCCACCACTGCCTTCTTTTGTGCGACTTTTCAGCAAGATAGTTACTTGCTGAGTTATCATATAATCGTGGCTAACCGTTGAAAAGTAGTTGATCGCATGTGACTCAAAGAATACAGTTAACTTGTAACATCCTTCGACATGCATGAATATATACCTGAGGATACCTAAAAACATAACTTGCAAATACTTAATAACATTTTAATAGATATAAACATATTATTCCAGAATATTCCTAACTATGTCTATATTGATATCCTCAAATATCCTTACAAATTCCAGCCCTAACAAATACCCCCAAATCAATTCACACATTTATCTACATGTTTACATCTGTAAATTGATTTGACGGTTTATTTTTAACCGTAGTTTAATCTATTGGCTGAGGTTAATTTGATGCATGTGGTTACTTCAACTACGGTTAAGTATCTTGGGTTATATATAGAGATAACCGCGACTGTAAGTTTCATCTTCTTCTTTGGTAAGTTACTCGATTTCTTTCTGCAAGCTTTTTTAAGTTGTTTTTAGTTATTTTAAGTTTCTGCAATGGCATTACAAACAATTTCCAATGATGATACCGGTTTCCGGGATCTAGGAATTTTATCTTTTAACCATCAAAATACGAATGTTTTTGATGACTCGATGTTTTTGATGACTCGAAGATAGATCTTCTTGCTTTAAGCAAACATTTTCCTGATGATACCATTTTCCACATTTTTATCCACTTCTTAAAGGCTAAATCCGACCATTTCTCTGATACTTGGGTCTGTTTCCCTTAATATCCATTCACTCTCGGTTTAAGCTATCCCTTTCCCGCTTTAATCATTGACTTTTTCAAAGTGACTGGTATGTGTTTCCGATGGGATGGAGAATATTGTTTACTCTTGATCAGTTGAATCAAAATCTGGGTCTCGAGATTGGTCTCCCTAAAATATATGTTGTTTATCAGCTTCGTACCCATGGTTCCAGTCGATTCGTCTTACATAGACAATCTGATCGCACTGCTCTGGTCCCTAGTGTCACCATGAATGAAGCTGAATGGCGAAACAAGCTTTTCTTTGTTAAACGATCTTCTATCCCAGAGGGGAAATCATTAACAGTGACTTGGGTTAGATGGGGTAGGAATATTTAGGAATAAACTATTGTATTTGTGTTTTTATTAAAAATAATTATCCTTTGTTATGATTGTCAGCACCAAAGTTTGAGTATCATATTGCGCCGGAAGAGGATAGCGAAGAGAAGATTAAATATTTGTTGGAGATCGATGACGATAACAGGAAATTTGGATTCATACCCTTTATTCCCAGTACTAGCCATGTCACAGAGCATTCCAAAACTGATATGTCTACATGTATCGAATTACTTAAAATATTCTGTATTATTGTATAATATTCCTAACTTTCCCGAGGTATTCTAGAGAACCTCTTTGATTTGGATGGCCTTTCTTCCATGATGTCAACAAAAAAGAAAAAAGCAAGCCCTTCTGTTCCGAAACCCCGTATCATGCCCCTGCTTCTTTTTTCGACCCAATAATTCTTTCAAGTGCCCCTTATTAAGGAGATATGCAATTTCTTTTCTGAAGGCGATGCAATCTTCAATAATATGGCAAAAATCTTCATGAAAGGCACACCATTTAGATTTATCCTTGTCAGAGAATTACTTGTTACCCCGTTTAGGACATCTTGCTTTTTCACCTAAATCCTGCATGGCATACATTATTCCACGAATATCAACAGAAAAATAGTAATATGTTAATTTAGGAGATTCTTCTTCTTCTTCTTCTTCTTCTTCCTCTTCATCTATTGAATTTATTCTGTTCGATTTGAGGACTGGTTTTGACTTATATGGTTAGGCGGCCGATGTCTCCATTTTCCTTTTAGCATGATCTATGACAAGGCATCGATTCTCTTCTGGATATCCTTATCGTCTTCTAATCATATAAATCATAGGGCTCTATTCCGAACCTCGTCCAGGTTTTGGCATGGGTGCATAACTAGATCCTCATAAAAGGGAGAGTCTCTGTGAAGTCCCATTTTTAACGCTTGAATGGCGGTGGTCATGTCTAGGTTAGGGATATGTAAGCATTCTTGTCCAAACCTGTTAATGTAATTGGGATTCCTGGGGACGCTGAACTATCCTGTACAAATCACTTGTTAATCGTTCAAAACTCCTACTACAGGAGAATTGATTTTTAAATAGATTGATTAAGTGAGAAAAAGAGGTAATAGTGCAAGGAGGAACATTTAGTAGCCATTTTAAGGCTGATCCTGTGAGAGGTGAGCCAAAGCCTTTGTATAGGCAGGCCTCCTTTAGATCGACAGGAATAGGATTAACCTCCATTAGTTCTTGATATTGAGCCACATGTTCTTCTGGGTCAGTGGTAACATCGTATAGTTTCATCTTTGCGGTTTGAAAGCGCTTTGGTATCTCAGCATCACAAATTGAAGGTGCAAAGCGGGATAATATGTGGGTAGTTGAGGATACTTCAGGAATTGGTTTGACAACTCCTGGCACGCTCGAGATCATATCCTGTAGTCTCTGTAATTCTTTGGCTATTTGGGGAGTTATTCCCGAATCCTAAGAAATGTCATGGTTAGAGTTATGTAAATTGTAAGCGTTAAAGTTACCATAACCAGTTGTCCTTGCGGGGATTGGAAGTGAGACTTGAAGATCCCTATATATGCTTGAATAAGTAGATCCTCGAGATATTTTGGGATAGTTGACTACTCGGGATCCTTTGTGATATGAATGCTGAGATTGCATTGGAATAAAGTTTGTATCTTGTCTCCTGCTGGTCCCGAGTATCCAAAGTCCACGTTTCTGGGAATCAAATGTGTATACTCTAGAGCTTTTTCTTTTCCTTGATTGTTCAGTTTTTGAACTTGATTAAGGATAAATTTATTGGTTTCTTGTTATTACAACATTTGTTGTTTAACATATTGCAAAGTAGACATAATTTTGTCATTAGAAGCAAACAAAGGAGTATATGAGGTTACCCTAGTTGTCGGAATAGTCTTCGATACAACTGTAGTCCTTCTTGTAGTGGCTGCGGGCCTACTAGAGGAATAAACTGGGAGTTGAGTAGAGATACTGGGAGCCGTTGAAAAAGAGGAAACTAGAGCAGATGATAACTTCAGTTGGGAAGACATTTTTTGTAAAACAATCCTTGAAAAGTAAAGGATATGTTGATTTTAATGATGAAAAAACACCATTTGCCCTACGGTGTGCGCCAAATTGTTTCAGTCAAAATTTAACAAGTATACATTTTAGTTATTACGAATTAGTTCTGTGAGGTTTTGTGCTTGTATATCCTTAAAATCAATATTAAGTGTAATTTGAAAAGATATTCTCAGGAATCCCTAGGATTAGTTAAGAATACGGAAATGCAATAAATGGTTAACAACAAGGATTTTTAGCAAGAAAAACCCTTAATCCTTACAGACTGCCGGCATAAAACCCCGGACAAGTGACCAAAGAATCACCTTGTCTAGTCAATATTATAAATAAATAAACAAAAACAAAGTAAATCAAACCGAAGGTTATAAATCTAATGTGATTGCAAAGTAGCCAAGTGAGAGAGCTGAGAGTAAAGTGAATCGTGTGTGTTTTCCTATCAACCAACGGTTCCTTATAAATGGAAAAAATACAACGGTAATAAACAAATATGCATACATGCACATACACATATTCATACACATATGCATACATATACATACATTCATACATACACATATAAACATTTATACATACACATACATACAATCATACATACATTCATACATACATTCATACACATATGCATACATACATACAACTATTAACACACATATACATATATTCTTGTAAAAAAAATAAGACTAATCCCGACAACATGTTGTTGGGATGCTCAGATAATTTTTTATTTTTTTTTATTTTCTCTTTTGGTGCTGAAATTTATTAAACCGGTCCCAACAATTGGTTGTCGGGAAAGCTCAAATATTTTTTTAATTTTTTTAAATTTTCTTTAGGTGCGGAAAATTAAAAAACTAATCCCGACAACATGTTGTCGGGAAAACTCTTACTTTTCAAATGGTTTTTTAATTTTGTTATACTTACTACTAAAAAAATTAAAAATAAAAAACTGGCTATTATTCCCGACAACGTGTTGTCCGAAAAGTCAACTTTTGATTTTTTTTGTTTTTTATTTAGCTACAAGGTAATAAAAGAAAAAGAAAAACAATATTTTTTTTAATCTATCCCGACAATTTGTTGTCGGGAAAGCTTTTTCAAAGATTATGAGTTTGACCTGCCAATCAATGAATGCCACTTGGATGCGTCAGTCAAGGGATTTGAGCTCACCTTTTCCCGTGACGTGTCGTCAGAAAAGTGATAAGCTACCGACGACTGTTGTCAGAAAAAGTGTCGTCAGGACAAGTATAATTTTTGTAGTGACATGTCAAGTTGTTACAATATAGCATAAGAACAACTTTTTGACGTTAAGATATATATGGTGAGCAAACTCAACACTAAGTAAGTGTATATCATAATATTTATGGCCGATAGACAAGATGTTAAATTAAATAAGGTGCGTACAACAATTTAGAGAGTACATGAAATGTTTTAAACCATAATTAGAACCCATTTTATTGGAACAAACAATCTATTACTCTTAAATACCACCTAATTAATAGTGTATTTGTGAGGATCTAAATACACACCTATTTTGTGAGAGGGGAATCACCAAATGCCACTAGGTTACAAGACGTACAAGATAGTAATTTTAGAACTTCACAATCAAGTATGTTAGTACTTCGGGAAAGGATGATCTCTTTAAAGTTCTCGTGTGGTTAAGAACAATATTGTGAGCTAGTGGGGAAAATTGATGATAACATGTCAACTTAAGGGTCTTGATATATGGATCCCTCGTTTGTCCAACTAACTTGAATATGACTATAAAACGCAAGTCTGGTCATTTATCCGATACATGTTTTACAATCATAAAACGTGCTTGTTTTTTATTCTCGAAAGAGCGAAAGATTGGAGTTTTCTTGATAAGTTCTTTGGTAGCTATCAAATATACGTCAACTGACTAATTATAAACCATCAAAGGTTATTATCTGCTCGTTTCTCATTATGATCATATGAATATATGATGGATTGTTCATTGGTCGGCTCTAGTTATCTTCCCCCACTTTCATGAATGGTGGGGTTTTCCAAGCAATTCGTTCGTCTAATTTAATTTGATTATTTTTCGTTATAGTCATTTTGTTATTATAACTTTTCTTCGCTATATGCACAAGTAGTCTCGAAAAACCATTGACATATAAAGGATAGAACCATTAGTTTTTCTTGGTGAGAGTTATATCTAAATAACTAGTATATTGCACGTCCATCAAATACCGAAGAGTGAAGTACATGTAGCACGCATATGTATATATTAGCTATATATAAGTTTCTTCACCGTCATAGTTATTTTGCGCACACACAAATATCTATATATATATATATTTAAAGAGTTATTTCCCCACTGAACGCAATAATCAGTCTGCAAAAAAAGTCAAAAAGAAAGTCGTATGAGTTCCAAAAATATCTTCATAAATCTGCGTAGCAAAAGCATTTATAGAAATATTGAAGAGGGGAATTTTAATTGATTATTAGGAAAGCATATCAATTCTTGTTAACATTTTAAATAAATTAGTAACATAAATAGTGAAAAATAATGTAAAAAAGTTAGGTCAGTTATTATAGGTCGATCTTATAAAGGGGTATTAACTCTACTTCAACCTCCTAGTTTAATTAATTGCTGTATTTTAAAAATTTTGTTTAGTTTTCTAAGGGTGGACGGAGTGGTGATTGGGATGGGCTTTGGTTCCTGCGGGCTAGTGGGCTACACCGCCACCTAGCCACGCTTTTCCCCTACGGTTTGGTTGCGGCTTTATATACCCGAGCATCAAACCAATGGTGTGTGTGAGGAGAGTTATCATGACATAGGTTTAAGGTTGAAGATGGTTGAAGATGTTAAAAATGATGTGATATGATGTAATAAAATCTGATTGAAGAGAGTTGGATGGTACCATAACCTTCACCTTAACTATGAATTTTCAAACTTTTATTTATTTAATTTTTTTGATCCGCTTTGGAACTTTTATAAAATATACCAACTTTTATAATCAACAAAAAACAGAAAAAAAAGTTTGACCGGTTAACAAGACTTGTTTTGGTAAAAACCCAAAACCCACATTACCTTATTAACCCAACCATGCACGTGACCTACTCATTTTGCTACCAAATTTAATTCTGAATCATTCTAAAATTTACATTTGAAAATAATATACTTGGTGTAATAAATGAGCACAATTAAAAGCTAGCCTATCATTTATGTAGCATATTTAATCTTTTAATTTATCCTTCTTAACCCTGTACGTGGTGTGCAATATATGCCACAAAGCATATCATCCCTATATCAAAATTGGGTATTAATTTAATGCGTTTTTTTTTTTAAAACCAAAGAAACTAGTAAAGAATTTGAATTTAAATCCTTAACCCCCGGGTTCCTAGCTACAAATCAAGAAATCTACACTGAAATAACTATTTACATATTAATTAAAACTGATTTCAGTGTATATGTAACAAGAAGCATTTAAAAGACATAAACGTACCAAAAATGTTATGTTGTGCACTGGTAGATTCTTGAAGATTGGGTTGAGTCGGCTGGAGGCGGTACTGGTACGACTGCAGTTGAACCTCAGGAAAACTTGCAGCAAGTTGTAGAACATTGTTGTCTTGTTCTTCTGAACCATAAAATGGAAACTGTTCAAATAGTTGGTGTTCTTGTCCATCAAGCCTCAACTCAGTCATTGCTGCTACTTGTTGACGTTGGTTAATTTCCTCATGTTGTTTACTCATCAACTGTTTCAAAAAATAATTATTTTATATATGCCCGAAAGTGCATATTGATCTACAACATGAACATTTACGTACCCATTGATACATCGCTTCATTTTCCTTATCTAATACGTTTTCCTGCATAAATTAGTAAAAGAAATAATTGTATTAAAGTTTGTGTTTATTTATACTCAGTCTTTTATTAAATGATGTGGGTGAAAAAAATCACCGTCCGTTGAAGATTGTCCACCTGCTGTTGCAGAAGTTGAAGCTAATAATTTTTTTTTGAAAATATCAAACGTTAGCTGGTATCATGAAGATATATTAAAACCTTAAGTAATAGATAAATGAGTGATAGGTATATAACTTGCCCGGAAACAATGGAAAGTACGTAATTGATGTTCAAAATAATAAACAGAAATTAGTTTCATATATGATGCATACAAAAAATTAAAGTAAAAAAGAATCAAACAATTTTTTAGTAATCAATGAATTTATCATGTAACTCGTTAGAATATTATATTGGTCAATATATGGACGTTAAGTGATGCAAAATATTTATCATGTGTCGAGTTGTTATATCTGGGATGAGATTAGGAGAATAGTAATAAATTGGTGCCATGAGACCTAAATATGGGTTTGCTTCGTTAAACTGATTTTTTATATCTTTTTTTAACGGCCATTTTTTTTATATCTATTAACCAAAAAATAAATCCGCAATAATACCTTTCTAGCTCGAACCTTCTGAACCGAATATTCTAACTGCTGCTCAAGTTGAGTAAGCTCCTCAAGTTGTGCTGAACTCAGATCATCACCTTTGTATCGTTGGAGACTTAATTGAAGGTTCACTGTCTCCTTCTTCATTCTTGACAACTCACTATGCATTTGTTTCTTAAATTTCTCATCACAAACGATTTAAAATTAATCTTTTACAGATTAAAAGTGCTTTCGAAAATTATGGTTATTGAAAAGGGAATTTTCTTCTTTACCTTGTTGTCTGGCTGAGGAATACGAGAACCAGTTGCTTTCAAATACTTGTCAATGATTTCAGTCATGCTGTAATGTTTGAATCAAAAGTTAACGCCAGATGTTTTATACAATTTAAATCGATTTTGGTACATTTATTTATATATCAACTAATTATGCAAGAAAATTGAACAATCTAAAGAAATAGAAAACCCTAATTTAACTAAAGAAATTAATGGTCAAATTAAGGATTTAGATTGTGAAAAACTCCAATGAAATGTCTACTGGATCTTGAAATGTGTGTGTGTATGAGAGATAGATAGAGAGAGAGAGAGAGAGGTAGCAGTGTCTTTGAAACATTGTAGTCATGATCATTAGCATGCATACAATGGTTTTATGGATCTCTACAACCATTGTGATATATTAATCTAGGTTTTCTTACATATCACTTTTGTCGTGAATAGATAATTAGATCTACGAAAAGGCAACCAAACCCTATAATCAAATATTTCAACAAAATTAAAAGTAAAAAAGAACTATCAAGATTTTACTTTTGAGTGTTCAAAAGGTGATCATTGATGAAAAAATGAACAAAGTATTTACCTGAGAGGGTGACTTGTGTATTCATAGAGTTTCCCTTTGCTAGAGAAGACAATGAGACCAATCTGGGCGTCACAAAGCACTGATAACTCATGAGTCTTCTTTAGAAGCCCGGATCGCCTTTTTGAAAACGTCACTTGCCTGCTCGTATTGTTCTCGATTCTCTTCACTTCGATCTTTCCTCGCCCCATTACTGTGATTTGTATGATAACTTGTTAAACAAAAAGTTACTAAATTAATTCAAGCACCTCCACATGTGAGCTGAAGATTCTAAAAGAACATTAAATAGAAACAAATATATATAGATATACGTATAAGAGATATATGACATTAGCTGTGATTTGTTGAAGAGAAGCGACTAGAAAAAGTTAAAGACTGATCATACGGAGTATCAAATGTGGAAAGTAAGAGAGCAGTGAACAAAACCTTCATATGGAAAATGTATAAGGCTATCCGGTATGCGTGGCTGTATGGGGGCTGTATGGGAGGCTGTATTGACTGCCACGCAGGAGAGAGAGAAAGAGTAAAGTGAGTGAGTAAAATGGTGGAAATGCATGGGCTGTATGGGGGGCTGTATGGGGGGTTGTATTGATGATTGATTAATCATTTCATTTTATAAAAAAAGTCACATTATTAAAAATAAATAACATTATTTAAAAAAAACTAACTAAAAAAAGGTTAAAATTAAATAAAAAACGTTACAATTTAAAAAAAAAAATTACATTATAGAAAAATAAAAAACATACATTAATTAAAAAAAAAACAACAAATTCTTAAAAAAAAAAGTCCTAAAATTTAATCGTTTTTAGTGAAATACTTGTCCCTAATACGTTGTTTTTCGAGATCGGATATTTCCTTATCGATTCCTCTTAAATGGCTCGTATCCG
>WOUH02000031.1:5382127-5395365 GCA_009936405.2 Stevia rebaudiana | reverse complement strand
CGAGATTCTTCGAAAACGCCAAAAACCGCAACTATTGGCGCCAAAACCCGATCTTGTACCTTGTTCTTGATGTGTTCACTTTCAACCCAGATAGAACTCGTCTTTTGATCTTAAAATCAGCTTATAACTTGTATGTGTAACAGGTTGGTGGTGGTTTATGGTTGAAGGTGGCACTAGATGTGGTGGTTTGCTATTATAATCAAATGGGCTGCTATAATAAAGTAGAAATGAAGGTGAGGGGAATGGATATGTGGCTGGAACGAGATGTGCACAATGAGAATATGAAATGCTCTCTTGGCCTTATAATCCCATTGTAGTTAGCATCTCCCTTTCTTTTGTGTTATGGAACACAAGGATGCCATATTAGGACCTTGTGTGTGCTCATTCTCCAAGAGATGGGACTTTTGCTTGTCTGAGTGTTTAAAGAGGTTTGACCATGAAGACAAGGTTTGGAAGGATAGGTGGTTAGGGTGGTAATCTAATGGTTATAAGATGGTGATATGTGTTGTTAATGTATGGCCATGTATATTAACATGTATATATATTTCATACGTATATGTGTGTATGTAGTTAAAATAATGAGAGTGAGACTTTTATAGTTTACAAGTGTTATGGGTTGTATTGATTTTGTGACAGGTTTAATTTCGTATGGTCGGCTGTTAATGGCTCGGGTTTATTTATTATTTTTACGTATAAATAATTACACGTGTTAAAACATAAAATGATTCGGATAACAGTTACCTGAAATTTGCAGATATTACATTTAGCACTACAGATGATAACAAACGTGTGGATGGGTTTACCTCGGAATGACGTCGTGAGATGAAGGAGATCAAGGACGAGTTGCAGGTCGCGGTTCTAGGGAGATTCGGGGCTAGTGTTCGTGTTCTTGGCTGGATCTGATGGTCGGGGTGAGTTCGTAAGGGTCGAAGAGGTGTGGAGGGTTTCTTTTTTAGTCGATTAGTGCTCGGTGGAGTTCGAATTTGAGCAGGATCCGGTTCAAGGTGACGAAGAGTTAGTTCGTGGTTCGTGGCTCTTCGTTGGTTGATTTAGTGGTGGATATGGACTCGAGAGGCGTCGGGGGAGGGTTACGCGTGCTAGGGATCCACCGAGAAACTTTCATGGTGTTTTAATGGTGGTGGTCGACTGGGTGGAGAAGAAGGATCCAGGGATCCATGGTGGGTCACATAGCCAATAGGAAACACTGGGGGGGGGGGGGGGTTGACAAGTTCAGCCCCTATAACTTTAAGTTACCTAAATAAGACACAATGTGGTGTTTTAAGTGGGTTTCAAGTTGTATTTCTTGTATTTTGGCCACCAACCTTTTAGATATAAAATACTTATACAATCTTTATTATTTATAAAGTTTTCTATAAGTTATTCATTTGTTTTATAACTTTGATTAATAAAATCATCAGTTTATAATTTATGTTTATTCGTTATATTAATATAATTCTAGCGTCGTTAGGTTTTTGCTAATTTAAAATTTTATCGTTTGTACGTATAAGGTATGATTGTACTAATAAGACATGATTTCACATTCTTAACATTTGTTTCCACTATAATAATTTAACACAAAACAATTCGAATTTCACAAAGGTTACAATAACATTATATGACATATAACTTATGCATTCTGCAGGCATGTCTCACTCGTACCCTTATCTTATTATACTCACGGATTCGGACGACGAGGTTCCCCAGGTTCCTCATAGTCCACCACCCGCTCCTATTGATCCATCACATTCTCTTTTACATGATGACGATGAGCACGACATAGACGTTGATCATATGCAGGATATGGATCATGATATGGGTATTGCAGGTTATGGCCAGGGTGATGGCGATGATGAGGTTCAAGAGGAGGTGGTTGATGAGACCTTATGGCCGGGAAGCAGGGTGTCACATATTGGTATCAGAGCCAACGGTTTAATGAAAAACCGATTACACTGTAGGATGAACTATAACCCTATGACTTATGTGTATATATACATATATTTTATCTCTCATGTGTAACATTATATGACATATAACTTATGCATTCTGCAGGAATGTCTCACTAGTACTCTTATCTTATTATGATCACAAAATTTTTGGACGACGAGGTTCCCTAGGTTCCTCATAGTCCACCACCCGCTTCTATTGATCCACCACATTCTCCTTTACATGATGAAGATGAGCACGACATGGACGTTGATCATATGCAGTATATGGATCATGATATGGTATTGCAGGTTATGGCCATGGTGATGGTGATGATGAGGTTCTAGAGGAGGTGGTTGATGAGACCCTAGGGCCTGGAAGCGGGGTGACACAATTGACTAAATTCATTTGAAATAAAACTGTTATCCGCACCAGTATCAAATAAGATAGAAGCATACACGTTGTTTAAAAGAAACGTACCAGTCACAACATTTTGGTCATGTTAATCCTTATCCGAAATGATCTCGAAGGCTCGTCCCCTCGCATTGTAGTTGTTATTCTGGTTGTTTTTGGCACATTTGAGTTGTGGGCAGTCTTTATTGAAGGGCCCTTTCTTGCCAAATTTGAAGCAACCCTTTGGCGCTTCATTGGTTATTTGGGTGTTTTGCAGATTCACCCTACAGTCCTTGACTAGATGGCCAAGTTTGTGGCAACGGTCACATCCTCTTTGGTTACACTGATCATAGTGATTGTAGTTTCATTTGTTGCACATTGGGTACTCACCTTCATAAATGCCTGTGCCCTGGTTAGTTTGACCTATGGGAGTGTGGGTTTTAGCAGGCTCGAACCTACGTTGTTGTTGTTGCGATGGTTGGGAGTTGGATGATTTGGAATGGGAGTTATTCCACTTCCTTTTGTTACTGTGGTTGTTGTTGTTGTTGTGGTGGAATTGGGTTGATTAACAATTTGAGTGACTCGCCTCGCTTAGGCGGGATGTCTTGAGAGACCGCTTGGTCATTGAGCTTGTGGGACAGTTGAATGGTTTGTTGAAGAGTTCTCAAGTTTGTAGAAGTGATGGCTCTGGATCTAAGGTACCAGGCCCTTGATGTAAAGTTGGATGTGATTGTACTCGGGGGTGGACATTCTTGGACACAATCGTCCTAGATCTTGAGAATGGGTGGTGTATTTTTCAATTTCAGAACCGATCATTTTGTGATTCCAGAATTCTTCTTCCATCTTCTGCACCTCGTTGAGTGAGCAGTACACGTCGGTGAGAAGGGTTTTTAGATTCTCCCTATTTAGTTCATTCGCCGCCTACAGTCCCATCGTTTGAATTTGTGTGCTCCACCAAGAGAGGGTGGGTCCCTCGAGTGTACCCGTTGCGAACGTGACTTGATCTGTCACCGGGCACTTGCATTTAGCAAACACTGATTTTATCTTTTCAATCCATCTCGGTAAATCAACAACCCTTCGGTACCACTGAAAGTATGCGGTTTGAAGTCGAGAAAACCCTTGAAAGTACAGTTTGGTGGATTTCCTAGAATTATAGGAAGAGACTAGTTGAGAATTTAAAATTACAAGTATAGTACTTGAATTTCTGAGAGCGGAATTGGATATTTATGTTACCTCCTTGGGCATTTAGTGGTTGTTGATTTAGGGTTTACGTCTTTTGAAAGGCGGCTATGCCGACCGCCACACTTGTAACGAGTAGGTTGCTGAGTTCATTTGTCGTCATATAAATGTTCCCTCGGCCACTGGTGCGTCCATCGCGTTGACCTCAAGTTCAACTTCTGCCGCGAGCTGCCATGATTGTTTACACCCATAATATATATTGATTAATATAATATCAAGTATGTTGTTCTATTTTATGTTCAATGAAATATATAAAGCAATTTGCGCATTCAGTGTAAAGGGAAACATAAACGGTAGTTCGTTTCATAAATAGATAGTCGTGTGATTATAATAAACTAGTACCCGATTGTTACAGAATCAAACATTATAAAAAAAATGTACTTGGGTAAACCTTTCACATATGTTAGCTTTTCAAGTTATTTAAAATTTTTTTTTTGCCAAAGATGTACATGAAGATAGTGTGACACCCTAGGCAAATGTCACATTGGCCGTGTCACATGAGAGATCTTGCTTCATAAGGAATGTCCTGCATCTAATATAACCAACGCGTTTTAGGGCTTAATGGTAGTGGATGAGAGGAGAATTCCACAGTTAAGCGTGCTCAGATGACAGCAATCCAGGATGGGTGACCGCCCTGGGAAGTTTTCACCTGAGCACCCAAAAAACAAATCCGTGAGCCGTGAACTAGAAAAGCGGACAATATTGGTGATACCAGATGCCAGATATTACAGATATGTTTTGAATCAAGTTGTAGTTACCTTAGAGCATTCACATCAGTCTCTCTAAAAATGCTTTATTGTCAAAAAACAAATAGAGTATAACACAATTTTGATGCTACATCAGCTTCTCTTAAATAGAAAAGACTTTTAGAGAATATTTACACATTCTCTATACAAAGAGAATACTGTACATTCTGCATCAGGATTCCCGCTCATTTCTTCCCTCCCATCTCCCAGCTTTCCCCCTTCTTTTCCCCCCTATTTCACCTTCCCTCCTAAAGCATTACGAGCACAATCAGTCTCCTAATCGTCTGCTTTCTACCCCTCCATGTAATCGATATTTTCTTCTGGTGGAAATCGCTCGATCATCTAATCCAAAGGTTTATTAATATATATTTCTGATTTGTTTTAGATTTCACGATTTTGATTTAGTTTGGGTGAACCTTTCATGTTTATTTGATGGTAGGAATGATTCTGAATTACATGTGCCAATTGTTGTTTCCGTTTTGGTATACTATTTGTTGCCCTCCATCTGTTTGATTATATGCCTGTGTGAATTCTTGCTTCCCTTTGGGTATATTGTTCTTTAGATTAATTTTAACTAAATTTAGTTGTGTGTTTTGTGGTTACGTAACACATCTTATTAGACTTATGACACTGTTTTATGCTTTTAAACTGTTATGATGTGGATTCTGTTTTGTATCTAATTGTAACCATCTTTATATTAGTTGTAAGTTATAATTGTTTATAACTAGGACATTTCCACCCGCGCGATGCGGCGGGAAACTAAGCTATTATGAGAGTTGTAAATGTGTTGGAAAGATGGATGGGTCAAAACTGGGTTCATCATTTGGTCAAGGTTTGAGCTGCAAGAATATTTTGTCCATTTTAAGCATAGAACAGATAGAAAGCGGAATGCATAGTTTTAATTTATTTATTCTTGTGTATAATGTTAATAAAAAATATATAAAAGTCTATATAAATCTCATGAAGATAATATAGAACAGGTAAATAATGTTACTAACCACTGGATGAATTTGATGAGTTATTGTCATGCTGATTGGAGTGTATTAATTTATATGAAATTAATGATGTATAATTTCAGTAAAATATAGTCCTCCATGTTTATTTGTGCTTCTCCTCATATCTCCAACATTTCAATTATATTTTAGATATGGATTCACAAGATGAAGGGCATATGTACTTCACTAGCCTTCTTAGCCAAGATGGAACCTCTCATGTGAGCCTTGACGACTCTCCACCCTTACCACTTGACAATCCAACCGGTGTTAAGATATCAAATAGGGGTGCGAACTTCACCATTGAAGAGGACAAGTTACTTGTCTCAGCGTGGTTAAATTGTAGCACTGATGGCGTCAAGGGAACAGATCAGAAACATTCTCAACTATGGGAAAAAATCTTAGGCTACTTTGAGGAATTTAAAGTAACCACAACTGAGCGGACATCCAAGTCTTTAATACAACGATGGTCATTAATTCAAAAGGCCACAAATAAATTTTGTGGGAAAATAGCTCAAGTTAAAGGGTTAAATCAAAGTGGCATGATCGAGCAAGATAAGGTAGACATTCCACACTCGATCTTGTTTGAGAGTAATTTATTTTTCTTTAGATTGTATAACACTATAACATGTATATTCTTTGTTTAACCACAAGCTTGAGAAGGCGAAGATTATGTACTCGTCACTAGAAAAATGCAACTTCCAGTTTGAGCATTGTTGGAACCTATTGAAAGAGGAACCCAAGTGGCTTTCACTTGCCACAAAAGGAGATCCAAAGCAAAGGAAGAGAGTGTTCCCATATCCTAAATATGATTTAGTTTCTCATCCTGAGACAAATAATGTGAGGGAGAATGAAGTCATAGAATTGGACCGGCCAATGGGTAGAAAAGCCGAAAAACAAAAACGAAAGGCCCAAGCAGAGGAAAATTTTCAACTCCGAAAGATGAAGTATACTCTTTTAGAGGAGTCTCGTGTTCAAGAAAGAGACTTTATGCCTTAAGATAGAGAAGATGGAATATGACAAGGAGAAAGAGGAAAGAAAATTACATCAAGAGGATGAAAGATTGAGATTGGAGGCTGAGAAAATGGAGCTTGCAAAGAAGGAATCGGAACAACGAATTATGATGATGGATATAAGTGTCATGCCAGAAATACAACGATTATATTTCCAGGAACTTCAGAGGGAAATCATGATGAGATGCGAACATATGCATGACGATTAACTTTGAAAACTGAAGACTCGTACATATGATTTTGAATGTAATAGCTAAATTATGTTATACATTAGCTAACTTTTGGGATGTTGTTAGTAAACTTTTGTATTAGTTAACATCTGTATTAGCTAACTTTTGTGATGTTATTAGAGAACGTTTGTATTAGTTAACTACTGTATTAGCTAATTTGAAGCATAGTAGCTAACTTTTGTGATGATATTATCTAGTTTCTAGTGTTACACTTCCTTTTTGATTCATTAATACCATGCACTTCTTTTACATATGTATGATTATGACCCACTTCTGGAAATGACCTTAAAATGATCATTTAAAGATGTCTATCAGACCCAAATGCCCTTAACTACCATTTTTAGATGGCTATTGGGCCAAGTTTCTCTTATTTCCTCAAACTCTTGGTCTGTTGTTCGTTGTAGGCTGCCATAAACCAGGCATTAGTCTATCAGACACATATTGTTAATATTGTATAGTGTTTAAGGTTAGTTGAAATAGATAATAAGACAAAATAAATAGTTGTTAGGATTGTAATTGTAAGTAAGAGAGAGAAATAATAAAAAAAAAGATATAGAGATATAAATGGAGAATGAGATGTGAGGACACTTTTTAAAAATATGTAAAATTTGGAGATATACATGATTTTTTGTTAAATTATGAAGATGAAGATGCTCTTAGATGTACAACAATTAATGATTCATTCTATTGTGATGCTTTTTGTTATTTATTTAATTTTTAAAACAAGTCACTTTGACTTGCACTTAATTTGGTTAGAACTGGTTTCGACCTGAACCAAGTCAAACTTTGGTTAAAACACCTGACTCCAACAGACTTATTTGAGTCTAAAACCCGATTAGATCTGGACCAAAATAATCTAGGTTTTTTATTTTTCACCTTCAGATTACGTGGTGCGTCCAGATGCGTGAGGCTTGAGTGGGTGTGTCATGCAGGAGGGAGAGTGAGTAAAGATGGTGAGTAGAAGGGTGGAAATGACCGGGTGGGTGAGAGGCTTGAGTTGGTAAAAAGTTGTGTGTTGATATGATGTTTTGTGATTGATAGGAGGGTAATGTGAGATATTTTGATTGGTTGGAAAAAAAAAAGTCATTAGCACTCCACGTCGTGCCTACACCCATGTGAATTCCACTAACGCCCCACTTTTAAGACTATCCGGTGTACCCCCGTTATGAGGCGTTTTGGAGCCCAAAAACGCCCTAAAAAACGCCCAACACCGCCCCGCCTCCAACATTTTGAGGCGTTTTGGCCCACGCCGTCACCCCAATAACGGCGTTTTCCAAAATTGTTTTTTTTTTTTAACCAATCACAATATTACACATCACCCTCCTACCAATCACAAAACACCACATCAACACCTATTTTTTACCCACTAAAGCCCCATGCATTTCTACTTTTTCACTCACTTATTTTACCAATTCTCTCTTCTGCGTGACAGTCACTGCAGCCCCCACTACAACGCGGTATACCGGATACTCTAAGACACCAGACACCGTTTGGGCTTGATAGGGGTTTGAGTGGGATCACCCACATGCCACTCAAGGGGGTGTGCCCACCCAAATAGTGTCATATAGTTTCAAGTTCCAACCAAAAGGGTACAAGGGTACTTTTGAAAAATGGATTAATGTCTAATTGTCCCTGTCACAATCAAATCACGCATCCCTATGTCATCAGTCTCCATCCCATCGATGTCAACTCCATATTCTTTAACCAAAAAGATTTCTTTTGTTAATTTTCGTCAAACTTCTTTTGCCAGTTTTGGAAAGTAGTAAAATGTTCAAGAATATTGTAGAATAAAACAAAGAAGAACGCGGGTGTAAGAGAGGTTATGCATATTCTATTGTATGGATATTTCAAATTGTACATAAACCTGATTATGTAAGAAACTAAGAATATATAGTTTGACAAGCTCCGATTGATCTCCATGGCTAGCTAATAAAATTCAAAATCCGTATAATATTTAAGAAAATTAGAATTTTCAATCTTGTATGTGAATGTTCAAATATTTACATCTTTATTAATTTAATATAAAACACCTAAATGTTAAATTCAAGCTGGATACCTTGAACTTAACTATTGACTTCTTATACAAAATTATCCGTTCATAAGAGAACAATTTCGTGGATTTTATAAGTGCAATCTAATACATGCTTGCGAAGATTGTGAAAAATGATTAGGGGATCGGATGCTATTATGCTAATTAAGAACTCTACTAAAACAACATTAAAAAAGTCTAATAACATGGTGCGTTGCATATTATATGTACGTAAATGATTACACTGATATAACATAACATGAAAAAATTGCACGTGCTATTACATATGTATATTACATTTGTTTAGTGTTACATCAAGGTAAAGTCACTTACAATAATGTACCATATATACTTACGAACGTAAGTATCATGCATCTTGGCATAAGCTTACACCAATGTAAGCATACATCATGTAACATACTTTAAAACATATATCACGAATATTCACTACGGTAAGAACTAGTAACACAACTACAAGTTTTTGCTCTAATTTAACATAATGACTTGTTGGGGGTCTCATAAATTGAAGTCGATTGAGAACCAATAAGGATAATTAAACAGACTAACCAATAATATCGAAAACAAACTTTAACAAGTAGGTTTTCAACTTTTTTCATAAGTCCATTATAAGACGAATGCTTTAAAAAGATCAAATTATTTGTTATTCAGGTTAAATATAGAGAATTAGAAACCCAGACTAAACTTAAATGAACTAACTAAACTAATTGAATGAACTGATTGTAAAAAGTAAATAGGTGACTTAGTTAGAATACTCTTAAAACCTTATTACTATTTAGTGAAATTTTCTCAAATTTTAAAATGAGATTGACTTACCAGGTCATTAACTGTTAACCAACACACCCAATAGCAAATGTTCTTGTGTAATTCAATCTTATTCTTATTGGACTATATATTCCCAACATTAATTTGATGAATTTAATTACTACTGAAAATTTACATCTTTTTTCTGCCTTATAACATGAATATGTATATACCATATCCAATAGATAATAAGCTTAATTATCCACAAGAAACTGTCGACTTTCCCGTATCTTTATCATTTTATAATACACTCGTAGACTGGGGTAAAATCATCAAGATTTAAACCCACGACCGTTTGGTTTAAGAGTATATCACTTTGCCACCAGGATGCCCAAGCGGAAACTCTCACTAATGAAGTTCCTCTCCACTCTAGGACAATTTCATTATTATTTTGTCCTTCAATTCTGATGTTGTATAAACTCAATCCTTCCACCATTTCTTTAGCTTCGATTACACTATCTTTGCTCATCTTCCACCCTATTAACCCTATATTTTCTTTGATTTTATAGTCTTCCCTATCATTCTCCCACTTTTGATACCAAGATGAAATACATGGCCACACAAAAAGAGACTCCATAGCTATTCTTGCTTTTGTGAGGTCCTTTAAAAAGCCTTTTTCCATTGATTCACAAAGTGCATGGTAATGAATAATATGATCATCGAAAAATGAACCAAACCCGCGATAATCTTTCCTTCTTTTCAAATCTTCACCATCGGCGAAAGTTATGATTCCTTTGTTTGTCATTAATAATCTCTTTGCACTTTTTACAAACTGCATCACTTCACTTCTAGTTCTTGTCCTCCCCATGTGTGGCAATCCATCCATACAATTAAAGGCTAGAAATTCATTCTCACGC
Organism: Stevia rebaudiana; assembly: GCA_009936405.2. NCBI lineage: Eukaryota > Viridiplantae > Streptophyta > Magnoliopsida > Asterales > Asteraceae > Stevia > Stevia rebaudiana. The sequence continues at coordinate 5,385,121 of WOUH02000031.1, read as the reverse complement.
GATCTTTCAATCTTTGACACCAAATCATCTATCTTGATTTCTTGAACCTCCAACTTCAATCCACAACTATTTGCATAATCATAAAGTAGGCTTTTTGTGACCTCAAAACTGTAATTTAGCGCGTTTGTGCTAACAGACGTCAACTTTATTTCTCTATTTAGCTTTCCAATAGCTTCAAACAATGCAGACCATTGAACCCCTTCACCCATATTAAAATCTATGATGTGTAATTTACCCGAGTAACTCTTAACTGCTTCAAGAATAGCAGAATTGGCGGTAAAATGTGCAAATCTTCCATAAGGGAAAATTTCATAAAAAGCTTTGAATGCTGACATGAAATTCTTCATTGACTCATGTTGTATGTAATCAACTTGAGTTCCTGATTGAAACATGTTAAAAGCCACACGTTCCATGGTTCCACCAAATGGGCTAGCTTTTGCTTGTATACATCGCGTGATCACGTTTGCTAGTTCTTTATGTCTCAATTCAATGGCTTCTCCATATGCTTTAAGTAGACTGTAAAACCTTGTTTGTTCTTCAACTTCCATGTCCTCCAGTGGTAACACCATGTCACCTTCAGTCTCCATGGAAAAATCTGTTGAAACATCTTCCAAATCTTCACTTTTTGCCCACCATCTCAATAAATTATCGAGACAAGTGTCTAAATTTTCTTCAACATCTTCCATGTGCTGAGAAACATACGCGATAGGGAGTACTAATCGCGTATGGTCATTGAAATAAGATAAGTTACTAATATCACTTGGTAACATGGTCTGAAAGTATGAGTCTGGGGTGATTGATGAGTATAAGTCATGGTCATCACATGATGCATTATAACCCATTTTTAGACCGTATAATCTACTTTCTTGCTGCATTATTGTATTGATTATACTTGGATGAGATCGATTAGAAGTTGTGTTTATTTTTCATAAGTTGGGTGGCTTAACCTATATATATAGATTGGTGATTTAGATGTCGACAACTTCAAAAGTAATTAATCCCTTGATCCTCTCGTACTATAGTACTCTTTTGTATTATCTTAGTATTTATATATATATTAGTACTTATCATGTCGGTGAAATCTATGTATTATGACTTTTGATTTTATTAAAAGGGTTTAAAAAAGAGTTACGACAAATGAAACTACTTCTGCAATTCATCAAGGTTCCCATTGGAATACCTCTTCTTTTCTTGGATATTTCTAGGATGTATGTATGGTGTATACTTCAAAAATATTTTAATCAAGAATTTCTTTGTTTATAAATGATTGTCTGTTTTTGTAAACTTCTTGTATACAATACAAATTCATCTTTGTGCTATATGTTTAAATTTACATTCCATTGCGGGGTCCACTCGTGTCCCTCACACTTGGAAATATTATCTTTTAATGATAACAATGGAGTCAGTAGACTTATTTGTTGTCCGATGATAATTAAAAAGGTTTTATGGTGTTAATCTTGAAACAACCGGTCGCCCGTACGGATTCGCCGCTGTAAGCCAAATTGTCGTCGATAAAAGAGGTGTAGGTATTGGGTTAATTTTTTCCATGGACATGTTCTCGGTACATATTTTATGTAAAAAATGTATAATAAATATCCAAATTTATTATTATAAGAAAACATAAGACTAAAAGAAAAATGAGGTTAGCTATCCCAAGGATATCCTTACGACTTGGCAAAACAAGTTTACACATCTATTTCTGTTTCTGGATGTTTTTGGATGTCCAGCTTTCAGTTTTTTTTTCCTTGTTTTTCAACAATTCAAATTTCTTACAAATCAAATCAAAATGCATAAACTTTCATAAACAATGCATCAAACTAAATAAGTTGTCTAAAATGTATCACAACATATCAAATTATCTAGAAAACACACATTTAAACAACAAAATTAACCAAATTAACTTAAAACACTTCAAAACAACTAAATTTTCCTTGTTTAATCATCATTTTATGATCACTATCATCATATCTATGTTCTCGTTTCCATTCTTTTTTCGTATCTTGTTTTTTTCGTTAAACTATTTAGACATATTGTTGAAGAATTCTTCCTTTTGTTGTTGGAGATCCTTAATTTGGTCAAGATAATGTTTGTGAGGTACTGGAATGTCATTTATTCGATATAACGGGTGTCGGTTCTTCCACAACATGTCCAATATTGCCTTTTATACGCCCCGCCTTTCACCTAAAACACATTGAAAAATATCCTGCTCCTCATTTTCCTTGCTAGATTCACTTTGCATTTCCGAGCCTCATTCATGATCTTCTAAAATAATAAATTGTAATAATAATCAAAGTTCAATTTACATGCGCATATTAGTTAATTAAGGGTAATAATTTTAAATGGGTTCGACTCATTATCACACAAAAAAACTTCAGTTGATCAACGTATGCAATTTTTTGTTTAAATGAGTCAAAATGACTCTTTTAAGCAAAAACTTGCATAATTTAAATTAATTAAAGTGGGTTCCCCTTATTTTAACCGGAGCAAACTTCAATTAACTAAAATACGTCTATAACTTTAAAGAATGAATATCAATTTTAAAAATAGGATATATTTGAATATGTATTCTTTTAATTTAATATGATATGCACTTTATCTATAATAAATAATAGTACACTAGTAATATTTGACATATATAAAATTTTTTGAAAATTAATTTCTTTATAATTTAGCATGTCCGAGTACTCCTTGACTACTCTCCGCCCAGGCCGAGTACTCCTTGACTACTCTCCACCTAGGCCGAGTACTCGCAACTTCATACTTGGCCGATCTGGGAGCGCCTAGTGACTTTTGCAACCATGCTTATACACGTACTTAATGATAATGTAATGTTTATGTTGTTAGTAATGGTTAGATGTTGGTTTGAGGCTCTTAAATGCAATCACAAAAAGACACACAAACTCACACACAAACTGATACACTTAAACAAAGTGTTCGACTACTTTGTATATTAATTGAAAAGTGATTACAAGAGCTCTAAAAAATAACAAAGCT
>WOUH02000031.1:5365907-5382027 GCA_009936405.2 Stevia rebaudiana | reverse complement strand
ACTTTTAAGCTTATATATTAAAATATTAATATTAATAAATATTTATTTATTTTTCGGTTTATACGGTTTAACCGAATAAACCGAATTAACCGACATTTTTTAAAAGGTGGAACCGATAACCGAACCGCAAACCGAATTTGAATTTCGGTTACGGTTAAAAACCAAACCGAAAACCGAATTTAAAATTCGATTCGGTTTTTTTTTGGTTACGGATACGGTTTGGTTATCGGTTTAAAACGATTTTCGATTTTTTTGAACACCCCTAGTTCCAGGCAGGAAATATGTAAGTGGTAAGGCTAATTAAGTTGATATTGTTGACTCTGAACACTTCTCATTGCAAGACCTTAATAAAATGATACACGAATTAGGGTATGCAAAAGATGATTTCATGTATTACCATTTTCGGGTCCCCAGTGGTGATTTGATTTGTTAATTTGGGTCATTTAAGGTTTAATGTAAAATTGACATAAATACCTTAATACTTAACGGTGTAATTGGATGGAGTTAACTATTTGGAGTAAAATGACAAAGATATTAAAACCACAATGTCAAATTGACAAAATTTAAGAATTTGGATGAAAATGGCAAATATTACCAAAGCACGGGGAGGAATTCAAGCTTTCAAAACAAATTGATGTTTGACACTTATATGTTTCGAAATTTTAGTTTGAGTTTTAAGATTATTCAATAAAATCTTTTTAAATATAAAATTCTTAAATTAAGTTAGTAATTATACAACAAAAAAAGTAAACTTTAAACATAGTAAGCTGTAATTTTCGTCCCTGATGTTTGTAAGGTTTAACAGTTTTTGCCCCTAACATTAGGGATGACTTTGTTAAGGGTAGAATGAAACTGCTAAACATTGCAAACCCTAGTGATAAAAAGTGCAGTTTATTATTTTAAATATATAAGATAAATATTTAATTGATTGAAATTGAGATATATATTAAGATCAATATTATCCAAATATGAGTTGATAATTATTAAAGTAAAAAAAATCATAAAATTAAAAACTGTCATATGATATTTTTTAGAATGCTTTATTAGATCATGGTGTCCAAATAGCAAAACCCAAAAGTTATCGTAACTTACCGCTGGAGATTAGATATTTTTTAGAATGCTTTCTTTTTTGGAATGTTCAAACTCCTTAAAGAATTGAACTAGTTGATTTATATATCTAAGAGAACAGATAATGTAAGCAAGAATTAAACATGGAGACATTCCAATCAGTGGTTATGATCTTCGTTATACTAAAACTGAAGATGTTAACTAAAAAATTATGAGAATCCATAGGTTAACAAGGAATTGATGGATGTAAGCCAATTTAAAGAAAGATTGTGCTTGCTCAAATGAGGAATTCAGTAATTGTTGTTCTATGAAAGAAAAACACGTTAACATTGTATGTGTAATCTTAAAAATTAAGCACAAAATGGCCCAAAAGCTAAACTTACCAATCAATCAAACTAATTCAACACTATATATTCAAAAAAGCAAAACCATTTTTAAAACTGTTACTTTTGAGCCAATCTTTATCACTCCACTTACATGAACCATTGTCGAATCTCCCCTTCCAGAATCATGTAATGCAATAAACAAATTAAATCCACATTAAGATCGAACAAAAAGAGAAGTATCCACAAGATAAAGACTAGAATCTAACACAAATTAAGAAACTGAAATCGAAGCACCTATTTACTAGAAAGTGAAGCACAAGAACAGAAGAGTTCTATGCATAATCAGCCAAGTCAGTGAAAGTACTAAATCAGATTGCATAATACTCAAGCAAAATTACAAAATAGTTCTTCAGCGAAATCAAAGCACTAGATTATTCATAACGGGTTTGAGGCTTGATTTGAAACGCTAATCCCAATATTCCTGGAAAAACACTCAATTCGATTTCGGCCTACTAAAGCATTTCAGAGCATTCACATAATATTTTTTTAACCGGTCAAGGGAAAAAAAAAGGAAAAAAGTTTACAATTAAGATATAAAAAAGTTAGGGTGTATATATAACAGCACCCAATCTTTTTTATACCTTAGTTGTTAACTTTTTTCCCTTTTTTTTTCCTCAACCGGTTGAAAAAAATATTATGTGAATGCTCCGAAATGCTCTAGTAGGCCGAAATCAAATTGAGTGTTTTTCCAAGAATATTGCGATTAGCGTTTCGAATCAAGCCTCAAACCCATTATGAATAATCTAGTGCTTTGATTTCGCTGTAGAACTATTCTGTAATTTTGCTCGAGTACTATGCAATCTGGTTTAGTACTTTCACTGCCTTGGTTGATTATGCATAGAACTCTTCTATTCTAGTGCTTCACTCTAGTAATCTGGTGCTTTGATTTCGGTTTTTTAATTTGGGTAAGATTCTAGTCTTTATCTTGTGGATACTTCTCTTCTTGTTCGATCTTAATGTGTGTTTAAAGGTAACAATTTTAAAAATGGATTTGTTTTTTTTTTAATATATACCCCTCTTAATCATGATAATAACATATTTCTCCAATTGAAACATAATCACATATATCGTGATTAAATTGCCAATCCTAAAATCACCAAATTACTTTATCAGAAAAACAAATAATCCGATTATTGAGAACCAGTTCAAAATTCATCAGCATAGTCGACTACTGCCCTCCACCGCCTTCTCCTTCTCCGGCGTTGCTTCTCCTTCTCCGGTGGCTCCACCGTCGCCTGCTCCGCCTATTCCATCTCGGCTCACGACAGTCGACTACTGCTCCACCGTCGACTAGTCTATCGTCGCTATCTCCTTCTCCGGCGTCACCTTCTTTTTCTCCGGCTGCTCCATCGCCGCCGGCTCCGACTGCTCCGTCGCGACTCACGATTTCTCCATTGTTGACTGCTTCATCAAAACCAGGTTAATACGATTTTTTTTTCTGCTCCATCATTGACTGTTGAAATTTATGAATCTAGGGTTTGTTTTGGATGGCTTGAACGACTTTTTTATTAAACAGAGACTCACGATTTGTTTTGGTTGGATTGAAAGCATTTTTTTTGTGCTCCATCGTCATCGGTGGTTTTTTCTAAAACGGGGGCAAGCGATTTTGTTTGATGTATCTATTTTAATTTGGTTTCATTATTTTTCCAAAACATATACATTTTCATACTCTGGTTGTTTATTTTTTATTATTTTTTTGTGATGAAGGTAATATACATGATACATCATTGTTGGAAGAGAAATATGTAAATAAATTTTATACTAAATAAAAGGGTAAAATAGTATTTTAAGAATTACATTTTAATGAAATGGGTATATATGTAATTGATGTTGTTTAGTAAGGGGAAATATGTAATTATGTTTTAAAATTGGGGAAATATGTAATTAGCTAATTTTTAAGATTACACATACAATGTCAATGTGTTTTTCTTTCATAGAACAACAATTACTGAATTCCTCATTTGAGCAAGCACAGTCTTTCTTTAAATTGGCTTACATCCATCAATTCCTTGTTAACCTATGTATTCTCAGAATTTTTCAGTTAACCTCTTCAGTTTTAGTATAACTAAGATCATAACCACTGATTGGAATCTCTCCATGTTTAATTCTAGCTTACATGATCTTTTCTCTTCGATATCTAAATCAAGTAGTTCAATTCTTGGAGTTTGAACACTATCTTAGCACCTCATTAGTTCAACAGCTAATCATGAGTACTAATAATGTAAATTTATGGGTTGTTTCAAACGTAATTTGGATAAATAACCTGCAGGTCAAATGGCATCACAACTGTGCTGAACAATCAGACATGTTTCTGAAACTTACTTATTAAGAGGTTGCCTAGAACCATCAAGAGTTGTAACCAAACATAAGCGACCTCTTACCGATTCATAAACCTCTTAATGGAATCATTATGAGGCTACCGAGCAGCCCCTTAGTAGTGATTATCAAAGATGATGTCATCTTCTATGATTTTAACCTATTTTAGCCATCATATGTAATCTAGTTGAATCCATACTCATATCAAATTTAGGTACGCTAGTTTTGATGATGGAAGATTTGCAGAGGCTGCTGCATTGTGAGAATGGTTTATCAGTTTCAACACTTCTAGACAAAGGTCGTTGCCTCTTCACCACTAGAGACTTCTCTCCAGGTGAGTTGGGTCAAAATGAGCTGGTTGACTTGTGGACATTATTTTTTTCATTATTAAGAACTTTATTTAGTTAAATATGATCATAACACTATTCTTGAAAACTAATGATAAAAAAAATTGAGCTTAGCACATATATATTAGGTGACAGCGTGTTGTTCTCGCTTATTTGCGTCCTTTTTCACCAGTTCACCTGTTCTTAACTACACTGATGGTTCTTGTGGTTTGCGAAAAGTAACAGTTTGGGTACAAAGGGTTTCAAGTAAAGATTTGTGTTTTATGCTTTCAGTTTTGTAACGAGTTTGGATGAAAAGGCTAAAATCTGTTAACTTTTTTGGTTAATTAGGTTGAATTGACCAAAATGTCCTTTGACTTTTCACCGTTTGACTTTTACTATTCAAAAGCTAAAAGAGTATTTTTGTCATTTCAACTTGATTAAACAAAATAGTTAACAGAAATTAGCCTTAAAACCCAAACTCGTTACAAAATAAAAAAACATAAACCCATACGTGCTACTTTAAACCCTTAGTACCCAAACCAATTACTTTTCACAAACCACATGTATTATGTGTGTTACTAACTCTAAAATAAAACAAATTCGACCCATTTTTGACATAAACAAGTTAATGCTGCCTTGTTCCCTCAATTCTTAAGGGCCCGTTTGGTATGACAGAATTGGATGGAATTGAAAGGATTTGGAATTTGAATTCCATCACTTGTGTTTGGTTGGCTATGAACCGAACTTGGAATTGAAATGCATTTCAACCAAATCCTTCACTTCATAGGAATGTTTTATGTATTACCACAGTACCACCAACCGCCCCCCAGCTACCACCACCTGCCACCACCACCTCCTGGCTCCTGCCACCAGATGCCAACGCCTCCTGCCGCTACTGCCCCCATCCCCGTCAACCGCTGCCACCACTATTTGCCACAGACATACATTCCAATTCCCTAACACATACAACCAAACACATTTTGTATTTTCAAAGGAATCTTATAAATTCCAATTCAAATTCCATTTCCAATTCAAATTCAAATTTTATTTCCAACAAATCCCGTGAACCAAATGGGCCCTAAAGGATTGTGGGAATAGAAGAATTGATCATTGTCTTTTAATTATCATCACAGGAGAAATTATATTAAGTGAAGAACCTTATGTTTCTGTACCAAATAAAAGTTCAATTAAATCCAGATGTGATTGGTGTTTTACATCAACTAATATAAAGAGATGCTCATCTTGTCACATTGTATGGTATTGTGGGAGCACATGTCAGGTATCCTTTACTTTATGTTGCAATTATCCATTAGATTACATACACACACATATTTATTAATACACATTAACATATATGAAAAAATACTACATTTGGCATATTTTTAACATCTATATGTGTTATACCTCGATCATATTGTTTGAACAATATCACGCATATAGCCATGAGATATGTGAATCCTTGGTCATGTATCTACTTTTACTTGCGTATCCCCTAAATATCAACATTATATACTCGAATAATAATCCATACGTGGATATGCTAGAGAATAACAATACTACTTATACTCACATATCACATTAGTTAAAAACATTATTGACGGGTATGTTTTAGGCGACATTGTGGTTATATATTATTTTCTTGATACATCCTTAACCTAATAGAAGTTTGATTTGTGAATATTTAGAAATTCGATTGGAAGCTGCATCGTCTTGAATGCCAGCTGCTTGCCAAACTTGATAAAACTAGAATAAAATCTCTGACACCTTCTATACGTTTGATGGTTAAACTTTATATTCGGAAGAAGTTGGAGGACGAAAAGGTAAAAATCTCTCTTTGCTTTTTTGTTTATGGTTTGTTTTTTTTATTATCATGATTTTTAGACTTTTAGCTCTAAAGTAAATTAATAGTGAAATACATTCTACATGAAGAAAATATTAAATATCATTATATAAATATGTATTGGGGTCATGCCTACTATTTAAAAAATGTTTAATTGTTACAGTGACTATATTTAATATCGCCTTAATTACTGGCAGGTCATCCCTACTACTGTGATGGATAACTACAATCTGGTGAAGAATTTAGTATCTCGTATCCTTGCATTTGTGGTGTATTGTTGTGAACATTTAGCTTTAATAATTAGTTAAATCTTTATTTTTGTATCTATAATAGTTACTAATTTTGTATCTTGTTTACAAATGCTAAATACTGCACACTAAAAGTTATGCAAGTACTGGTTTAATTGCCACTCTGCCACTCGGGGAACAAAACTAATATAATAATAATATTTTTCAGTAGCAGTCATGTATTAAGAAAAATAATTCTCTACATTAACATAAAGATTTCCAAATTTACAAACTTCTCCAATTTGGTTTTGCTTATGTGAAATAGAAAAGACAAAACTAGTTGGTTGCTAAAATCTCCCTCTTTTTATTTTGACGTGAAATTTTATTTGATTGTTATATGTCAGTTGATGGTAATTCAGTAACATCAGGTGTTTTTATACTTTTATATATTTACTTTAATATTCGTTGTTATACTTAATGAATTTCCAAAAAGATATCTCAGAGGTTGGTGAGACACAGTTGGTGTTATATGCACAAATGGCAAATCTTGTCAATATTATACTCCAGTGGCCTGATTTAAATATCAAAGAGATTGCAGAAAATTTCTCCAAGGTATAATGTTATAAAACTATTATTTGACTATTAAAAATCCAATTTACTTGCTAGTTTCTAAATTCTTTTCACTTGGATAAAGTAGTAATTAACCCTCTTTAACAATCGTCAAATGTAACATGCATAATTGCATATACATTTTGTTTGCATTAATGCAACTCCAAATTGTTATAAAATAGGTAACAACTGATACGCGTATTTTGTTTAAATGTAATTTTATTTTTAATTATACAGCTTGCGTGCAATGCACACACAATCTGTGACAGTGAACTAATACCATTAGGAACTGGACTGTATCCTGTCATTTCCATTATAAATCACAGGTGACTTTTTAATATTTGACTTTCTTATGCTGCTTTGACTTTCTAATTACATGGACTTAATGAATGTTTTGATCTTATTATAGTTGCTATCCAAATTCAGTTCTGGTATTTGAGGGACGAATGGCAACAATACGCGCTATGCAACCAATACCAAAAGGTACTGAGGTATGTTTTTTGAATTTGTTCAAGTTTTATAGCTATTGTAAAGTTGTATAAAGTTTTTTAATTATTGTTTCTCATAGTCAACTTTGTTATCCGTCCTAAACTAGCATTGGTACCCCGTGCTACACAACGGGGCTGGTAATATTTTAGCGTAAAAACAAAATCGTCAAACAATGTCAACCACTTGTGCATTAATGCTCACACCGCCAAAAGTACGCATCCAAATGCCGGAAACCTAGATTAACGTAAGCGAAAAAAGTATTATATACATATTATATGTGTAGTAAGTAGTAACAGAGGTTTCCATCTCTGTAAAAAATTCCGTCACCTGCCGTCTTCTCCCTAAAACCGCTGTCAAAGCAAAAAAAAAAAGGAAAATAAAATTTAAATTAAAGAGTAAAAACTATATTTAAAAAAAGAGGAAAAATATTTAGGGTGTAAATGGTAACTTTATTAAAATGTAGTTAATATAGTTAGGGGCAAATTCGCCCAAAAAATATTTACAACCGAGATTTGTACCCAGGTGGGTTCTATGAAATGCAAGTGGTTTACCACTCAACCAATTTAGACACTTTTGTAACTTAAGCAAAAGAATAATAAATACCATCTTAGTGTGCAATTGTAAGAAGCAAAAAAAAAAAAAAATATAAATAAATAAATAAATAAATAAAAAACCAAGCAAAATCGGTCCAATCACCAATATTTACTGTAACCTAACTTGTAAATATAATAATGTATATTTATATAAGTAGAAACCTTATATTGGCGACTATGTCTCATTTTTCTCAATTTAAGAGTTCATTCATATTTAACACAACATTCTGATTTGACATTTTTGACACAAACCTTTTACCAAATTTGCCACCCGTGCTGTAGGTATTAATAAGTTACATAGAGACAGCAGGAAGTACAACGACTCGACAAAAGGCTTTAAAAGAACAATATTTTTTCACTTGCAGTTGTCCCCGCTGCATAAAACTTGTACATCCAAATACTCATTTTTTAAAAGAAATTTAACTTTTTGTACTTTCAGTAATGTTATATTCTTTACGTTTTATTATTATTGCTTTGAACATAAAGGGTCAGAGTGATGATATCAAAGAAAGTGCGCTTCTTGAAGGTTACGGATGCAAGAATCAAACATGTGATGGTTATTTGCTTCGCGATCCTGGTACACTTCTTTCGCGTATACGTCTATGGGTTTTGATTTTTTTTTTATATATTTATTTTTTTTGTTTTTTAGAGAGTCAAGGTTTTGTATGTCAACAATGTGGGCTTGTAAGGGGCATAGAAGAAATACTAAATATTGTTGGTGAAGAAAAAGCTATTTCAGAGAAGGCATCATTAGCTCTTTCCTCTGGACGTATATAATCTTATTATTTAAATTATTATTTGTTATTGAAATGTTTAAATATCTTTTTGCGTATGAATTTATTTCTGGAAAACTTAATTGAATTTCAGATACCAATGAAGCCGTTGGCATGTACTTGACGGTTGAGAAGCTGCAAGTGAAAGTTTATCATTCGAGTTCTATCAAGTTGATGCGAACTAGAGAAACTCTCTTAAAAGTTTGATGAGAAAATTATATTAGATTCATAATCTTCAAATTAATTGAAAGAGTAAATTACTATTTTGGCCCATGTGGTTTGGTCCACTTAACCCTTTCTACTAAAAAACATCATCTGACATTTAGCCCCTGACACAAACTCTGTTAGAGGCTGAAATTGTTACAAAATTCAAACGTTAGGGGTTGAAATGTATAAAGATTTCTTTTTGAGCTGAAAGGGTTAAATGAGCCAAACCACAAGGGCCAAAATAGTAATTTACTCTACATAAAATGATTTACTAGGTTTAATGGGTTGAAACATTTACCTCTATTCTATCCTTTTCCATTCTCTTGAAAAGTATTAGAAGTTTAGTTTCCAAATATTTAGTGTTACACGGTTGTCATGTTTTCTAGATAGTAAATTCATTGAAAATACCATAATCATTTGTTTGAGATAAACTTAGATTTTAGATAAATTAGAATAGAGGAATAAATGTCACAAGGGGTTAAATTTTCTGTATTTCTACTATATTCATCTGCTTTGATCACTATACCTATAGAACAAAATAACATTTTACTTTTCCTCAAAATCCAATCCAATAACTTATTTACTATGTATTTTTATGTCAAGAATATGCAAGTTCTTAGTTTGATGATAGATCTCATTTATGTCAGATATTAATGGAGATGCAAGATTGGAAGAAAGCACTCACATTTTGTAGACTCACCATTCCAATTTATGAAAGTATATATATTTATGTTTCTCAACGGCAGTTTCTTTTATTATTATTTAAAAAAAAAGTCATGGTTCGTGCAAGTTTTTTAATAAAGTTATTCTAATTATTTGCAGGAGTGTACCCTGCTATCCACCCTCTCCGAGGGCTGCAATATTATACTTGTGGGAAGCTATACTGGTTTGTGCACTCTCAATTTCATTTAGACAATGTAGTTGTAGAGTAAGTTTGTGTTTGTTTCTGTGTGTGTGTTTATGAAAATAATATATATCAAATTCAAAGAACCTAAAATAATATTTATGTGCGAAAAGACAAATGACCTGCTAACTAGTTATCTAAACAGGTTTACTAGAATTAGGAAATGAAACATGGTATATTGTAACTTATTGCTAAAGATATATAACATGATAATAATGTATGAGATAATATTTGTAGAATTTTGCAGGTTTCTTGGATACACGAAAGAAGCCATTAAATCACTTACACAAGCAGTCGATGTTTTGCGCATCACACATGGAACCACTAGTCCTTTCATGAAGGAACTTTTTGGTAAACTGGAAGAAGCACGAGCAGAGGCTACTTACAAGCTCTTATCAATGGATGATCATTAAGGGATCAATATATCTATGATAAAGGGTGTGCTTTATACAAAACCTGTATTTACAGATTATTGGAGAGAGAAACTGGTTATATTGCTTTATGTATTACAAAAAAATTGTTTTGTAGTTCTATACTTAAAACTAATAGGTAGAAGATTTTAATTGATCTTAACGTGTTTTTGCAAGTCTGCACTCTTTTGAAAAGGATAACTCTAAATAGCAAAGAAGATTCTATATCTTAAAAGACTGAGACATGCTATATGTTAAGGCAACGTGCTGTGCTTAAGTTGTATCTTTTATAGAGAACCTCTTCAGATGAAGAAGTTGATGCTCTGTTGTTATGTTATCTCAGTTTACATTACATGTTCTTCTATGTCTATAATTATAAGAAATATTTAAGGAAAGGGTAATTTAGTTAAGGACACATAATTCATTAAGAAATTGATAATCAAATTTAAGCTTTTCCAAGAGTTAAGAATTTTTAAATCTAGAATTTATTAATAAAAGTTAATACAAATCATTATGTAATAATAGTTGTAATTTTTTGTTTGTAGATTTAAAAATAACCACAATAACATTTTATACTTATGCCAAACAAGATTTTTAAATGTTGTCTATAAACAGAATAGTGAGAACAATATTGGACACAATAGAAAGAGTAAAAAGAAAAAGAGATTGATTTAAATAGAAATATTAATCAATATAACCAACATCAATTAGACATACTAGATGTTTTCAATATACCAGATGTTTTTAGGTCTCCTTGTTTGTTCCTACAATCAATGGACAAATTAATTAGATAAAGGAACAAAGCCTCCCAGGTTTTTGGTGTCCCATTTTCAAAAGTTTAAAAAGTTAATTTTTTCATTTTTAAGAGATCTGGCAATGTACTATTACCAGATCCCATTTGTGTCTCAGGAGATGATTTTAGTCTCCAGGATTGTGATGAAGAAGTATCAAATGATACTTTCTTAGGAGACTTGTTGGAACCCGAAGGTTAGCAAGTGTTCGAAGATTAAAAGAAGATCGCATGTTTTGTTTCTAGATTAGGTTTTTATGTAATTGTTTCAGTTTATTATAATGAATGTTAATTTATTAAATTATATAGTTATGATTAAATGTTTCGGATTAATGAAATTGATAATTTCGAAATTGTCAAATTTCGAAATTATCAATATCATTGATTAGTTTCCAAGTTAGTCGAAACTAGTTAAGTTCGAATCTGCTCGAACTTAATCAGTTTCGAATAATTTTGAAACTGATCAATTTCGAAATTGATTAGTAAGTTCGATTAAGTTCGAACTTAGTAATTAAGTTCGAAATTAATCAGTTTCGAATAATTTCGAAACTGATTTATTATAAATAGTTTTCATTTTTTTTACATGTACGTTTTCCATTTCTGATTATTTGTACTTCCGATATTGAATCAGTTAAATGAAAACACTTTGCATGATGTCATGTATACTATTCTCTTCATCTTTATCTCTCTTTTATCTCATATGTGTTTGATGTATATGCGCTTATCCGTTTACATATTTCGCACGTACTCGTGATATTGATCTTAGTGAGATTCCTATGGATCACGAACCTACAACTTGGGGCCTAGTCTCTCGCATAGCGTGAGAGGCAAGATAGTCAGGTTTAAAGTTCATCGAAAATCGATCATTTAAAGTTCATCGAAAATCGAAAGCCTTGTGGGATGCATTGGCAAAAAGATGTGAAGGAAGTGATCAATTGAAGAAGACTAAACCAGCATTGTTATGTAAACAGTTTGATTTGTTCAAATGTCAAGAGATTGAGACTTTTTGAAGAATTGGTAACACGGTTTACACTTTTGTTGGGTGAATTGTTGTCACTAGATCACGAGGTTAAGTTTGAAGAAATGAATGAGAAGTTGCTGGATGCACTCCCTGAATCATGGGAGATGTAAGTGATGATGATTCGAGAAAATACTGATTTATCAATTATAGAACTTGATACTTTGATTGCAAGACTTCAATCATACGACTTGGATTTACCAAGTCTGTATATGAAAACTCCTAATGCATCTCCAGTATCTGAGTCAATTGCTTTCTTATCCAAGACTGATGAATCTGCAAGCAAATCTGAAAATTCTGATGTTGAAGTATGTTTCATATCAAATTTTGGAAAAAGTAGTTCTGGTAGTTCAGATAGTCAAAAGAAGAGTGTTAAAATCACGCAAGATCAATTTGAATTTTTCATGCAATTAATTAACTCTTATGATGCTTTGTTTGTGGATGATGCAAAGAGATTGACTGATGAAGATATGGATCAACTTGATCCAGATGATCTTGAGGAAATAGATATTCAGTGGCAGGCAGTCAGCAATGCTTGCTCGTAGAACCAAACGATTCTTACAACGAACTGGTCGTACTGAATTCAAAGGAAACTCTAAAAAGAAGCTAGGGTTTTCGATGAAAAAGTTAAGTGTTATCGTTGGGGAGATCTTGGTCACTTTGCAAGAGACTGTGAATTGGAGGAAGATAAGGTTGGTTTTGGAAAACAAAAGGTTGAAAAGTTTGATCCTTGATCAAGTTTCAAGGATAAAGCAAGTACGAGAACTGCTTTGTTAGTTGATGATGATTCAGAGGTAACCGATTGGACATTTCATGCAAGTGAAGTAGAGATGAATGAAGAAGTCGAAGAACATGTTGCATTTATGGCACAAGGTCGCAGAAAAGGTACAATTTTCAACTTCTAAGTTTATACCTAAATGCTTGAAATGTTGTGCTTATGCAGCTAAATTGGATATGGTAAATGATCATAATCAAACTTTGATGGATGATAATATTTGTCTTAAAGCACAAAACAAAGAATTTTCAAAGAATGAACAGATTTACAAAACTAGAACAGATTTATAAATTAAAGATATTCATTCTTTAAAATTAAAACTGGCTGATCAAGAAGATAATATCATCCACATATATAAGAAAATGCGTCAAACAAATGAACAATGGTCTAATGCAGAATGTGAAATTAACAAACTTAGAAGTAAAATTCAAAGTATGATAAGTTCACAAAATGCATTAGAACATATTCTTGAAAATCATAGATCACCAAATGATAAATATGGTTTAGTTCCTCCGCCTTATCATCACAATTATAATAAATTACATGATAATCCAATTCTAACACCTTATGAGATTAAATCTCAAAAGGTAGTAGACCCGACCATTTTTGTATCTAAGGTTTTTGTTGCATCAAGTGAAGTGGTTGCAGGATTAGGTAAAGAATGTTGTGATGTTGAAGGCAAGGTGGTAAATGACTGTAAACCAGAGATTGTGGTTAAGTGTGTGTCTAATGATGTTAAGTGTGATAGTGATGTTTGTTTTGATGATAAAGATAGTTGTAATTCTGTTTTTACGTGTGATAATAAGGTTGATAGTGTTCAACTTGTGGTAATTGAAGAAGTAGATATCAGTAATGAAAGAGTTGTAAAAGATTTTTATATTCCTCTCACATTCTTGTTGATCTTGATGATATGTATTTTAGTTGTGATACTAATATGTTTGATACTTTTGATGTTTTAGTTGATGATTGAGCGCTCTTATCTGATGATAGTCAATTAGATAGTTTGTCTCAAACTTCAACATCACAATCTTTTTCAAAAGTATATACTAAGAAAGTGAAGTATGAGTTTGTGGATCAACGGTGTTGTTTTGTATGTGGAATTAGAGGACATATTGCTTTGGATTGTAACAAGTCAAAAAGAAGGTCAAAGTCTAGAAAACATATGTCTAGGAAATATGTTCCAATCAAGAAGACTCTTGTGGAAAGTCAAGATTTGTGTTTATCTTCTGCATCATCAAATGAAGCATGTTCTAAGGGTGTTAATAAGTCAAAAATCAATCTGATGGATTTTGTGACACTTACTGTGAATGATTTTTCTTCTATTCCAATTTCAAAACAAAATTCAGTCAAATATACATATCCAAATTTGAAAAAGCATGGGTTTCATAAAGTTCAAATAAATAATTCCAAAATTGTTCCTAATTTTTATGAAACTTAATCAAAAATGATAATTCCTCAAAATGAAATAATAATATTTCATAAAAAACCCATTCTTGCTGGAAATCCAAAATGAAACTACATCTAGGTACACGAATTGTGAAAGAAGCATATGAAGTTAAAGTTTGTCGGTATATTGATCCTCCACCAGGAAAAGGTCCAATTTGGTTGTTTGAATATAATCGGGTTTTTGGATGATTTGCATATTTGTTTCATTCCATGGATTTTGATTCTGATATTCCTGAGTTTGAAGATAATTTTTATCCTTGTTCAGAAATTGATCCGGCTGAGATTTTTGACAATTCAATTCCAAATGTTGTTGAACCGAATGTTGTTGAACCTAATGTGGAAAACAATTCTGGTAATGAAGAAGAATTTCATGATTCGTTGGATAATCTTGAAATTCAGGGGGAGAATTTGACAAATTTGGAAGAAGAAATTGTTGTTGATAATATTGCCCAAACAAGAGTTCATAAATCACATCCAATTGAAAATATTATTGGAGAATTACATGAAGGCGTTAGAACCAGAAATCAAAGGAACAATGAAGAAGCAATTTATGTTCAAATTGATGAAACAGGTCTTCCAAATAACTGTTATTATTCGTGTTTCATAAGTCAAATTGAGCAATAGAACATAACGGAAGCTTTGAAGGAATCTGATTGGATTGTAGCAATGGAAGAAGAGCTTAATCAATTTGAAAAATTGAATGTTTGGAAATTAGTTGATTGTCCTAATCATGTTATTCCAATTGGAACAAGATGGGTTTATAAATGCAAGAAAGATGACAAAGAAGTGGTTGTTCGAAATAAAGCTCGTCTTGTAGTTCAAGGATTTAATCAACAAGAAGGAATTGATTATAATGAGGTATATGCTCCTATTTCTAGAATTGAAGTGATTAGATTGTTTCTAGCATATGCATGTCATAAGAAAATGAAAGTCTTCCAGTTAGATGTCAAAAGTGCTTTTTTGTATGGAAAAGTAAAAGAACAAGTCTTTGTGATTCAACCTCCAGGTTTTGAAGATCCTAATTATTCAAACAAATGTTATCAGTTGGATAAAGCGTTATATGGTTTGTATCAAACTCCAAGAGCTTGGTATAAAAATTATCAACTTATTTGCTTGAAAATGGATTTTATCGTGGTAAATGATCAATCGAGAGCGATTCATCTTCTTCCGATGAACTCGAGATTAATTTAAAATACGATTCTTGATTCTGACTTTCATATGCAACTGATTCTTCAATCCCTTTTGAATGATTTACGACTAAAAACTCTCATTTGATCATCGATTCACCCATTTTCGACAAAATACTCTCTATTACTGACTCCCAAAAACCCGATTTCGGGTATTTCCTTCAAAATTTGAGCAAAAACACAAAGTAAACCTGCACATACGTTAGATTGAGATCAGAAAGTTAGATGATAACGATAACATGCACATCGAATGAATGATCACTCAAGCTCACAACCGATTGAATCTTCACAATACTCGAGAACTCTTTTCAGTTTCGAGAGATTTTGTAAGTTTTGAAAAGACAACGTTGATAAATGTGAGATATTTGTAATTATGAGAGATGATCTCCTCATAAATGTGAGATATTTGTAATTAAACAATTGTTTAATTTTTTTTTTATGAGAGATGATCTCCTCATAAATGTAAGTTTTGAAAAACAATTGTTTAATTAATCATGGTTGCAACTCTTTTTAAGTTAGTAATTCATGGATCAAATCATTCTCAAGTCAGTCAAAACTCATCTCAATGCTAATTCTAAGAAAATACATTGACTGAATGTCAGTATTTAATCCTTTTAAACTCAATCTTAAAACCTTTTCACTTTTTCAATTTATGCAGTTTAACATGTTTTGGTACATTAAGCATGTCATCACTGAATTACACTAAGTCCTAGATACCTATGGTGCATTCTATCAAGTCAAAGACTTCCTATA
>WOUH02000031.1:5331958-5348425 GCA_009936405.2 Stevia rebaudiana | reverse complement strand
TACGGTCCGTAATTTAAAACTCTGTCACCAGGCTTTGGTTGCGGTCTTTATGTGATTTACTATTGTACATGTCTATAATTGCGTATACTGACAGGGCAAGGAGCATTTTATTGAGTCGTTGTTACGCACTCACCAACTTTATGTTGACCTTTCAAAATTAAACCTTTTTCAGGTGGAAATAAAGAAGGTTATGCTATGACTTATTTGGTAGAAGTACACCGTGAAGATTATGTGTCATGCTTGTATTTTGAACTGCATGTTATTTTGATTAGTCTTCAAACTGTACTATTACCAAACTTGTATGTCTTTTGGTTAACTTGATGTATTTTGTGAAACTTTGTAGTATTTTTATGTATTTCAAGGCATGTATTTCTCTTTATGTAATCTTGTGCTTTTGACCCGGTCATGATCACACCCCAAACAATTGTCGCTTCCGCAAACCGTTGACCGTTTCGATGGGGTGTGACATCAAACTCAAGAGGTTTTCGTCGGTGGTCGACGTAACTCTTCAAACACAATAACTATCCACTATTACATAAATGTTTCATACCACACAAGCAAGTCCCCTACACATTGGACCGTTAACACAAAACGTGGCTGGGTAATAATGGGTAGTACTATTGGGTGTGATAAACCTCATACGGTAATACGTTTTCTTACGTGTATGCATTATTGACCTAAACTTATATGATCTGTGGTAATCATATGTGGGGCAAGAATCAAATTGTATCATGTCTTGGTACCAGTTCATTTATGGTAATAACATCTTGGAAACTGTTTAATCAATAGTTTTGCAAATAGTACTGTGTTTTTACAAATGTTTCCATTGATATTATAAATGATATCAACCTGTGGTGTTAAACAAGTTACAAAGGTTTTACGTTTGATATTAAAACCTGTGAACTCACCACCGTTTATCAAATCATGTATGTAATCTCATGTATATGTATATCAAGCCATGGTGATGGCTATTCAATACACGCACTTATGTGATAGTACTGCTACATGTTGATGATTGTATTCACATGCAATGTACAATTTAGAATGCTTCTACTATACTACACTAGACTATGATAATACACATATACACTATAAGTCATGTATTATGAGTTTATCAATTAATCAATGAGCTCCATCCTGCATCACCAGCAGTAGACGTGGCAAACCCGCCCACGGACCGATCGGAGGCCGTGGTCGGTAGGCGGGGTGTCACAGATATCTCTAATCTTTCTTTCTGTTTATTTTTCTTACATATCTAACTATGCATATGTTTGAGCTAATCCATATCAAATGTGGACGTATTGATAAGATCAATACAGATGACACATTATGGTAATTTCTCTGCATTATTCCATTTTATATAATAAAAGTCATTTCTAATGATTTTCTATTTGCTTTAAAGGATTACAAGTATGTTCCGGTGATGCCGAGCATAACAACACTATTGCGGTTGAAAGGAGCATTAATGACTAGTAAATACCAATGCTACAGAGAAAATCATCATTGCTGCCTAGTGAAGATGAATGCGACCAAGTAAACAGCAATGCGGCCCAGTAAGTCTCCAATGCTGCCTCTATAATCAGCATTACTGCTCAACAAGTCAAAGTCCAATGTGGCCAGCCAAACTATGTTTCTTCCTTATTAAGTGTTCATCACACAAACACTTAAGTAAGGAGCAATGTTGTCACTCATTGTTCCAATGATGCCGTTCAAATGGGAATGTTTCCTAAGCTTCACTGAAGATAACAAGTAAAGAGGAGTGCGACCATTGTAATTACCAATGTTGCCCAACAAGTGTTACCTTAACACTTGGTGGTAAAGTATATTGCAATGTTGCCCACTAAACTCTAGTGCTGCCGACCAACTACTGATGCCAGGGAACATGAGGAGTATTGCCGAGTATTCTTTAGTGCTGCCGACCAAAAGAATTAGAATATTTTTTGGATAAATAGAAATGCATATGCTAATGTTGCTGTGTTACTTCACCAATGCTGACGGCCAAAATGACCAATGTTACTGAAGAAAACTGCCAATGCGGCCTTTGTA
This sequence comes from Stevia rebaudiana, assembly GCA_009936405.2. Classification (NCBI taxonomy): domain Eukaryota; kingdom Viridiplantae; phylum Streptophyta; class Magnoliopsida; order Asterales; family Asteraceae; genus Stevia; species Stevia rebaudiana. The sequence goes on along the minus strand of WOUH02000031.1, from coordinate 5,346,379 downwards.
CATACTTAGATAGTTTTCTTTGTAAATAGTGGTGATGACATCATTTATGACTTGTTTAATTTATGACCTATATAACTGATGTCTAGTCAAATCACCTTTTCCGTTAGGGCTTATCAGTTAGATTAGTTAGTTGATTCCCTATAAATAGGCCAAGTAAACAACAATTACACTTTTTGCTTTAATTGTGATTCTCTTTCAATTAATCAATTAACTAGTTTATATTCAATCTGTTCTTACTAATTGCTTTATAATTAGATGTGCTCATTGAATATATCTGTTGGTTAGAATTAAATTACATTACCTGGTCTTAGCTTAATCATTAGTTGGATAAATCTGTTGTGCTTTGACTGTTTCTGCCTCGCAATTGGTTGACATCAAACCGTATTTTTTAGATCTCGATCCTGACATATAGTTAATATGTTTTTAATTTAAGGTCACGATCATCTAGATGGTTTTTGGGATTGCTTATTTAGTTCCAAAAGTGTTTTTTTCTAGCAAAAGTGTTTATTTGACTTTAAACAAGATTTAAAAAAATATATTTGGATTTGTTTTTATGGTGTGGAAAATCAACAAGTCAATAAGTTTTTTTTAAAAGTATTTGACTTACCTTATTTAAATAGAATGACCATAAAAAATATTCTTATATGTAGAATCATTTTAAGGTTGTGTGTGGCAGTGGGTGGTGGATGGCAGCGACGGTGGCAATGGTGGGTGGTGGCGATGGCGGTGGGTGGTGGTGAGTGACGGTGGCGATGGGTGCTGCGTTGGTGGGTGGTGTTGGGTGGCGACGATGGCGGTGGGTGGCTGGGTGCTGGTGGGCGATGGTGGTGTGTGGCGGGTAGAGGTGGTGGTGGCGGTGGTGGGTGGTGACGGGTGATGATGACGGTGGATGCTACATTGTGGAGTATATTTCCACATGTCCAACATGTTACTTGCTTGCAATAAAATTAGTGGTATGCATCATACTTGCAACATAATCCTTCATGAACTCTATGAGGTTAACTTTTCACTCTAACTTTCGTTCCATATATTATAATGACACTAAGTTATGCATCATACTTGCAACATAATCCTTCATGAACTCTGTGAGGTTAATTTTTCACTCTAACTTTCGTTCCATATATTATAATGACACTAGTTTGGGTAAATCAAACATTAGGATATAGCCAAAATTCAACACTTATTCGGTATACAACAGCTAGCAAACCAAACTTTTACAGTAATAGTAAAAATACATGCGTTACAATTCAGTTCGAACGCTTCCGTTCCACTATTCTGGCAATGGGATATCAGCAAGATCTTCTCTATATGGAGCATTGAGGCTTCTATCAACACCATATTGTCCATTTTCCATGCTAATTTGAGCACGAGGGTCAACTTTTTCTGGTTCAATGAATGTGGTCACAACGTCTTTGCGAAACATAAGGTAGATCACTGAGACTATGTAGACAGCCATGGCGGGGAACACTAATATCCCAATGAACACATTAGCAACTTTTGGCAAACTGCTATGAATTATCCAATCGACAAACGCTGTAGTCAAATAGTATATGTTGATACCGATTATTCCTAGTCCTAGTACCCACGAGAAGACAATGATCTAGGCAAGGAAAAAAACCAACATTTCATATTAGCTTAATATATTAACTTGATACTAATGAGATATTCAAGATGGTGTGATTAGTGATAAACTCACAATCATCGAGTTTTTGTGTGGTCCCATTTTGGTGGCTGAGCTGCTGAACTTGAGAAGTGGAATGAGTGCAAAAGGAAGCTCGAATGACAGTATCATCTGCAATATTTTATAAAAATAAAAGTAAATTAAAAAAAGGGAAAATTACTAAACTAAACATTTTTTACCCAATTTTTACCAAAATGAACATGAAAAGCGGCGGCTAAAAAGCCAAAAAACACAAGTTAAAATCTGGTTAACACCCCTTCATATTTTGCCAAATACCATTAAAATGAACATGAAAAGCGTCGGCTAAAAAGACAAAAAACACAGGCTAAAATCTGGTTAACACCCCTTCATATTTTGCCACATACCATTTCGCTGACTAATTTAGCCAGTTTTTTTTTTTCCAAAAGTACAAGCTCGTAGCCATTAAAATTAGCCGATGCTTTTTAACCTGCGCCTTTTTAAAATTTAGCCAGCGTTTGTTTTAAAAAGCGGCGATTAAATTTTAAAAAACGCAGGCTAAATATTAACCTGCGCTTTTTTGGAACTTAGCCTCCAAATTTAATGTTTATTTTTGTAATAAAATGGTCAAACTTTCTTTGTTTGGTAAATTTCCCTTAATTTTTTTTTTTCTAAGAATCACATAGATTTGTTTGTATGGAAATTAAGTACAAACCGATGCTATGACAATAAGTCTTCCGGCTCCGGCTGACCCGCCAATAATTGAGACTATTAGACTTGGTGTGATGGCAATGCACCTTGTCATTAAGTTTCTGAGCCACTTCCTCATCTTTAAGTCCAAGAAGCCCTATAATATATATGCCAACAAGTGCAATGTTAATTAACTTCAACTGCTAAAGTGAAATAAAAGTTGTTTAAAATAAACATTACTCTCTTGTAATCTACCTGCATAATAAATTGACCGGCATAAGTGCCTGTTATTGTTGAACTCTGTCCGGATGCTAGAAGTGCAATTGCATAAAGAGTGGAGCTGGACTTCCCCAAAACATTCTATATATTTGAAATAAGTATAGTTACAGGTCTTTTTGAATCACAAAACTAATTATATATAGGGAAAATTACTAAATTAAACATCTTTGACCTACTTTTTACCGAAATGAACATGAAACGTGTTGGTTAAAAAGCAAAAAAACGTAGGGCTATTAGCCATTAAAATTAGCATGCGATGTGAATTTTTACAAAATAACTTTTCAATTCAAAAGTACACGTAATTAGTAATTAAAACTAGCTTGCGGTTTTCTAGCCAGTGCTTTTTAAAAATTAGTCTGCGCTTTTTAAAATTAGCCTGTACTTGTTAAAAATTAGCATGCACTTTTAAAAAGCGTTGGATAGAAAAACACAGACTAATTTTAATGGCTAATAGCCTGCACTTTTGAATTGAGAAGTTATTTTGTAAATACTCACACCGCAAACTAATTTTAATGGCGAATGGCTTGCGCTTTTTGACTTTTTAGTCGACGCTTTTCATGTTCATTTTGGTAAAAATTGGGTCAAAGATGTTTAATTTAGTAATTTTCCCTTATATATATATATATATATATATATATAGTATAACTAGGGGTGTGTTTGTGTGATCCATCACGAACACAATACATTAACGTAGATGCTGATTATATTAGTTATGTAAAGTATTTTGTTATTCTTTTTGTGTGTATTATAATATGGTATAGACTCATACTTTGAGAAGAAATGAAGCTGAGTTAAGGTTAAGATCACTGCAACGATCCATTTCGTCACTTGGTAGATTTTCAGCTGAGCAAACGGTGCCAGAAACAGCAATCATTGAGATGTTGATCAAAAAGGCTACAAAGAGAGCAATGCCACTCTCAATCAGAAAGAATCTACATGCATCCTGCAATTCAAAAGCTCTCATTAAAGAGATAAGAACTTCATTTGAAATATGAAATAATTTTCTAGATGAGTTTATTTAAGTTTGATAATGGAAGGACTTACATTTATACCTCGAACTGAATTTGGTATCTTACGAGAAAGAACTAGAGCCGAATGAAGAAAAAGGTTATGCCTATTAAAGAGGTGAAATTAATGTCAAGTTAAAGAGTTAAAATCCTTAATTTTTAGACACTATGGTTTTATTTAAATTGTCACTTTCATTGAAGTTCAAATCTTTTGCATGTAATACACCATAGTTTCCAATTATTACCATTGTACAATATGTAATTCCATTTAACAAGCCAGTTAACTGTGGGCATGTGCAACGCATGTGCAGAGCAGGGGTAAAAGTGTAATTATATGACAACCAACTGTGTTATCTGATGAAAAAACGTCAACAAAATCTTTGCTTCTAATAATGTGATAATAACTTTAATTTTTGACTTTTTGATAGAGTCTTCTCTAACATTAATTAGAAAATTCAATTTCTATGCCTATGAAATTAAGTTGGAAGTCAGACATCATAAAAATTCAAAATTGTAGCAATTTGTAGTAATTTCAAATTGAGGTTTGCTTGTACGTATCGAAGTCTTTATTTTACAGAATTTTTCTAAACTAGTGTCGTTTAAAAAATTATTTAACATGTAGTGTGAAATCTAAAGTTTGTGTTTTGAAAAACCGCTTTGGTTTGGTTTGGCTTAATTTACCATTAGTACAAAATACATACTGTAAATCGAACCAATTAAACCAAACTAACCGGCCGTTAACTGAACCGTCAACTTTTTGAACTAAGCCGATCTAAATCCAATTTAATCGTTTTTAATAAAATAAAAACATAATTTAAAACTTTTTTTATGCAAAATGCATTTCTTAAAAACATTTTAGACATAACATTAATTAGCATTTTAAAACAAGTTAAAAAATACAGAACACTTTTATGTAATTTTTTTTATTTGACCTACAAAAAGTTAAAGAAATCGTAAGTATTTCTATCTCAATGAACATCTAAAAATAATTAAAAAAAAAGTTTTTAATGAATTAAAATATATTTGAAAAAAAAAAACTAAAAGTTTTTATTTAAAAAAACATTTTAAAAAAATAAAAAGAATAATCACTAAAAGAATTAAAAAAACAATTGATGAACTCTTTTGTAAAGTACCCAATGATAATAAGTTTTAAAAACACACTCATGATTAAAAAAAAAAACTCTTATTTTATGTACGCCTTCAATAAAATTAAACCTTATAAATAAAATCTATAAGTTAAACAGGCCACATTTTAGAAAATAACAAATATGTAAAAAGAGTAAAATATTTTTGACCCTTCTTGTTTAATTCATTCAACCCTTAAAGCCAATGAACGAAAATTCGACATTTATTCCTAACATCTGAATTATGTAACCATTTCAAATAGTAGGAAAATTCAACGTCAGTGGTTGAAATGATTGCAAAATTTTAACATATCAAGGGGTAAATATTAAAATATTCAAATCGGTATAGAAAAAATAAATGACTCATGCCACATGCGTCAAAATAGTAATTAGTTTATGTTAATAGTTGGTTTTGAGAGGGGATCATACGGCATAACAAGGGCGCCAAGTAGCGCGATGGCATCACCAGTGGCTCCATGTCCGCTAAGTTTAGGAACAAACATTCCCTTGATCATATCACCTGCTGGTGGCTTCACATAGCTCATTTCACCAAAGAAACAACCAGCCATCACAAAAACTAGAATGGCTATCAATATTTCGAGTTTCCTCACCTGCATATATATATAAGTTAATAAGTGTAATGGGAAAACTTAATATTAATGGAAAAAATATAAAAACTCATAAAACTCATTTAAAAAATCGTTTTTATTTTTTTGCATTCACTTTATATAAAAAAAAAATGTAGCTGATGGGGTAAATATGTAAACTACATGTTTACATATGTAAACTACATGTTTTTTTCTAAAAAATGTCACAAATCATTTTTTTAAATATTCACTCGACGCTTTTGTATATTTTTTTCGCCAAGAGTTATAAAATTGGATAGAGAGTTATAAAAAAATTAATTTTTTTTATGGTTTTACATATGTAAAATGGTTTACATGTTTTTCCACTTAGAGTGCGTTTCCATATTATCTTAACCCATAATTTACATATATATATATAAGTTAACAATTAGTAATTAGAGCTCAACATCCGTATAAAATATTCAAGTTCCAAGTATTTATAACTATGTTCATGTACACTGTGTACTTCTTTCTATTTGACTTATTGCAAAAATAAATAAAAATTTTCCAATGCACGGATGTTTTCAATGGGTTTAGAATAAATTCACGCATCCATGCATATGAACATCTTTTTATTCATGCAAATTAAGATAATTCAATTTGGTTCGTTTCGATTGTTTTTGTTTTTCTTTCTTAATTTCTATGCGAAAACTTACACCATATTTTTGGAGCCCAAGAAGGAGGAGGGTGCTGAAACCTGTGAGAAGAACTCCAACCCAAACTGGAATCTTGAATAAAATATTCAAGGCAAAAGCCGTCCCAATCACTGCAAATAAAAAATAAAATAAATACTAAAAAAAGAAATTATTATTTATATAGGAGAAGTAGACAATCAAATTGACCACATTGGTTTTATAGATAAGTTTATTAAATCATACCTTCTGGAATATCTGCTGCAATAACTGCAATCTCAGCTAGGAGCCACAAACAATATTTAACAAAAATTGGATATTCTGCCTTGCATAACTCTGATAAATGTTTTCCTAAATAAAAAGGTACAATATATTAGGAATTTGTTATTCTCGTCGGTATATAAATAAATAATATGATAAATTCAGAATTTTAATTACCAGTGCTCACACCAAGATTTGCAGCTAGAGATTGAATCACAAGTGCGAAGATTAACCCGATTAAAATGATCCAAAGTAGCTGAATATTTACAATTACTTAATGGTTAAATTAACATCGTGTGTAATTAATTAAACAACGTTTTTGCTAGCAAGGACATTTACCTCGTATCGATGGTTTGCTCCCGCTTGTAAATCAGTTTCCACTGCATACATAACATTGACAAGTTTATGAGGATCACACTAGTACAAATTCATTTTATTAAGGCGGTTAAAATGGATTTAACCGTCTTAAAAAACTGCTTTCTTTTTTTTAAGGCGATTCTTTCACCTGCCATATAAAATGCATAATATGAAAAACCTTTTTTTTGAGGCGGTTAAATCCATTTTAACTGCCTTAAAAAAATGAATTTGTACTAGTGTTAGGATATCCAAAATTAAAAAGACAATTGTATTAGTCATTAATAATACATACTATCAATTGAACCAATAATAATCCAACCTTTAACTCTTATTGCCAAAGACAATCATAGTAAGTACTAAGTAGCTTGATCATCAATGATTAACTTTCGATTTACACTTATTGTTCACTCGATTTCGATTGTATGGTTTTCATTTTCTTCATAATCATTCTAATTAACTAGAGAACTCAAGTGAAAGTTAAATGTAAATTTTTTAAAATATTGCTATTGAGATTGTCATCTGTAACAAAAATTAAAGTTGAGATTGTATTGGTTACGTTGATAGTATGAATTATTATCAACAAGTGGGTGATATATACTTCAAATAACTAAACTCCAATTTCTTAATTAAAAAAGTAGAAAGAAAGATCAGGACTTACTATTGCCTGGATCAAGATAAGCCAACGAAACTAGGAAACCAGGGCCAACAAATGAGATAAAGTTTTTCCATCCAGGTTTCTGAATATTATTAATCAAAAATAAATCAAACTTTGGTTAATTAACTAGAGACCGAAGAAACATAATTCACATTTGACCTATGTGGTCTAACATACAACGTTAGAAAATATAAACAAACTAAACATCAATATTAGTTAATATTAATCATGAGAAAAACCTGATCATGGGTCATGTGTTTGTGATCATAATCTTTGTTGTTTGGAAATTGACTATTTTCACCAATATCAACAGCTGAAATCCGGTTGCTTCCTCCGGTAACTCGTGGTTGTTCAAGTTGAAGTGTTGCCATCTCTGAATGTTTGTGTGTATTGAGTATGATATATGATACCAAGCTGAGTATGTGTTCTCTTGAGTGTGACTCTTATACTTAAATTTTATAGATAACGACTACCCTAGATTTTAATTACACAAATTATTTCTAATCTTGAACATGCATGATCTATAAAAATGTCAATGCCGTTTATAGTTATTAATATAAAATTAAACCTTTAAGGAATCTAGTGAGTAGTGACAAACCAATCAAGTGTCCTTTTTAACTAACTTTTTTTTAAAGGAAAAAAAGGTGCATGAGGTAATTATCCTCAACTTGGCATAACCATTGAAGGAAAATTATTAAAAAAAGGTTTGGTGATTTTTTTGCAGTTAATGTGTACTGAACTTACTCGGGCATATCCATTGTAGGAAAATTATTAAAAAAATGTTTGGATCAATTTTTCTACAATTTGGCAAATATATGTCTCAATAATCCCCATTCCTTGCCAATAGGGCTGTTCAAAAAGCTCGTGCCTCGTGACTCGCTCGAAAATAGCTTGAAAAAACTCGAATAAAGCTCGGCTCGAAAAAAGCTCGCTCCAAAACGAGCCGAGCCGAGCCGGCTCGAAAAAATGCGAGCCCGAGCCATGCTCAGTTTGGCTCGTAGCTCGGCTCTTAGCTCGACTCGATTTTTAAACCAAATATATTAAATTTATATATAAAAATATATATAATAACACGTATATATATACAATTACTTGTTTATATATCTTTTTATTTATGTTTTTGTCTATTTTATTTAAGGAATTCATAGGAAACACTATTTTATAATAAAAATATTGGTTTATGTATGTGTATATATATATCATAATATGAAAAATAAAAAATAAGTATGTAATCAAGATTACAAAGTATGCATTTTATGTGTTAAAAGTTTATTTTTTATTTATATACTAACTTGGAAAAAAAAACGAGCCGGCTCGTAGCTCGACTCGTTGCTAGAACTTTTTTATAAGCTGAGCTTGAGCTCAATTTTTCAGCTCGAAGAGAAAAAAACAAGCCGAGCCGGCTCGACTCGTTTACACCCCTACTTGCCAAAGACAATCTTAGTGGAAAAAAAATTATAAAAGATTTTACTTAGAGCATTAACGTTCAATTCGCCATGCATATTTTCATAATTTAACTGACATTTACCAATAAAATCTACTAAACTTTAAAAAATCACCCAGCTGTCACTTCCCACATCTATTCCTTACATAATTAAATAATATATTTCATTCACTTGTAATTCCTTTTTTCTCTGTGTCTCACTCACAACCATTCAATAAAATAAATTATATATAAAATAATTAAAGGGATTGTAATTGAGTTGATAAAACAGGGATCCCCTTTAGCTTTCCCCAAAACAAATTTTTTTTTGAACGGCTGCCCCAAAACAATTGAGATGGGAGTGTAGATGGGAATTGGGATGTAAGAGTAAAAGTGAAGAATTATTTCTATTTTTCTTAAAATTTTGGTTGGTGTAACATTTGAGAAACTCCGATTACGGATTCCGACACGTAATCGCGACAATCTTCAAATAAAAAATGATTATGTATAATTTACCTTGATTTAATCGTAAGTTCGTAACACAAAATCGAAAGATATATATATACATATATATATATATGTATGTATTTATATATGTTATATGGATTTTATTAACATATTAGTAAGATCTAATTAAGATTTAATAAATTAATTAAGTCTTATAAAAGTATAAAGTAATAAAATTTAAGATAAATAAATAAATAAACTTTTACAAGTTTACAAAAGTCTATGATATAAACTCTTAACTATTAAACTATTTGGGTTTATAATGTAAAAAAATGAAACTTAATTTTGAACTAAAAGGTTTTAACTCCATGTGGAACCACCACCAATCTACAGGGACCATTTGTGGCATTATTGAAAATCAACAAACAGCCCCCAATCTACCAAGACTTAAACTCGGTATTAACCGACCGTTTCGAATGAAATCGGTCTCGTTAACTCACTGAAAACAATCACAAACACATTCTAAAACTTTCACCATTGTCGAAACTCTTTCTATACTTCCTAGAATTCCAGAATCAATCCGGACATTACAAAGAACACGAAGAACACGAACCCGGAGTCTAGATCCATTAATTCTTAAATGTTCAAGGTAATTCCAGTTTCTATCCTACTCGAATTTGTATCGTGAACAATAGCCCCTTAATAGTTTCGTGTTTCGATCACGAATTTTGTCAGATTGAGTGATTTAGGATTAGGGTTCATAATACAAATGTTGTTCTTATTCAACTAAAAGATAAAATAATTAATTTTCAGAATATTTTCAAAAATCCCACTTGGCACAGTGGTTAAACTCGATGCCACTATGACTGAGGTCGGGGGTTCGAAACCCATCCCCTGCGCCTCTAGACCGAGTTTTTGGATTTTTCAAGATTTAATCAATTTTAAATATATTAAACTTTAAATAATCATATCTAATTCATTTTTAATCAAATTTTAACCCACTTTATATCAAAATCCACCATTTTTAAAACCTGGTTTAATAAAAATAATAAAATGGGATTTTGATCAAGTTTATAAAATATTTATATTTTGAGTTATAAATTTGTAATCAAAATATTTAATCTGCAAAACATTTGCTTAAGTTTTAAAACATTTTGACAAAACACTTAATTTAATAAATATATAATCAATATATTATTTAGAGTATGTCATTTACTCAGAACATTAACTATAATTAATAAAACTATTTGGTTAAATCTAAACAAACATACTCATATTTATTTAACAAATTGAAATAGATATAATTAATAAATCTTGACGTAGAAACCAAATTAAAATTTATATACTCATTGTGTTATTGATATGGCCAAGAATCACACCCATATACATGTATTCAATTACCTAGATTTGTTATGGTCTTGGAATTACACAACTTATCAAGCTGTTATAATTTGGATCGCTTTACAAACTGTGAGTTTTTCTAATCATTTTTCCCGCTTACTTTTGATTTCGGGCTGTTACATATGTCACGTATTCAAATTATTATTTTACTTATATTCATGATTCACATACGAATCCTAAGTGTTTATTTGATGACTTGATAAACTTCATGTTGCGTGCTTACGTGCTATTTGAATTATTTGTCATATATCATTCATATACATGGGAGTGTATTATCTCTCTACATATTCAGGAACATACATAAGAGTGTATTATCTCTTAATCAAGCCAACATGGAATGAATAAGATTTGATTATCTTTATTTGTTTACATGGAGGCTAATCAGTTCCATCAGTACATTGCATATTCAGGAACATACATAAGAGTGTTTTATCTCTTAATCAAGCCAACATAAATGAATAAGATTTGATTATCTTAATTTGTTTACTCGAGGCTAATCAGTTCCATCAATACATATATCATAATTCATATAAACCTTAAATCGCATGATTTTTACATTAAATATATTATATATATTGAAATACTCACCAACTACTTTTGTAGTTAATACTCTTTATATTACATGTGTAACAGGTTAAGTGAAGAATAACCATGAAAATCTAGGAGCATGGACCTAGAATTAAATAAATCAAATTATTATTTGTATATGTTTTTTTATCTTGAACAATGTATTCCAAATTGAATGAAATAAACAATTTTGCATATTAATACTATTGTAACACTTAGTGGCACATGTGATGAACAATCGTATCACGCTCCAACGATTCCGCCGTCGGTTGGGGTGTAACACCCTCAACTTTCAATCTTACTATTCTACCCCCTCAACTTTTTAAAAAACTTTGTAAAATGTCATTTTGACCCCCTCAAATTTTCTAAGGTTGTAAGTTCTTACATGGTATTCTTTAACTTTTAAAAAAAATATTTCTAACCTTATTATTCAATTTTGGTAGGTATACATTTGAGTTGGTCTGCGTTTTGACATAAACATTTTTTGAAACGACCATGATTTCTAAGGATTCGAATCTACCATTTCATTCCATAATGCAAGACATAATAGTGTTTTCTATATACGTTTCAATTTCAATAATCAAACACCGCAACACAGAAGTTTAAACCTTGTTGTCTAGCCGCAACGCGCGGGTAAGGTTGCTAGTTCATATTAACAAGTTATCATAATTTACAAGTAAAACGACGTTAAGGCAATATTATGAAAACGTATGTTAAAATTTGTCTGCCCCAATCCACTAGCTTGGGCAAAATTTGTCTGCCCCAATCCACTAGCTTGGACAAGCTCGCTCTTGGGCTAATGGAGCTATGAGGCTGGTATCCATGAGAAATAGAGGAGTTCAAAAAAACCGGTTCCGGAACCGGCGTAACCGATCCGAACCGACGGTTTCATACCGGTTCCAAAATCTAACCATAACCATATTCGGGTTTTCCGGAACCGGTTCCACAAAAAACTGACCAAAACCGGTTAAGAACCGGCCAAAAACCGGTTACGAACCAGTCAAAACCAACCCAAAACCATTTAAAACCAACCAAAAAACCGGTTAGGAACCGGAACTGGTTCCTTTTTACGGGTTTTGACTTTTGTTGACCGTAAGTGAAACCGGTTTGGAATCAGAAACAGTGCCTAAAAAAAAACCGGAATAAGCACTCTAATGAGAATCACCAAAAAGGGGCACAACTCTCTCTCTCTCTCTCCGAGTCAATCCAGAAAATTTATGACAACGCCTTCTGAAGGTTGAAAACGAGAAGAAGAACCACCTTGACCTCTTATTAGGGGTGAGGATAAATTGAATATAACCGAAAATCGACCATAACCAATGATTAACCCAACCACCCATCAGTGGCGGATCCAGAAAATTTTTTTATGGGGGGCAAATTTTTTTGAACTCATTTGAGTATCGTAATATAATAATCAAAAAAATTATGTCCGAGCCGGTTTTGGTTGAATCGGGTCGGGTCGTGTTAAAAAAGGAAAATCAAACTCAATTTCATATTCAAAAATCAAAACCTCCGTGAGACCGTACCACCCAGATAAACGGGAACCGGATGCAATCCGTAAACTCTCTCTCCTCCTTAGGTTCGAACCGGTAACCTCAATCCGAAGTGCACTTTCTCCTCATTACCGGAACACCCAGAGCATATATGCTCTTGGCAAGAGTTGAACCTAAAACATCACAAAGAAAGAGCCCTAAGTCAACACCTCCTCTTAACCAATTGAATTATGAATCATTGGTGGGTTTATATTATTAGTTGAGACTTTTTCAACCTAAGTTTTGTAACTAACATTTAGAAATTAAAATTGCATTAGGGGCGGATTGAGGACAATTGCAAAATTTTATGGGGGATGGCCGGGATTTTAACATATATATACCACTAAAACAAGACATTCAGGGTGGGCGGGTGCCCCCCCACGCTTCAATGTACATACGCACCTGCCACCCATAAGCGATGCTCGGTTATCAGTTTTGAGTATGTTTTTTTCTATAAGCGATGTTTGGTTATCAGTTTCGGTGAAGGCAAAATCCACACCGAAACCGACATTTCACTTCCCACTTTTGTCTTACCATCTAGAGAAATCTCTTAACAAAATATCTCATTCACTTATATATCCGCACGTGTTAAACACGACAACACGTGAGCATAGGAAAACTACTCATGGGTTCCTTCGTGTTCACTTGTTTTATGTGGTAGGTGTTTGTTATGTTTATAAGTTGCTTGTTCAAGATGTGTTTGTTTAAAAATTTTAACGAACAGAGAACATGTTCATACCGAACTGCCTAATTTAATTTTCCATGAATACAACCACTAATGTATAGCTAGCAAGCTTTAAAAAGAATATATATTATCATGATTCCATAAACATGTATGCTAAACGAATGAATATTTAATACTAGGTTATGACCCGTGTAAAACACGGGTTGCATAATAAATTTTTTTTGAAATAAAAGTAAAAGTTTTAGACTCATGTATCATGAGTGGAACAAATGAATGGTAGAATATAAATATAATAGTGTTAAATTTGAATATAAAGCACAATCTTTGATAGTTTAGTTACGCTGACTTCAATAGTTAAATTAGTCCGCTTAATCCCTAAATACTCAAATTGAAAACAGATGCTACCGTTGTATATATTAACCAACTAATCCCACCTGAATCATTACTTATTGAATTTGAAACTCATCTAAAAAATGAATTAGTAATAAACATGAATTTGTATCAGTTGGTAGCTACCCATATATGTACCAAAGGGGCATTGCCCTCGTGGTACTTCATGTACTTCTCAAGTGAGAGGTCATCGATTCGAAACCATCCAAGGGAGGGCTGGGGGAGGTTGTTTCAATTGCTGTTCAAAAAAAAAAAAAACAAAAAAAAACAAATTATGTATTAAAATACATACTAATAAAACATATCGAGTTACAACAATTGTTCATAAACTTCCAAAATTTCCTTCTACACAACATTTGAGGTTTATTACTAAAAATACCATATTTATGTAGTGTTGTTTTAAAAGCCTTGTTTTATTATAATTTTAAGATATGTAGACTTGTTTTAAAAATACCATATTTATGTAGACTTGCTTTAAAAACCTTGTTTCATACCAAATTTCCTTCTACCACATTATGTATGAAAAACCTTATTTTATTATAATTTTAAGATAAGATGGGCAATTAAAATAGGGTGAAAGGTTAAACGGGTCAAAATTCATCTGAACTATATTCATATAATAATGGTTCTTGTGTTTTATTTTAAAATATATATATCTTATTATTTGAATAACTGAAATTTTTATTTATTTAACAATATGCACCAA
>WOUH02000031.1:5225400-5246143 GCA_009936405.2 Stevia rebaudiana | reverse complement strand
GTGGTAACCTTTGATAATTTTGCTTATGGGATTGCTATTGACAACCAAAATGATAGTTGAGATTATTCTTGCTCAAAGTGATAGTTCGGATTATTATTGGTCAATGTGACATAGTTCGGATTATTAAAATCCAATTTGCCTAAATAAAATAACAAAAATAACCTTAAATTCTACAGCCGTTATTTTACAACAAACAGAGAAACAGAGAACTTCCCTGATTCACCAATTCTGTAAAGCAGACCAGAAATAAACTCCAATGGTGAATAACATTGGCTGCAACTTCAAGACAAGTGAAAAAATCTCCACACAAAACACTAGCAATACCTTGAAACAAATATGAAGAACTGCAAATCCAGAAAACAGAAAACAGTTTCCCATGTATCCGAAGAAGGGTAATCACAGAAACCACTTCAAACATATAACAAATTCAAGACATTAATTGTGAGAAAAACTATAACATACAACCAAAAAACTAAGAGCCACCTTTCTCTAGAAACCTAGAACATCTAAAATTTTACTTTGAATCACATACATACAAATATATGATATCAGAGAAATAAAACTTGCAACTAGCATAGAAGAAACCTGAACTTAAAACACTTGTGTTATAAACTACAATCACATGTAACAATAACAATCTATATATATATATATATATATATATATATATATATCCTAATTGAAAATTCAAAACAACAGAAATCTTACCAGCATGATGAGTTAAACATCTACAAAAATACAAGTCAAATGATAAGTGAACCACACATAGAACACAAATAATACAAATGGTGGTCAAAACCAGACAAACAAAGTCACATGACTTTGATACAGCAGATGGAATCTTCAAATCAATTTACCAATACAACATACAGACCAGAGAATAACCATACAAGTGATATTAATCAACAACTTGATTGTATGACCTTCAAGACTAAAAACATGTATAAGACATCAACTTGAATTTAACAAATTCAATACTAAAACATGTATAAGACATCAACTTAAATTTAACAAAAACCAGACTATAGCACTTCAGAAGAAATCAGAAGATTATATTGTGAATAAGACAGAAGTAAAATTAAGTTGTTATATTTAACATCCCCTCTCAACTCAGCTACTAAAACAAAGTAAATGAATTTATCAAATAATGCATTTTTTAATTTGAATACATTTTATCAAGATAAAACATATTTTATAAAATACCTGAGTAGAGATGGTAAAAAACAAAATTATCAATAGAAACAAGGATAAAAAAATCATAACAAACTTCTCTGGCATATTCCGATTTTAAAGTTTTGAAAACAATTGATTAAGCATTTGTCCATTTCAAAAGCTAGGAATATAATTAAAATACTAACTTCCACTTTATTTGTAGGATTCTCCAAGGAGTCAAACTACAACTTTGCAGGACCACATTACCACAACATATCACCGGGTTACAAGACAAATTGATAAAGACAGACCATAACCGATTAGAAGACAAGACCTTTTAATCAAACTACAAACTCTAAATTTGCCATTTGAAAAAGAATAACATTTCATGCTACTCATATACAACTACTAAACACATGAGAATATATATTCTAACTAAACAAAGAATTGTTGATCGATTCCAGATTAAGCTATTAACTAAACATGATAAATAATGAAATATAGAGATTAGATGAAACCTGTGAGTCCAGTAACAACAGTATTGATGACATACATGATTCCTGACAGCAGATCTGATCGACTGGTTCCCGTTTAGGTTGCACCATTGATAATGAGATATTAGAGATGGAGGAGGCTAGGGTTACGAATTTGTCATGAGGATTAAGAGTGAATTCGTAAATTGTAAAGATGTTATATATAGCCTCTCCATTTAAGTGCAACCAAAGGGGAAACCCTAATTAGTAGTAGTGTAAGGTCAATTGTGCCCATCATACAATTAACTAACTATCGGGGTATATAAGTAATTGATCATTTAATTATAATATAAATAATCATGAGGGACATATATAATATATATATTAATATTAGATATATATATTATTTCTAACATATACTACTGACAATTTATTTGCAAGATTCACCAGTCGATATTACATTCGGTTTGACTAATACTCATTAGCAGATCTCTTCTTCAATTTGTGTTCATTTTCTTTGAAATTAGTTTGATGTTAGATTTTTTAAAACAATGAAACGTATCATAGATCCGATATCTCGACAGCTCTCCAAGAAGTGAAACCAATGAGGTCAAATAGGAAATGCAAAATCGTGAACGTAGGCGAAAACCGTGCGCGAAACGGAGCCCGAACGAAGCGGGAAACGTGAAAATAAGTTTTAACAGTCGCGCTGAACACGAAACCCCCTTAAGTTTAACTTTTGACAAAACAAACCCTCTAGTAATGATTAACATGGAAAACCAACTGAAGTTAGTTTAAAGGTTGAGATTTAAAATAACTAATTTAGTTAAAGGTTGTCCAGTGTACTTGATTAAGTTAAAGGTTTAAATTTGTGATTATTATTAAACATAAATGTTGAAATTTGTCATTTAAAAATTGAAACATTTTGTTAGATGGAATTTATGCTTCATCTAACAAAATAACCATGGATACCAAAGTATGATTTATTAATCTAAAAATCAAATCGAAAATACTCATTCGGGTCAAGATGGGTGATTGATTGTGATGAATAAATTTACGTAGCCTAGTAACAAGTTTGATCAATCAAGTGTAATTCTGAGTTACTGAATTCAACCCTCCTAGTTTATTTGAGTGAATTTAGTGTGATTCATGCCTCGTTAGATGCTCTAATATAGCCGTAATGCCAGTTATTTAATAAAATATGATTCATCACGATAGACTATAGTTACATGGGTTTTTTTTTTTCATGTATGTCGTTTATTACATGATTTTATGTATTGCTTTAGCTTTTGTAATGTATCATGCCTAACATACAAGAAAATCCGATGTATGAAGTAGATTGTTCTAGTTAATAAACCCACAGAAGAGGTAGTTTTGAACGATGTAATAAAGGTAGTTTTGAACGATGTAATAAAACGATTAGCACTCAAGCAGCAAACGTTTAGTAAGTCATGTTTCATTAAAATTAAAGCGTTGTAAATGTTACAAACAGGTTACTTAGGCTAGAAATCTAGTTTAAAAGATATGTATAGAAGTGCACAAGACTGGATATTGAGCCAAATCACATATTTTAAAATCAGTACTAATGGAGCCAAAGAAAAATAAAAGATTGGCCCAAACCAATTCAGAGTAGAAACCAATTTATAGCTGAAAAACAAATTCGATTTGAAATCAGTTTAATCTGACTCAATCAGTTTTATCTAATTCAACAACTATATTCTCTAAGCAATTTCAAAATTCAAACATGCACAAAGTAGACTGAAACCAGTTTCACTGTCGGCTTCAGATCGCAATCACCGGTTTAGGATCGGAAACCGGATTAAATGTGCACATCTAGATGTGTAGAAACAATTTATAGTCTTAACGGGTTGAGGAGTATGCTACCAAGAGTTTAATTTAATAAGAATACTCATCATACAATATTATTAATTAAACATAATATATATCCACAAACACGTGGACAATGGATGTTTTTGCGCAAATGCCAAACATAAACACATCGTATGTCATACGTCTGTCTATAGACCATCTATACCAGATCAAAACAAAACATATGCAAATTGCGTATTTACATCCAAACACCCTCCTTTCTTTGATCTACAGATTCAACAAATTATCTTATACTACCTTCAAGGTTGAGAGGTTTTTTTAAGAATAGCAGAAGCATACTCCGCAATCGTTTCTTCTCCCGAATCACGAAGTGTTACAATAACCGGGTACCGATCAGATGCGCGTAGAAACTGACGACAAGGCGCGTGTGCACACATCTTATACAATGCAAAAAGAGCTATTTTTAAGGGTGACTCATCTTTCCTGCTTGGATTAGGAGCAACAACTGAACAATCCGCCACTAATTTCAATAAAGCCTGCAAAAACACATGTAAAAGTTGTAAATAGTCAACAATAATTGGTAATATTTGAATTGTATTTTTTTTTTTTTTAAATAGGTGAGATACCTGCATTGCTCCTTTAGATACCATATCTTGACAGAGTTTGTTGGAGTTGCGGACAAGGTTGCTAAGAGCACCGGATGCATTTGCCTTTGTTTTGTCTTCTTCTTCGGAGACCAACAAACTCGCAAGTTGAGGGATGCATCTCCTTAGTTCTTCATAAAAGAAGTCGTTATGATATGCCGCGTTACCGATCTATATATAAAAAAACAAAAGTCAGGCAACTGCAAAAACATATTGCAATTAAAAAGAATGTCATCTTACTGCAAAACAAGCAAATTTACGGGTGCGTTTGTCACCGTCAGAGCAGCGATCAACCAAGAGACTCACTATATTATGCTTTGCCTGTAAGTAACCAGAAAGAATGTGTGTAACTAATTCAAGAGTCATAATGTAACTTGATATAAGTTTTTTTTAATAACTAATGAATTGCAGTGTTGTAACTTTTCAAACTTGTACATATACACATTTTTTTACAGATTTTGATTGATTTTGACCGACTTTTACCACCTATTGATTTTAATACGGATTAGGTGAAATCGCAAACAGATTAATCCTGATATTTACAGCACAGATAAAAATGACACATACCAACATGCCATAAAAGTAGGAGTTATGTCGACACATGTTTCCAAGAGCACTACATGTCTTCGCACGTATATTAGGATCTTCATGAGTAAGAAAGCATTTCAAGAATTCTAAAATGTTAGCTCGCTCTATGTGTTCATAAAAATCCTGCATAAAAACATATTTTTTTCATTAAGATTAGTACTTATTTCATATGTTACATATAGTTGGTCAGCGATAGCAACTGACCTTATGCATTCGAGCAACATCTGAAACTATCATAAGAACATCCAGTTTGACTTCTTTTGGTGAAGAATGATCAAGCAACCGTTTCATCAGATTTGGATTTAACAGACCTTTTCCAAGAAGTTGCACAACCAGTGGCCCGTGACCTGTCATTTTGGCTAGAAACGCGACGGGTCTTGCGGTATCCTTTAAGTCAACATATTTCAAGCATTGAATTATATGTCCTGGAATTCCTACCTGCAGATTCAAAAGCAAATTGGTATCTACACATAAACATTAACCACCCTTGTAAAAAATGGGATTAATTGCTGAATAATAATCACTAGTCGGGGTACACCACCGTTGCAGTTTCACCAAACCAGCGGCTCTGTAAAAACTGGTAAAAATCGATCAAAAATCCGTTAAAGCAGTTGATATTGGTCAAAAAAATGGGTCAAAATCGGTTTTAACAGATTATGACCAACTTTTGACCGATTTCACCACCTAATAATTTTGTGGTCGATTAGGTGAAATTGCAACGATGGACCACCGATTACCAATTAATCCTGATTTTTACAGCACTGCTATTAACTAAAAAAAAATTTGAAAACATTTTAAAAATTGCTGACCTCGAGAAGGATTTGAATATATCTCTTCATGCTCGCCTCTATTAATTTAACCAACTCTTTATCATCAGCACAAACTTTACCACCAGGAGACCCCATATTTAAAAGAAAACCACTATTGACTGAAGCAGTAGTAGTAGCAGTAACAGCAGATGGAGAATTTGTTACATTTTGTACCGCCACAAACGGAAACGCCAGAAGATTAATAACAGCATTAACCGTATCTCTGATTCCATTTTCACCTCCACCGGGCCCACCCCAACGTCTTACAAGCTTAAGATGCGTATCCGATATTAAATCAGACACAAGTTTCACATGCTCCGTTTTAAGCAACACCTGGCGAAAAGTGGAACCGCCACCTGTCAAACACTGGCATAACGAAGAAACAGTCCACACAACTCCAACAGGTGATAGCCCAGTTTGACTTTGACTTTGACTTTGATCTCCCAATAGATTAACAAGAGTTTGAGGAATACCACTGGCACATATCTGTTGAACTGCTAAAGCTCCACCCCATGTTAATCTGGAATCTAACAAACCGACACATCCGTCTTTAAACCCATGCCAATAGGAGAGCTTGTTGTTTTTATTGTTACTGTCGGTTAATAATATTTTTAAATAATCACAAAGCGTTGCGCTTCGGGGAATTAACCGCACGGCTATTTCTGGTATTGATGATTCAACTGAAGAATTACTTTCAATGGATAAAATAGAAGCAAGTGCCAGCATGGCAGACATGGACTGAGGTTGAAATGAGTTTTGTATTTTGTCAGATAAAGAATAATGGTGGGCGAGATCAGAGAGGCGAGATTGTTGTCGTTTTGTTGATGACGTCAGCATGACGATTGCGGAGATGCGACCGGTTGATTTTAGTGATTGTGCAACTGCGGTGAGTAGAATGCATGAGTGGCAAACAAGTGCAGATGGGTTTGATATTTTGGTTTTTTGATTGTTTTCAGGTGTTTGTGAAATGGAAGCACAAAGAGATATTATTGAAAAGATTTCTGAGATTATTGTGTTATCGCCACCACCACTGACTGTTGTGGTGACGGGTAAAGAACTCGGAAGACCACATAATACACCGCTTACTGAGCTGTTATGCACGCAGCACCTTAACAGGATCTGAATAAACACAAAGGGTAATTTGGTCATTTACTCATTTATCACTAATTTGACAGGATTTAAGACAACTGGGCTAACTTCTGTTAAATTAGAGTAAAATGACAAAAACACCCTTTGACTTTTTGAATACTTAAAGTCAAAGGGTTTTTTGGTCATTGTACACTAATAAACAGAAAAGATAATGGAAATTAGTCTTAAATCATCATACTCGTTACAAAATCGATAGCATAAAACCCAAATTTTTTACTTTAAACCCTTAGTAACTAAAACAGTTGCTTCTAAAAAATAACAAGAACCATCTGTGTAATTAACTCACAATTGTTTAAACAGTTAAAAAAAAATTTAAAAATAAAATAACTTGGACATGTTACCAACCAACCCGACTCACCCATTATGCTTCATCTAGGAGTTAATCTTAAAAATAATAAAAAATAAAAACAGTCACCTGAATAGCAGAAGACCATGCAGCCTCTACGCGTTGGCGAAGACAATAATAAAAAGCAACTTGTACAGCTTTGGATTTGAGAAAAGTGCGTGTAATTCCATCAACTATTTTTTCATAATCTACACCAATCAACGGTTCAGAATAATCTCCATTAATGTTAAGCCGATCCAACGAGTGAGAATACATTGAGCTCAATGGAAACACATGTGTGTTTATATTTGTAGATTGAATCTCGAATGCATCTACCAATGACCAAATCGCCCTACATGCTTCACAAGCGGCGCGTAACAGATTTGACGAGCCAGACATGAGACTTGTGCCACAAGTCACTAAGTGTGAAAGCAAAGTATCTGTTACGCCTGATGATTTGGCATGATCTAATATCTCTTTAAGGCTGTTGATTGCCACGTCACGGTTGGTGGCTTTCAGACCTTGTGCTGCTCGAGATGCTATAATGGTAATGCAGGCAATTGATTCGTATACAAGTCTTCCAGATTCATCGTTTGTAGAGCTAGAAACCTACAAATACCAAAATTTGAGATATAGAATTAAAGCTGATAAGTTTTGCATTAATTATATTATAAGTGTTGTAAAAATTGGGATTAATTGATGGTCCACTTTATAACCTCTTTATAAAGCTCCACCATAGCAACCCAGTGTCTGGTGTATGAATCTCCAAAACCACCTCCACAGTTATCCAATAACTTTTTTATAACCGAGAAACCCTGCACACATGATGAAAATAGCAATTATCTTATTTATAACCTGGAAAGTTGACACATTTTATATTTTAACATTAATACCAGAAATCGTTTACATACATTTATCAGCAAGTCGTTATAATCTGAACTTTTCAAACGAAGAATATTAGCAGTAAAGCCAATAAGTTCCCAAAAAACTTCATCAAGAACCCCTGTAGAATTAATGGCACCAGCAGCAACTAAATTTGAAAGTATTTTCAAAGACTGGTTTGCATCTTGATCCCTGAATATTTTCAAACCTCATAATATAATATCTTATTTAAGAAACCAGATAACTAATAGTTTTTATGAAAATATTCAGAAAACTATAATTTACCGATTTTTTAAAGGCAGCAAGATAACTGATAATGCTTCATTATCTTGGCCAATCAACTTAGCACCCTTAATGTTGCGAGAGTTAAATTCCAATTTGTCCAGTAGCTGACAACCTGAATAATCATGCATCTTGATCTCAAAAAATATATGAACAAACGTTTTGAAATATTTATTTATGAAATAGTTGTATGGTAATAAACTAATAATTGATTTGTAATTTTGTATTGGGTTCTAGAATATAATACTTTCATTATATATGTGGTGAAACTCAGATACATAATAAACTTAGCATGAAGAAAAAAAGTAAAGTTTGTGTTATGATTTATGAACTCAAGGTTCATAAAAACAATATAAACTTGAATTGTTAATTACCTACCTGATTGTACATTGTCACTTTCTGTAACCCTTTGAGAGTCTGGTTGTGGTGGAGATCGGTCAATAGCTGAGTGTTGACTCAAATCTATATTAGTTGTAACCATATTTGTGGGTTTAACTGCAGTAATTTCTGTTAAATTAGTTATGTTTGTTCAAGGTCAATTTAGTAAATTTTCATTCAAGGCCTTACCTTCTGGACTTGCAGTATAGGTTGTATCATTTCCTCTAGAAGCAGCAATGGTGTGCTCCTTGTAAGTTAAAAAATGTCATTTTATGTAATTAAACTTGAATTAAAATTAATAAGACAAATAAATATCATACCCTGGCTTTAACATCTTCAAGAGTTTCTGCAACAAACGGATGATCAAGAAGCCTGGGCCACGTCAGCCTGCTATTTGGATCCTGTTCTCATCATTTTAAAAAAACCTTTTCAGTTAAACGTAAATCCGTAATTAAACAAAATTAAGATATTTGTAATTATTATACCTTATTAAGCAACCCCCTAAGAAAGCTTCTGAAATTTGCACTCATTGTTTCTGGATACTTCACTGGATCCTGGAAATATAACAGAAATAAATTGTTATATTTAACGATATATTTTTAGTTTTTTACAACTGAATTTGGTTTGGAATTGAGTACCTTGACGATGAGTCGAATAAGTGCATATACTGAGTGAGTATAAAAAGGAGGCTGGCCAACATATAATTCATACCTAAAAATAAATCAATTTCAAGAATAACTTACATGAAAAAATTATTATATTCAATCTATCTAAGGTCAGAAAATATTTACCACACATTTTAACACCATCCGATAAAAAAGTTTAATACTAATAAAAAAAAAAGTCATATCCACCATTGGTACAAGTTAAAGCTTTCATGTGTTTATAACTTTACTAATCCAAAAGGGAAATAACACAATACTAGAATAACAGCTAAAAAATAAATTTTTTTCAGAAAAAATGATATGTTTTTCAAGAAAATAACTTACAGAATAACACCAAGGGACCATAGGTCAACGGTATGGGTGTAGGGTTGCTCTCGTACAAGTTCTGGAGCCATGTACAAAGGGGTACCTGAAAAAAATTAATGAAAAATAATTGAATAATTAGTAGCTAAAATATAATGATTAAAAAAAGGTAGTGAAGCTAAATGTACCTTTGATCGACCTTAAAACAACTGTATTATTTGACATAGCGCGTGCAAACCCAAAATCACATAGCTATTTCATAAGTAACAGAGGAATGATTATGGTTAGATGATTAAAACAAAAAATATAAATGTTACAACGTAACAGTTAAAGTGTAAGTTAATAAAAGATGGGAATCAAGCTCATAAAGTGAAACTAGTGATAAATTAACATTGTGTAGTTTTAATAGAGGATATTATCAATATGTTGCCAAATTAGTAAAAAAAAAAAGCTAACCTTAACGACACCCCCAGCACAAATCAAGATGTTTTGTGGCTTCATGTCACGATGAATGATACGGTTCGAATGCAAATAGTGCAATGCCCTCACCTGAATATTTTCAGAAACAATATTAAAAGATGTTAATATCATAAAAAATCAATAAAGAAATGTCAGCAACATATGATCTGTTTAAATAGCTAAAAACTTGAATTGGTTTTCACTACATCAATAAGAGCAAACCCTATAACAGATTAGCACAAGTCAAGCTTTTAAAACTAGTTAATTTATAAATAGTGACATTTGGAAGAAATGAATAGATAGGTTAGTAAAATACCAACTGCTTTGCAATTTTCTGCACTTCATCTTCTGGAAGACACTTGTCATCTTCGAGGATCTCAAATAATTCACCCTGAATGAAATTGCATTAAATTAATAGAAGGTAAAATCTTACATTTGTTTCTACTTGTTAATAAACTGCAATATGTATAAAGAGAAACAAAATTAATTACTTGGGCGAATTCAGTAACAACACAGAACTCCTGTGGACTTTCAAAGGAGTCTAACATCTGAATTATATTTTCATGTTTCAGTTTTCGCAAGATCTGCAAAGGTAAGTTAGGTATCACATGAGTTGCGATTCAACACAAATATTACGCGAACTAAGTATGTAAAGAATGTATACATGTTTACCTCAATTTCCTGTCTAAGATTTTGAATGTCCTTTTCACTTTTACCGTGCTTTAGTATGAATTTCATCGCTACAGTCTAAAAGAAATAAAAAAATATATAACCAAAACAAACTAATACAACTGTCACATCAATAATAACAAAATAAAAAAACTAAATATGAAGTTGCATATACCTGACCACTGAACTTTCGTCTTCCCTTGTATACTTTACCAAAAGATCCTTCCCCTACAAGCTCAATCACATGATAATTCTCCACCCCCATTCCTGAATCTTTTAATTCAACTGCTAACAGTGATTACAAACTGCATAAATTAATCACATGTGAACACCAGTTGATTACAGTTTCACTGAAAATTTGCATCATAACATGATATGAAGTTAGTATGCAACAAAGTTCTGAGAAAACAAGTATTTCACAAAACTGGGAGTGTAATCCATTTATCCTGTTCAGTAATCACGGATTCGAGATTTGAGTCTATAATTACCTCACTAATCATAAATTCATGGTTTAAAAGTTACAATACAGGTTACAAATTGGGTGAATAACAAGAAGATAAACATTAAGATTGTTGAATACCAAGAAAAAAGCACATAATATGGGGAAGTTACCTGTTCGATGACTACAAGTAGAAGCTGAAACTTTGAGTTCAGGGAGTTACGTATTCCACTCTGGTCGGAATCTTATCTGTAAACGCATTGATAAACAAAATATTCAAGGAATCGATAAAAAAAGTTAGGGATTTAGCGATTCATAAACATCTCGCCACTCACCTTAGGCTTGAAGAATCAGATTTGAACACTAGCGTCTTGATGAAGAATCGATTAGAATGTTAGGGTACATGTGAGCCAAAGCGCCAAATCAGATTCAAAAAATTTTGAGTTGGGTGCAGTTATCAGAAATGTCAAGTTTCTTAACGGATGTTAAATGGCTGTTAAATGACGAATATACGTTATGAATGGAGGATGAGTGGTGAATTATTGTTGGCCTGTTTGTTTTGTTGCATGATGACTATATGATCACACGTGCTAGCCAAGATTGATTCGTCGACCTCCGTGAGAACCATATGAAATCCGTAAACCATCTCGCCTCCTTGGTTTCGAATCGATGACCTCTATCCGAAGAAAACTTTCTCCCCACACGGCCACACATACTCTTTCACACATACACACTCTCTCTATATAAGAAAGTTGTACCCAAAGCCTCCTGCGAGTTCTATGTCGACCTATGCCGCCCATGCCGATTTCTGTCAAGTCTGAAACACAAAAACTGGTGTCTGAACATAACAGAAAATCAACAGTACCTTGATCTTGGTGTCGTTGGTACACGTTGGATTGTGCGAGAGTGTCGTGGTGTAGTGGGTGTTGGTTTGGTGGTGATATAGGTCGTGATGAGCAGTTGTGGTGTTGAAACTTGTAGTATATGCAACCTAATGGTACTACGCCTTTTCCAACTATTAAGGTAATTGATTATGTTACTGAGACCAAGGTATGTGTTCTAGACTAATGCATGATGATTGTTAGTGTTTATGATCTAGATATAGTTATCTAGGTTATATTTGTGTTTTTTTGAACTACAGTGATGTTGACTGTTGGAACGAATTCACGTTTCTTAGATGAATAACATCAAACAATAGGTTTGCGTAAACCTAGTGAACTAGACGTACATGATTAATTCACTTAATGAATTGAAGCTACATCTTGATATCATCAAAATCTGGACTTGAATTTCACTGAGATATATTGATACTGATACGTAACATTTATGTTGTATCTGTTGCATTTTGACAACATGTATGAGCCACTCTCTCTCCCGATCGTTTAATGAGAGCCACATATGTCATGATCGGTGAGAAGGTTGCGGTTGTTTGCGGTTATGAAGATGTCAGAAAGGGTTGTGCGCCGCCATGAAACAATCTTCATGTAAAAGTTTAGCAATTTTGATGTGGAAATTTGTTGTTAAGTGGGAGGCGATACAGGACGACGAGTGAGACGAAGATTTGCAAGTGGGGTTCATTAAATGAAGACGATGATGAATGACTTTGGGTGGATGATGATTAATGTGGGCAAAACATACATTTTAGCAAAATTATAATAGAAAATTGATTGTCATTAGTCTCGTATATTAAATTCACAATAATAATAACCATAGGGACTAAAGGTGCAAAATTGGCGTGATGAGGACTTAAGGTGAAAGTGACCTCAAACCACATGAACGCAAATTACAGTTTACTCTATAAGCTATACTAGCATGGTGAATTATAATGACTTCCTAGTACATGAGGTAATGGCAATGAGTGGTGAGTTAGGTTATCATGATGATGAAATAAAGAATTCCCACTTTGTGTTTATGATTCGTAGTCAAAATTTGGATTTTGGTTTGAGGGCATAACGAACTGAGTAAAAAGTAGCTTTTATTTTTTTTTGCAATATGTTTCAAAGTTCAAATAATAAAATCATGGACATTAACAAAGTGCACCGGGTCACAAGACTGAATACTTATTTTAGTCATGGATCACCAATCAAATGCTCCTCACATGGTTGTGAGTTAACACCAACTCCAAATGAACGTTAAGTGAGTGTAGGCAAATGAGATAAAAATCAAACAGATATATGTTTTTTTCTTAACTTTTAAACTAAATCCATATTTTTGACTCAAAAAGACTTAGAAAGTATTGAACTATTTTAATAATTATCTATCACCCAATCAATCCATTTTTTATAAGACATCCCAATTGTCAAGTGTTACAAACAAGTGCCTTGAGTAGCCAAGCCCATTAAAATATAACAGTCCAAGCCCACAAACTTACAACACTACGATTACGTTTATAAACGGCCCGTAGGGTTTTTCTCTTTTCCCAGCCGGCGACTTTTGCAAGAGGAAAGAAAGAGGCAGAACGGCCGCCGTTGCTGCAGTTTCACTCGCCGGAGTTGACAATATCAGGTCCATATCTTCACCCATACACCGGTTGATTCATAGCTAGCTGCTTATTATCTCAGTTTCGATCCATTTCACCCTAAAATCAACTGTTTTCTTCAAATTTTACGACTCACGCTCTCATTACGATTGGTGATCTCTCATGGACACAGAACAATAATCACTCGATTGATTTCCGAATTGTAAATTCGATGTTCTTCTGATGTTTGAGTGAATATATAAGTTAAGGGTGGATAGAGTGGATTGCACAATCTAATGTCGAAGATGTTACCTCCCGATTGCATACGTTAGCTTAAAATAATCTAAATCAGCTTTAGGAGCTAATCTTAATGATCTAAATGAAGGTTATTCAATTCAATCGATCGAAGATGTTACCTCTCGATTATGTCCTTTATGTTAAAATCATGTAAACTAGAACTAGGAGCTGATTATCAATGATCTAAATGAAGCTAGTTGAATCTAATCGAAGCCATATGCTGTTCTTATTATGTTTAATACATTTGGTAAAATTGAGAGTGATTTTGTTTTTTGTAGTGAAAATGGCTGACACCAAAGCAGTTACCATCCGCACAAGGAAGTTCATGACAAATAGACTTCTTTCCAGGAAGCAATTCGTGAGTATTTTGCACATGTTTTTATCTGTTACTTTGAAATTAAATGTTTTATCTGATTAGTGTTTATGCATTGTTTTTGTTGTAGGTAATTGATGTGCTTCATCCTGGCAGACCAAATGTATCCAAGGTTTGACTCTACTGGTTTCTATTTAACATTTTATTTCGTCAGTTTGAATTATACTAACTTATTTGCTAACCAAATGGTCATGAAAAAAATAGCTTCTTTGATGTAAAACTGTAATAACTTTAATTGATCATTTCTTTCAAGTCAGTAAATGGTTTTCTTGTTAACCAACATTGTAATATGGGTAATGCTAACAACTATGGCCAAAAAGGAAATTGGTAAAATAGTTTAATGTAGTACGGTTATATCTTTAAGAGATTGGCTTCATTGTTGATTAACAATGTAAAATGGGCAAAGTTAGCAAATTTAGCAAAAAAGAAACTGGTAAAACAGTTTGTTGTAATACTATTTATAACTTCCTTTTGTCGTTTCTTCTAAATAAGCAAATGGTTTCTTTGTCGTCTAACAGTTTAAAATTGTTAGTTTATGCAGATACTTGTGTCTTTTATCACAAGTTACACAGTAAATAAATAATTGTAAAACTAATTAGTATCAATAAGTGATTACATTAATCTGGATGTAAATACAGCAGCTCCTCATGTAATACATGAGCTGTGTTTATTTGTATTTATATTGCATAACTAACATGACATCTGTTGTGGATTTTACTTGTCAAATGAAGGCTGAATTAAAAGAAAAATTGGCAAAGATGTATGAAGTCAAAGATCCAAGTTCCATCTTTGTATTCAAGTTCAGAACTCATTTTGGTGGAGGCAAATCAACTGGTTTTGGATTGATTTATGATTCTGTTGAGAATGCAAAGAAATATGAACCGAAATACAGACTCATCAGGGTAATTTTTTTATCCAAGTTTTATTTTATATATCGTATGCATTCATGGATGTTTTATCAATATCTATTTCGTCCATCGTAAACAAATAAAATATTTCTTTGAATCACGTTTATGTTTGAATTATGTTTTACTGGTTTTTCTGCAGAACGGTTTGGATACCAAGATTGAGAAGTCAAGGAAACAACTTAAAGAAAGGAAAAACAGAGCCAAGAAGATCCGAGGTGTTAAAAAGGTAAACCATTTTATGAACCCCAAAGCATTTTTTAAAACCATTGGTGCATTATTTATTATTAATATTGAAATAATTAGAATTTTGTTAATTTTAATTCGGTTGTGCAGACAAAGGCTGGGGATGCTGCCAAGAAGAAGAAGTAAAAGTTTTCAAGGGTTTTGTTCTGGCTTTTGAAGTCAATTTTAGCAATTTTGAAACTTGTATTAATTGGATCGAGTGTATGAATGTTTGATTTTAAATATGAAAAGGAGTCTATTTGACTATTTCTAGACTTATAGTTTATTTATTTTTGTCACTGTAAGACTTATGATGGATGGCTTGCTGATATTATCTTTACATATGTTAATTGTTTGATGAAGGAATTGAGTCTATTTTTAGCTTGAGTTTGTTTCTACGGTATTCTTGTTTTAATATTCCATTCTCAGAAAACAATGTTAAAAGCTTTTACGAACCAATTGATATTTGGATAATCCGATATAAAGGTTTATATGATAATAATCAATTGTCATATTATGGTTACACATACAAATTCTTTTGTTTAAGGTTCAATGATACCCAACCAAAAGGTTAACTACAACATATCTTTGTATTTTATGTTACAAGTGTCTTAAAGAATAGCGAGTGAAGATATAAAGATCAAAATTCGAGTTCAGTTTTTCCTTATTGCTTTTACTGTATTTTCAGTATGTTTTTGTATCCAACTCCATTAATAACTAGCAAATTTGTTTCATATATATCCTGCTAGTCTAGTTAGTGGTATTTTTATTCTTAAAAATAAAATAATTATTAACAAGGTAACTAAATTTACAAAAAGTTAACAGCAACGTAAGTGTCTGGCTCAACGGCCTAATTAACAAGAAAAGTACTTGGTTTCATAAATAAACAACACCTAGGAACTATAATTAAGATTTTTGACAGCCGACATGAAAAAATCCGTAAATACTTTAAAATTACTATAACTTTAGAAGTAAATGTAATTTGCGTGCCTGATGTTTACTCAAAACAATATGTTAGGTGACTGTCGTGAAAATCTCAACATCTGAGTCCCCGGGATTTCATTTTTTTCATTTGTTAGGACATCCACAAGAGACGTTAAGTGTGGGCATAATGGTCACTTACCCCTTGAAAGCCCTTATTACGAATTTCGTCCCTGATTTTGTCAAAAGATTTCCCTAACGCCCTTGGTCGTCGTTCCCTTCGCTCGATCCAAATCCGACCATCGATTTCGCCGGCCAAACACTCCAAGCGTCACCACAGTCGTCGCAAAGGTTCCTTCTATTTGAGTGCACGCCACGATGGAGATCAAACAGTTGACATGTGTGGTTCCTTCTCTCAATCTTTCTATAAAACCCGATCTTGATGTTTTATATGTCTTTGATATTTGGTTTATGTCATTCCTTTTTATGTTGGATTTTAACTATTGTAGCCAGAATACAACTGAATGCTAGTGTTGGCCACCTCCAGTTGCATTTCCGCTTTGTCTTGAAGCACTAGGGCAGTTTGAGATTTGGTTTCTATGTTACTTGTGGCAGAAAAAAGGTTAAAGAGTAGAAAAAGAAATGTTTTGATTGTACAACTTTAACCGGGTTAGGTTCGCGTGTTTTTGATGATGAGTTTTACCCCTAAGGGTGAAAAGTGATATTAAATGGATCCAAAAGTTAAACTTATCGTAGTAAGAAAACATCATATTTTGAGTAAAAATTAAAAGAGACAAATTACCATTTGCTCTAATTTTAATAAAGGGGAGAGTGGTTCATAACTTCATACTTCATAGAAAAATGTTTAGGACAGAAAAGCCTGATTATTACCCGGGCCTCTAAATTGGACAAGCCCATCGCTCAATCTAACATACTATATAATCCACTATAACCACTCTGATCTAGGGTTTCCAGAGCTACCAGCAATTTTGAAGCTGCTCGAGGAAGAAAGTCAAATCACCGCCATGGTAACCTCTAAATTCCTTATTGATCATGCTTTTGTATTTTGCAAATGATTGAGTGTGTGTTGATATTGTAACCTGACGTCTTGTGATTCGATGTGATCTGATTTGCAGAGTTTGGTAGCAAATGAAGATTTTCAGCATATTCTTCGTGTTCAGAACACGAATGTTGATGGAAAACAGAAAATCATGTTTGCCATGACCTCCATCAAAGGTATTGGTCGTCGTTTTGCCAACATCGTCTGCAAAAAGGCCGATGTTGATATGAACAAGAGGTAGTTTTTCAATCGATCCGATTGTTCCTTGTTTTTTGAATGTTTATTACTAGTTTAGGAGGCTTTATTTATTGGCGGAAACGCAAATGATGCATCTTTAGTTCTATATTAACTGTTTTGCTGCTGTATAATCATCAATTTAGGGTTTGTGTTTTGTTTCACGTGTTTTTGTTTCATATATTTGTCAAAAAATTTTACATTAATGGATCAAGTGCAAAATCATCTAGTGTTGCATTTCTAATGTACTGACCATTTAAACCTTTTCAGTATCTTAACAACCTCTTTTTTTATTCATGTTAACATTTCCTTTTAGTTATGCATTGAACGTGTCCCTTACATTTTGCGGTTTTTTGTTTGATTGTTTTTTTTTTGATTCCATAAACTGATGATGCGATGATCTGAAAACTAAACTGTCTGTTTTAAGGTAAGGTATGAAAGAACTAGATATTTTTTTAACACAATATGTTCTGGCCCATATCTATTTTTGATAAAAACCGTTTTTACCCGACTTAAAATAACCATTTCATAAACTGACCTGTTCTAACTAGAACCCAGTTTAGATCTCACTATTTACTAAATTTATTTGTATTCTTGATTGCTACTGTTGAGTTTTTTCTAAAATCCTGCATACATTTGTTTTCTTATTTGTTAGTGTTAACTGTTAACCATGTCTCTTAAAACATTTTTAGTTTGTTTCTGTTAATCTTAAATTCATTTTTATAAACTTCAATTTACAGGGCGGGAGAACTTTCTAGCGCAGAGATTGATAATCTGATGACAATTGTCGCTAACCCTCGACAGTTTAAAATCCCAGATTGGTTTCTTAACCGAAAGAAGGATTACAAAGATGGCAAATACTCTCAAGTCACATCTAACGCCCTTGACATG
This sequence comes from Stevia rebaudiana, assembly GCA_009936405.2. NCBI lineage: Eukaryota > Viridiplantae > Streptophyta > Magnoliopsida > Asterales > Asteraceae > Stevia > Stevia rebaudiana. Next base: position 5,227,732 of record WOUH02000031.1, on the reverse strand, counting down.
AAACTTAGAGATGATCTCGAAAGATTGAAAAAAATAAGGTTCATATTATTTCCACTTTTTTAATATTATAATTACTAACAAATACACAAATCTTATATATCTTAGTTTTGACCCGTTTACTTATAAATGTTAACGTTCACTTTGATGGGTCAAATGGGTATAAAGTTAAATCGATGGATTAAACTTAAACTTAAATTTTTTTCAGTTAACAACGTATTAAGAAAATATAGAAATTTATATAACTGACAGGAACCACCGTGGTCTTCGTCATTACTGGGGTTTGAGAGTACGAGGACAACACACAAAGACTACTGGTCGTCGGGGTAAGACTGTTGGTGTGTCGAAGAAGCGATAAGCGTGTTTTCATTTTAGAAAATTTTTATTTTCAATCATGTTTAGGATGTGTGAAACTTGATATTTTTCATTATGGTTTTACCAAGAGTGTTAAATTTTATATATGTTTCTGGATTATGTTATAAGTTTTGTTGAGTTTTAATTATTCTATAACTGTTTTATTTGTTATTGTTATAAGTTGATACAAATGAATGATTTCGTTTAAAAAAAATATTAATGTGCAAAGTGCAAACATGTAATAAAAGTATAAAACAGTAGGACTATCTAGAAAAAGGTCAATTAGTTAGATTTCGACAATGCTAGAATGACATACCATGAAGGCATGAATGCAAACATGTAATTGTATGGATGATGTACAAATATGAAGATGTTGGGCTTAGTTAAAAAAAAAAACTCAATAAGATCAAAGGTTATTTTATTTAATGCCTGTTTGTAATTTTTATGTTATGTGTTGTTAATTTTAGAGTAAAATGCATTTTTTTCGTTTGCTAGTTTTAACCGTTTTAATCTATCCTAAACATTTAGTCTAAAAAATTTTCATTAGTTTTTATGTTCAGGGACACATATATATATATATAGCATGGGATCCTAAGAAAACTCACAAATATAGAGAGAACGTATAAAATTTCTTAAATCAATAAACAAAAAAAAAAAGTTCGGAAAAAAATATGAAGCTTATGAAATCACGTATATGTAACAAAAAAGTTACGTATGTATATTTGGAAGTAGTATTAAATTTTAAGTAAATTCAGGGGAAAATATCATAAAATGTAACAAGCTTTTAGAGCTTTGTTCCAATTAGGTCACTTGTATTTTGTTTTGTATCAATAAGGTCACTCATTTAATTTTGTTGAATTACGTTACTCTACTTTAAGAATGTGTTCTAATTCTAATTAAAAAAAAAAGTATGAGAGAATTGGAACAAAAAAAATATGAATGACATAATTAAAACAAAATTGAAAGTTGATGACATTGTATAAAGTTACCACGAATTCTAAACTTTTTTCATAACTCCATAATACGATGAATGCTCAAAAATGACCAAAATTACTTGATATTCAGGTTAAATAAACTAAATCATAATATTAATCTTGAATGACCTAACTGGAACTAAAAAAATAGTTACCTAATTATAGCACCTTAAAAAACACGTTGGCTAAAGCACTTCTTGAAGAAATTCAGGCGGTAAAAAAAAGATTAGGTGGATTGAATGGGAGAAGATCAGAAGAAGCACTAAACCGATGCCAATCAATCCAAATATTTCTGGTAAATGCAAAGATATTGCTTCGGTTGAAAAGGATTTAGCTAAACAGGGATGCGACATACACAATCTTTAATAAACTCAACTAAAAGTTATATAAACCCAAACAATTAATTCATTAACTATTAAGTATTAAGTATTAACTCATTTACTCTAAAGGCCTGATCCATTTTACATATTAAACTTCATACACAATATTAATCCCATTAACATATGAGGCCCAAAGTTATCAATTTTATCCCCTTATGACTTATGTTAGAAGAAAAAGCTTAATGAACAGAAAACGATATTGATTGAGAATGAAAACTAGAGAGTGCGAATTAAAAAGATTTGGTCAACAACATTGCCTTGAAAAATGTTAGGAGAGTGTGACTATTCGTTTAAGTACGTGAACGCTACAACAATATTGTTTCGTATTGTTATCAACTTATTGCTATCTTATTATTTGTCAAACTGTAAAACATTATATACGTGTGGCCCATTTTAAGTGATCGCACATGGTACCTAGAATCTTGGAGACGACCCTGTACGTAAATAGTTGCCCCCTCCACCCTATGTACAAATGGCAAAAAAACAAGAGTCTGACGGAAACTCGCAACGTATCAGATAAGTATACCCGAAACCCAATAGGTATTGGGCCAGGTATGGGATAAATCTTAACATTTTTTTGCAGGTATGAGATTTGGTAATATACCTGTTTTCCCTTAACCCCCCCCC